>JAEIFJ010000225.1:0-206634 GCA_018903435.1 Leucophenga varia | reverse complement strand
GATACAACTATTTACTACTCCAGCGTTTATCGCATCACTTATTGCATTGTTTATTGCTTCTCTTTCAGCTTTTACTTTGACATCAGCCTAAGGGTTAACAGTCATATTAGGCTCGTTCAGCACGGTAAGTTTATCCGGATACGGCTTGAGATGCTTTCGCTTTAGTCTGTAGTTTGTTTTTTCATGTTCATCTATGCTTCTTATTGATTAAACAAGATGAACCTTAATTTAATTTCCTTTTTCTCTTTCAATCGACCATAAATAAAATGTTTGTAGTTTAACGACCAAACTTAATTTCAGTATATTATATCTCAAGAATTTAATTTAAAAAGATATCACACGAAGAAAAATTTGTAAAGCGCAAAATAATTACAATCTAAAACAATAAAAAAAACTGTCTATGATTCATAAAACCCTCTTTCCGGCGACAATCACCTAATTGAATAACTCAACAAAAAAAACTATAAATTTTAAAGACCTCCTCAGCTATATTGCTATAAAAGATATAAACTATCTATTTACAATGCAAACTGCTGTATAAAAAAAAAATAAAAAATAAAAAAAAACTATCGACACTTTTCATTGAATCTTTAAGTGTGCACATCAATCTTACGCACACTAGCTGCAAAACAACAAAAAAATATATTGTCAATACAAATCAAAAAGCAATAAATTTCTGCATAATTTGCACAAAAACGCCCACATGAAAATAACGATAAAAATTATTGTATACAAAAAGCGACTGAATGAAAAAAAAAAAAAAACAAAAGAAAAATAGACAGACGGACATAAAAATGCCAATTTGAAAAAAAAAAAAAATAAGCTTATGTTAATATTGCTATTGTACAAGCGACAGAAAACTAAATAAAATGACAGAAAGATGTTGCTGTCGTCTTGTCTTGTGTTGTTTTGTGTTGTTTTGGACAACGCCTCAATGTCTCTATTTATGCATTCAAAATATTATTATTATGATTATTTCGATTTGAAATCTTTTATAAATATTTGAATGAAAATGCTGTGTAAGATGAGAATGAAATGATTAAATGCTCATTCATAAAATGCTAATTGTTAGACAGATAGACAGACATGCGGACATGTGGACATGTGGACAGACGGACATGTGAACAGACGGACCGACGGACATGTGGACAGACGGACATGTGGACAGACGGACATGTGGACAGACGGACATGTAGACAGACAGACAGACAGACAGACAGACAGACATGCGGACAGACGCTCATGCGGACAGACGGACATGTGGACAGACGGACATGTGGACAGACGGAGATACGCGTATATCAAGTGTTAAACTTTTGCTTCTTTATTTCGAAAGACATTAATCTTTATTTTTTTGTTAAAAAATAAATTCAAATTCAAAAAAAAAAAAAAAAAAAACTTGTTTAATTAAATTTAAGTTTTGTCGTACATCTTCGAAGCAGTAACATAAATTCAATATGCCGCATACAATTCTGTAGAAACTCTTCAGTTTAAAAACTGCAAATGTGTCTACATTTTAGTTCATTATGCTGTGTGGTAGTAAATTAAAATTGCAACAACTTTACTTGCTGCAACTGTTGCTACTGTCAGCACAACAGACAACAACAACAACAACGACGACAACAAAACTTGCAACACTAAAGTAGCATAGCAGCTAAACTGAAATAAGCGCGTCGCTTTATACACATTTATCCATTTTGATTTCGGCGACAAAATCACAGTCCATAAAGTGGCCATGGTCACTTATCATCAGAGTGCATCGTGAGTCTTCTCTCTCTTGTGTGTGTGTGTGTGTGTTGTGTCTGTCGCCAACTGTTGTCCTCGTCGTCGTCGTTGCCGTCGTTGAGCAAAGCGATTATTTGTGCGGCATGTTAATGAAATTGTGTGTGTTTGGGCGGCGGCAGTAAAGGTGAAAAGCTGCTTTTGCCACACAACGTCAAAACATGGTGCAATGCAATGCAAACTTGCCATTGGTATTTGACACTTCATTTGCATATTTTTCCTACACTTTATCAGCGCTTGGGAAATTAAACAAGCGTTAAAGAAAATTAAATGGGGTGTGTGTGTGTGTGTGTACGCGTGTCTCTGTGTGTGTATGTTGTTAATATTGTTTGTTGCAAAATATTTGCTATATGCGATTATCTTGTTTATTAAAGAAAAAGAAAATTAGTCCTGAGCAATGAACCAAGCACGTGTCTGTTGCATGCTTTAAATATGATTTAATAAATATTTATGTTAACTGGTAAAATATTTTCAATATAAAAATTATAACAAAGAAAACCTTAACTTCGTTGGAACCGAAGCTTAAAAACCCGTCACACGATGATTAGACTTTCTTTTCTTGCATGATATGTGCGTTCGGTTTGTAAAGAGGTTATGTGCTATAATGATCCTAAATTAATCATGTGTCCTATGGTTTTCATAGATTGCTGCAATAAGTATTTTGAAGATATTTGAAATAAATCGCTTCATAAAAAAAAAAAAAAATGTATACAAATACTTAAAAATTACAGTTAAATTTTTGTTATAGTGATCCCACCTAGGTCCATTTATAAACATGGGTTGCTATTAGGTGTGTTTTTACAGTTTTTAAAATAAATCGCATTATAAATAAACCATTTTAAAAAAAAAAAAAAAAAACGGTAACTTCGATAGATCCGAAGCTTAAATACCCGTCACACGAAACTTTAAAGAGTTATGTGTAATCATCAGTGGTCACCCAAGTTTTTACACAATATTAATTTCAAATTTTGAGCTAAAAATACAAAGATGCATAACAACATATTTTTCGAAAAAATCTGGAAATGGGCGGTAAGCTTGTATGGAAAAAACACCTAAAAATGGGCGTGGCACCATGATATTGGAAGAGTTTTACCCAATATGGAGTAAAAACATGAATAAATAATAACCATTTTCATACAAAAATTCGAAAATGGACGGAAAGTTTGCATGGGGGCTATACCAAAAAAGGGCGTGGCACATCTGATTTGACATTGGATGACATTAGAATGATTTTAGCCAAATTGGAGTGAACATATGCACAAATAATAACTATTTTCATACAAAAAATCGAAAAAAACGGAAAGTGTATATGGGGGCTATGCCTAAAAGAGGGCGTGGCATCTTGGTTTTAACACTGGATGGCAAAAGAAATGTTTTTACACAATTGGGAGCGAATACATTCATAAATAATTAGTATTTTTATACAAAAAATCGAAAAAAAAAAAAAAACGGTAAGTTTGTATGGGGGCTATACCTTAAAATGGGCGTGGCACTTTCATTCTCGAACTCATAATAGTCGTTGCCGAGAAAAGCTTAAGTTCCAAATTTCAGCTTAATATTCAACAAAAAAGATGCCTAGAAATATACAGGCGGACAGACAGACGGACATGGCTAGATTGATTCGTCTCGTTGAGCTGATCAAGAATATATATACTTTATGGGGTCTACGAAGTCTCCTTCAATGCGTTACAAACTTTTGGACAATCTGAATATACCCGTTTACACTAGTGTAACAGGTATAAAAAGATACAAAAAAAGATATAAAAAAGATACAAAAAATTCTTCAAAATTTCTTTACGCATAGACGGACAGACAGACAGACGAACGGACAGATCGCCTCGCCGAGCTGATCAAGAATATTTAAACTTTATGGGGTCTTCCGTGTCTCCTTTTATGTATTACAAACTAAATATACCCTTTTTACACGGGCAGCGGGACCATTGTAGAAATGTTGGAATTAGCAACAACGTGAAAGAAATTCTCGAAAATAAAATCTGATATAAAATTCAGATATATGCATATTATTGCCGCGTTTAACCACCAATAAGATTCAGATTCCACGAAGCGCTATCTAAGCTTTGGTATCACAACAAATATCGCTCGTCTAAGAAATTCCCATAGCGTTGTCCTGATTTGTAAAAACATTTGCGAATTCTTCGATACCGAGAAAGGCTTATGATGCGTTGTCTTGCTACTTCTTCAATCTCCTGATGGTGTATTTACTGCACAATTTTTAATAAAGAAAATATGTTGCTCGCATATACTTATGACAACTACATTAACGACAAAATAAACGTGCCTTCAGCAGAGCTTTTGCGGAGATTGAGAATGAGCCCCGTTGAATGGGACTAGCGGTAAATGAAAGTAAGACTTAAACGTTATACTAGACTTTGTATACCCAAGAACATAGCATATACCCAAGTTCAGTATAAGAATAGAAAATGAACGATTATCGAGCGAAAATCGATCCTATTTCGGGCTCGTTAGAGTCCGTTCCAGAGATAAAAAATATTACACTCTGCTATACGCTAATAATCCCAGTCCTGAAATAAGGGTCAGTAGCATGGACCATGACATAGTTAAATAAGTTGGCATTAGGTGCGTTCGAAAGAAAGATACTTTGAACAATCTTTGGACTGCTGCTGCGTTGAAAGGCACAGAGCTTAAAAGACATCCGCAAGATTAGAGTCCTCAATTGGTAATTTAGCGATAAATAAAAAGCTGTAGCGGTCATAAAAAAGTTCAACACTTGAAATAAAGGCTTTTAAGAACGAGAAAAATGTGAGAAGAGAATACGTTGTTGGTGACTTCAAAAAATATCTAAAAAGAATTTTTGCGTCATCCGAGCAGGATATTTCGGCAATATGCATATAAAGATGGATTTAATTAGTCTATTTAAAGCCTTTTACATAAAGAAAAATACAGCTTTAACTAATTCGGTCATTTATTTTATGGCGTAACTCCCACAACAAACCAGCCTCAAATTACAACATTTTTTTCTTATCTACTTAACCTAAAATCAATTACATCGGTACGAACCACAACTATGATAATCCCACAAACTATCTCAATCTAGCTTAGATCGAACCTTTATTATATATGGTGTTCATACACAAATTTTGAACCTTTTCATGACTTAGTTTTATGCTTATCCAAGGTATTTTAAATTCCCTATTAAGTAAATTATTATTATTTTTATATTTCTAAATTTGATTCGAATTAAAAAAAATAGAGGCAAAAGGGCTCAAACCAGCAACCTGTCAACGTTTTGATGTAATCTGGTATTTGAAAACGCGTGTTTTACTTTTTCTAATTTTTGTTTTACTTTGAGTTTTGAAAACGTGCAATTTATTTTTATAAAAACTAAAAATAAAATAAATAACTTCATTGTATAAGCAAAAAAAACAACTAAAAATATTTACAAAAAAATATTATTTTTACATTTATTACACAACTAAATTAGTTTTTAGCAGTCACGTGCTGCAATTTGTGCATGTTAAGCAGCGTGATTTGTCTATTTTGGAATAGATTGCTGAGTGATGGGGATGCGATTGTGGATATTTGTGGTACATGAACAAAATTAGCATGAAAAAAAAATTTGAATTTATTTACAAACCCTTAAAATACAAGAACAAACTTAAATGTTTAGCTTTAATGAAGCATAAAAAAAGGGTGCAATGACACCCTCGACTAAATAGCAAAAGCGTTTTGATTGATATACAAAGCAGCTGAATAAAAATAAAAATAAAAAGATACATTTTTTTGACGCATTTGTTAGAATAGATACGAGTGCGGCATATACAATTTTTTTTATACTTCACTGACGAAATGATGATTTGACGTACATGCCACCAACTGAGCGAAACACAGACGCTGCTGCATGCCACAAATAGTAGCAGCATCAAAAACATATCGTATCGTATCGCATCATATATGGATACCACTAACTGACTGCTTGACTTGAGTTGAGTTGAGTTGACTATGCATAGATATTGTAGCTAGGTTTGGATTGGATTGGATTGAATTGGATTGCTGTCATTGGCAGCAACAAACAGCCGGCGCTGACGTAGTCAACAGCCGCCTTGCGGCGCGTTGTACTTTTTTTCAAAAGAAAATAAAATAAACGCGTAGGTTGTAAGATACACACAAGATACATGTGTGTTTCTGTTGTTGCATATGGAGAAGTATTGTTACTGGACGCACGGACATTTGTTGATCGGATTTGCGTTCAAACAGCGAAAATATTCTGATGACGACCAAGACGGTGTCAAGTCAAGCCTCCAAAAGGCAATACCAACCAACACCACCTCCAACGCAGACAATTGCAATCAAGACACTGGCGTCATCATCGTCGTCGTATACGTTGCCACTTTTGCTGCTGCTGCTGCTACCACTTGGAGGCAAACTAAGGCGACGGCGCATGCATCTTGATAAAAATTGAGTTCAGGCAGTCAACTTGCAACGCTCGCTTACAACTCGCTGAGATTTATGTAAACAGCACTTAGTTATGGCTTTTGCCATTGATGACGTTTGGTCGTTCGTTCATTCGTTCTTGCATGCAGATATCTCTTTAGCTGCTGCTGCTGCTGCTGCCACCAGGGAAATGACCAATCGTGTGGAATTTCTCATTGTGGCGCTGAATTTTACTTTTACAGTGGTGGCATACAATTGCTGAACTGTTGCAAATAGTAAATGTTTATTGTATGTTACAGGAAACGCCACTGTCTCATTATAATTCACTTCACACTAAGCATACAATGCCCCCGCATTATGTGGCAAAGTGTTCTCTTCCTCAGACGACATAAAAATCAAAAAAAACGTACAAGCGCGCAACAAGCAAAAGTTTTCAAAACTGCTGCAATATAGCACAGTGGAACATATTTAAAAAAAAAGTGAAAATTTCTCTGAACAACGAGCAACGAGCCCCCAATAAAATTAGATAATTTCGTGAACTTTCAAAAGTGTTAATTTTTTTTTTTTTTTGATATTGGAGATGAAGGATCTGACAGTCTCTGAATTTGAATCTGGTATTCATTTTATTCTATCTAAAGATAAGTGACGGACGAGAATCACGCGGGATCTCGCAGGTCCAGAAAATATTTCGTGATTTTTAATATTTGCGTGAATTTTCGGGATGTCCCGAAAGGCCCGAAATTTCACTCGGGACTCATATTAAACACTCACCGCTTAATTCGAAACTATGAGAATTGTTTAAACATTATGATAAAACTCGTTGGAACTACATTTTTCTATATTAGATAGTTTTTTGAGTTCAAAAACACTTCATCGGCTACCAGTGAGAGTAGGATATAAGAATAAAGGTGCACTCGTCTGTTAAGAGAAAACTTCGAGAACATTTTGTTTCCGAACAAATACCATAGTTAACATAAAATGTTAAAACGCATTTCAAAACATATTAAAAAACACCTCGGTAGCCCATGCAAAAAATGCCACTTTTCAAGACCTCGATTTTTAAAACTTTTAGTAAATAGTTAATTATCCATGCAAAATTTTAAAATGAACTGGTTTAGGAAGTATCTGGTGTCGAAATGAACTCTGTATAAGCAAGCAAGATTCGGGACCCGCGGGATGGGCGTGATCGGAAAGCCATTTTTCGGGACGGGCTGAATTGGGATATCACTTTCATACCGTGTTCATCTTTAATTTCATCACATTCGGATATTTGACCATTCAAATCATGGATTTTGCTATTAGGCCTTATTTTTTGAACCCTTTATGTCGCTAATAGTTTCATCCGTTCAGAAAAAAATCCGTTTACTACCAATTTTGTTATAAAAATCTTTATGAATCTGAACGTGACAGGACAGAATAGAGTAAACATCTCAAAGCTCGAATGGTTGGAATAAATATAAGTTAACTAAAAACAAGCAAGAACGTTAACTTCGGAAGCACCGAAGCTCAAATACCCACCACACGAAACTTTATTAATTTTCTTGAAAAAAATAAAAAAATAGAAGGTGAGTTTGTATGGGACTATATGTTATACTGGCCCGATCCTTGTCATATCGATAGAATATTCATAGGATAACAGTAGAAGTAATTTTACACAGATCCATAAATAAGAACAATTTTCATACAAAATCTGAAAAATGGGCGCTTGGTTTGTATGGGGGCCATATCAAAAAAATGGGCGTGGCACCTTTCATTTGAAATTGGATGTCATTAGAAGTGCTTTTACCCATATTTGTAGTAAATACATTTACAAATAATAACAATTTTCATACAAAAAATCGAAAAAAATGGTACGTTTGCATGGGGGCTATATCTAAAAATGGGCGTGGTACCTTTCTTCTGATATTGGATGGATGGATATTGGATTAAAAGTGTTTTTACCCGATTCGTAGTCAAAACATTCATAAATAATAACTATTTTCACACAAAAAAATGTAAAAAAATGGTAAGTTTGTATGGGGGCTATATCTAAAAGTGGGCGTGGCACCTTGGTTCTGCCATACAAACTGCCTAGGAACACAAAAAAGCTTAAGTTTAAAGTTTCAGGTCAATATCTTTAAAACTTTCCGAGAAAAACTCATTGCAACAGACAGACAGACAGACGGACAGACGGACAGACAGACGGACATGGCTAGATCGATTCGTCTCGTCGAGCTGATCAATAATATATATACTATATGGGGTCTCCGATGCCTCCTTTAATGCGTTACAAACTTTCCGACAAACTGATAATACCCTTCACACTATGTGTGGCGGGTATAAAAACGGAGCTAGAAATTTGAAAACAAAAAAATGGGTTTGTTTATTTTATCAAGTATTCTGTATTGTACTCGTATTCTGTCTCTTTTTATTTTTCTCATTCGTCTTTTTTAGTTGTTAGTTTGAGCGAAATTTTCCTTCTTGCGTTTTACGCTCTTTTTTCAGCTAAGTTGACAAATAATACAAACAGAGCGTAAGAATATACTACCTGGTATAATTGCATTATGGTCCATGGTCACTAACTATCTGTCCGTCCGACTAAACTAATCATTTTTGCAAATATTGCGCTGAAGTTTTTTTTTTTCTGCATTGAAATTTTATTTTGCTCCACTGTGCAGCGTAAGGACTGTTTGTAGTGCTATGATCAATTCGGTTTCGGTGGCGATAGTTAGAGGCGCGTACAAATCCGCACAATTCAATCTTTTTCAAGAATGCCGCTTATTGCATACGGAATTCATTTCACTTGCAATGGCAGCAGCAGCAACAACAACAACAACAATAACAGCAGCAAGAGCAAACGTATCGAAGCAGCAACAACTCGTTTGCATGTGGCATCATCATCAACAACAACAACAACGGCAACAGCAAAAGAAGAAGATGACTACAACCAGATCTCATTGAACTGGACAGTCAACCATGCGGCAGCATATTTAAACTCATGCTACATGCCTCACCGGCTGCTGTTGCTGCTTTTGCCATTGCTGCTGCTGCTGCTGTTATTTTCAGATTGTTGTTTTTGGCATTCGCATTTGGCTGCTCGTTATAACATAAAGGAGCAGCAGCACATACCAAAAAATATGACACAACTGGCGCCGCCAACGACTACAGCGACAACGATTCAAATAAGAAGAACGGACAGGATAGGACTATGTACACTCGTGCCTCATGATGCTGCTACTCGAACTATAGATACTGACACAGCTGTTGCATATTTGTATGTAGATGCAATGGACAGAGCAATGCGCTTTCATCTCTTTACTCTACTCTACTCCACTTTCCATACGAGTAGCACTCGAATGTTTGAGTTGTCCTGAGTATCTGGTCAATCTGTCTGTCCGTCTGTCCCACTGTCTGTCTGACTGTCTGTCTATTTGTGTGCGTTGATGCCACTCAAGTAAGTACATTTTGGTATTGGCCTCAAGTGTTGCAGACAGCCAAGTGCGCTGGCTCGCTCGCTTGCTGCATTGCATAAACCGTACAAAAGCTGTATCTTTTCTGTCTGTCTTACATTATTGTTGTTATTGTTCTTGTAGGTGGGTGCAATGTGCGCGGTTTGCAGTTTGCAATGATATTCTACTTCTGCTTCTTCTTCTTCTACTGTTGTCCTCTCTCCAATTCATACAGCGACTATTTGGGAATTGTATTGCTTCAAGTTGCATTGAAATTGAATTGAGTGCGCCTTACAGATAAATTCTAGCTTGTTTGTTGCAGTAGTATGGTGTCATGTGAGTGCTAGAGTTTACTACTGAAGTGATGCTTGGCTTGGTTTGCCAAAAAACAAAAAAAGAAAGAAAAAAAGAAAATAACAAATACTGGCGCATCGATTCAATTCAATTTCAGTTTTGTTCCCAACGGATACACGACGTACAACAACTGATGCCACAAAAGGTGATGCACTTGAAAAAAATCCTTGTTCCAATATAGTCGGTAAAAGGTGAGGTCTAACAACGAAAATGTTCTTATGGCTTTACACAATATTTTTACACTACATTCTTTGTTATAGTACCTAGACCAGGTGGTCAGCACCTAAAAACAACTGTAACATCTAAAAATATGTTATAGTATTGAGATCGGTTTGCATTTGCCATTGGCGCAATGGGCACTTTTATCTTTAAATCTAATGCCTAATCTGCTTCCTACCGACATAGACATGTCTTATCGCCTTTCGTCTGAGAGATCCAAGTCTGTGGTCATCGGAGAAATATGGCCATAATGCAATCTTGTCCAAAATACCGTCGGATTAAGTTAATTTAAGCGACCATATTTCCTTAATTTCGGCTTTCAAGAAATCATTTAAAATCTGTCTACCTTCTCTGAAAAACTGAATGGCAGAACTGCTTGAGTGTGATGTGGTTCTGTCACTGTACACCCACTGCTCAAAAGTGAACTTTGGTGTGGGGTCTGCTGTGTACTCGGAGGACTTGCCTATGAAAAAAGCTTGCCGGGTCTCTGAAGTGTATTCCGGGCGTAAATTCTTGCTATACTACTACTGGTGCAGATGGAAAATCACATTACCAAATCTACCTTATTTAGGGGTTGTAAAAACGAACTCAACATAGTTTGTTACCGTAACACATTGTGTCTACTGTCTACTGTGGGCATTTTACAAAGTGAATTTCTTTGTAAAATGAAAAATTTTTATTTATTCTTGTAAATCAATTTCATCCCCATTCAAAGTAATCCCCTCCCGATAAAATAAACTTATGCTAACGTTTTTCCAATCCTCGAAATATGCCAAATAGTCCCTTTCCGGTATAGCCATCAGCGCCTTCTTCGATTCATCTTTTATCTCCTCAATCGACTCGAAACGCGTTCCCCGGAGTGGTCTCTTGAGTTTTGGGAATAGCCAGAAGTCACACGGAGCCAAATCAGGCGAATAAGGTGGTTGCGGAACGATATTGGCTGCATTTTTGGAGAAAAAGTCACGAAGAATCAAAATGGTATTAATTGATCCCTTCTTTTACTTTTTGTATGTGATAATGACATTGACATGAAATTTGGCCCAGATGTTATTAACAGTCCTGCCAACTCAAGAAAAAAAGAACTAGCCCGAAATGTAGAGCCCGTATAGTTTAAATTGAAAATTATCCTTACTTTTTGCCCACAGTAGTACAGGGGTACAGTGATATTCATGGAAACAAAAATGCTGACCGAGTGGCTAAAGAGAGTTCAGCGGGTATATCGTAACTAGTCGCAGTACAGACGATGAGCGCTATGGTTGCCCACACTATGAATCATTTTATCCTACTAGGTTCTAACAGATGTCGAAATTGGGATAGTTACAGGTAATCTAGACTTATTTAGTCATTAATCGAACCCAAACGAACAAGCAACTAATCCTACGAAGTCTCGTGTAAGTCACACGTATCACTGAACACACCATGTAAACTTGTAGTCCTTGTGTACAGCGCTACAGTCGAGCAGACAGAAACATTTTGGACATTGGCAACTTGGTTCGTTGGGCGATCTATCGCTATGCCCCTTCAAACGAAACGGTACAGGTTGGATTGGATCTTTCATAGTTAATTAGACCTTCTTTTCTTAGATTACCTCTATCTCATCTATTACAAATTATAATAAACATGTTTTCAAATAATATAAGTGAAAATATCACATTGATAAGAACCAGTATCACTTTGATCTACTCGAAAATATCAAATTGATTCTTTGGATTATATTTATTATTTATTTTCAGTGTACTATTTGTTCATTATTTCTTTACGGTGTATTCAATGATATTTGAATTCATTCTTTCGATGATGGTGGCAGCAGCAGCAGGAGCTATCTGTTGTGTGCCTCGGCTTTGTTGTAAGCTTTATATTGTTGCTGTTGTTTTTGCGCGTGTTTTGCAGCTCACTTTACTTGAATTGGTTTGGCTTGGTTTGGTTTGGTTGCTTGTTATTGTGGGCGCTTCTGGCGGCAAAACTCCCGCTGCACTTCGCAACATTTACCAATTTATGCGATTGCAATCACGGCACACACATACATGCTACTCCTCACTACTGCCACTGCTTACCACAAAGCTGCAGTTTTTCCTTTATATTTTTTATTTTATTTTGTTTTTTTTTTTTTGCAGCTCGTTTCGTGTTGCATGTTTGCTGCTTGGCGCTTTTATGCTGTGACTTGGCTTGACTTGGCCCTGCCCGGCCTGAGTCAGTTGTCTGGCAGTCAAAACAGCGCCAGACAAAAGTAACAACAACAACAACGACGACGACTGAATGTCGAGAAAAGTCCATAAGTGAGTGAGTGAGTGAGTAAGTTTGTTTGTTTATTGTTTTCACAGCGCCTGCTGCACATGCAATCACATGCAAAAATTTTCCACACTCCTCTCTCGTGGAAAATTCTGCACATACTATATGCATTTTGCCAAAATAGAATTTCGATTTTATTTTATTTTGTTTTCTGATAACTATTCAACACGTAAGTAAGAAAAAAAGTATCTGAAAATCTAACGAAACAAGTTGCGTGCAGCTGTACGCAAATTGGTAAATAGCAATTTTTAAAATTCAAGTTAAAAAGTCATTAATGACGACAACGACGACGGCGACGACCACAGCGTCGCGTCTCGTCGTCGTTGGTGATTCAATAGTTTTTCATTTTATCCGAAGGCGCTGCTGCTGCTTATCGTATCTTATCGTAACGTAACAGCAGTGTGAGCGGCAGTGTCCCGCATTTTCCCAACAACAATAACAACAACAACATCTGTAAGCGTCATTCATTCATAAATTTTGCGATAAGCTAAATGTTCGATTGTAACATCAAGCATGTTCGTTACACTTAGTTAATACTAATTTATTATTAAATATGATGTATGAGTTGCACTGGCTTCACGGAACATGTTTGATGTGCAAGCACAGTGGTGTGTGTTATGTGCATAAAAAACTGTAAGTTTGCTGCTTAAAAGAAAACAAACATTAAACGAAAAAGTTCCTTTAATATTACATTTTGCAGGACCGATTGGATTTTATTGGGTCGATAAGTTGTGTCATAAAACAATTTTTGAAAGGAAAAAAATCTTTTAATTCAAATTTCTGTGAAAAGCTAAAGGATTCAATTATTTAAAAATTGGGTGAATCAATAAAAGAAATAACTTGACCAGAATTTTGTCATGACGGTGCCATTTTTATTCCTATTTTGTATCTTATCAAAGCCACTGTCAATTTTCGAAAACAATACTTTACAGCTCTGCTGTTCCAAATAATACTGGACAAGGAATAGATCGGAAGCGGATCCAAATACTGTAAAACACCACTTCCATAAAAATAAAGCAAAACTAATAAAACAAAAACAAAAAGAACGAGAAAAATGTTAACTTCGGTAGAACCGAAGCTTAAATACCCGTCACACGAATATTTAAAGAGTTTATGTGTAATCATCAGTGGTCACCCAAGTTTACACACAATTTTAATTTCAAATTTTGAGCTAAAAATACAGATATGTATAACAACATATTTCTCGAAAATATCTGAAAATGGGCGGTAAGTTTGTATGGAAGAAACACCTAAAAATGGGCGTGGCACCATGATATTGGAAGAGTTTTTATTCAATATGGAGTAAATTCATGAATAAATAATAACCATTTTGATACAAAAATTCGAAAATGGACGGAAAGTTTGAATGGGGGCTATACCAAAAAATGGGCGTGGCACATCTGATTTGACATTGGATGACATTAGAAGTGTTTTTAGCCAGATTGGAGTGAATATATGCATAAATAATAACTATTTTCATACAAAAAATCGGAAAAAACGGACAGTTTATATGGGGGCTATGCCTAAAAGAGGGCGTGGCATCTTGGTTTTAACACTGGATAACAAAAGAAATGTTTTTACCCAAATGGGAGCGAATACATTCATAAATAATTAGTATTTTTTTACAAAAAATAAAAAAAAAAACGGTAAGTTTGTATAGGGGCTATGCCTAAAAATGGGCGTGGCACTCTCATTCTCGAACTTAATATAGTCGTTGCCGAGAAAAGCTTAAGTTCCAAATTTCAACTTAATATCTTTACATCTTCAACAAAAAAGATTCCTAGAAATATACAGACAGACGGACAGACGGACATGGCTAGATCGATTCATCTCGTCGAGCTGATCAAGAATATATACACTTTATGGGGTCTACTACGTCTCCTTCAATGCGTTACAAACTTTCAGACAAACTGAATATACCCTTCACACATGTGTGGCGGGTATAAAAATTAACACATTATATTTAATAACAAAAACTTTATAAATTATATGCTTGAACTGATTGTAAATTACAAACATTTGTATATAAAATTAGAAGTTTATAATTCGTTTATAGTTTTATTGGGTGAAATTTATTACGCCAGAAATGAAAATATTTAAATCAAATTTTGTATTTTTCATATTTTAATATTTGAAATATTTTAAGATTATTTTCATATGGGCAGAGTAACTAATAGCTGGGATATACGTCCACAGACGGGGACTTTATTTTTTTTTTTTTTTTTTTTGTGAAATTTAACATCCCTACTTACGTAAATATGAATATTATGGTGAGATTTGAATTATCATTTGAAAGCTGCTTCTAAGCATAATTTTATTTAGACAAATAATACCAAAATCAATAGTATTTGTCTAACTAGTGATGAAGGGCCTCACCGCCGTTACGTTACTTATTAATTCGTGCCACACAATGACTGTTTGATGAATGTAATAAATATATTTTTAAACTCTAATATTACTGTATTTTATTTTTTGGATAATATTCAAAAAAAGAATATTAAAAAAAAATCAACATTGTCATTCATACCACTGTGCATCAAACAATGTTCAACCGCGTGCTGTTTTTAGTATGAAGCCGGCGGCGCTACATTCGCACAAATCAGTCAGGAAACAACTCTACTGGCTGTCGGACGTGTTCTGCTCATCAAAAATTCAAAAAAAGCAGCAGCGACAAGTGACTTCTCTAGACTAGATAGATAAACGACAACAAATAAAAAAAAAAAATAACAACAAAATAAATAATATATATAAAAATACAAATAAACAAATATAAAATAAAATTGTGAGTGTTTAGAAAAGAAAAAATTCAAATTTCGAAATTTTTTATTAAAAAGTGTAAATCACAAAAACAGAAATAAATTTGTATCTAGTATCTTATCAATGCCGCTATATTTTATTTCTGACAACAACATCAACAACAAAAAATTGCAAGTATCTTAACTTAAAAAAGAATATTAAAGCAAAACAAAAAAAAAAAGTGTATATAAAAACTATAAATCAAAACCTAAACAAAAATAATAATAAAACAAAAATTATGTGCTACAACTACATACAAAAGCGATAAAAAACGTTACAAATTTTGGATTACGCGTAAAGATTTTCATTTGGATTAACTATTTCAAAAACTAAGGAAGATTTTTTTTTTTCAAAAAAATACAAAATGGATTGCACAAAATCAAATGCTGAAAAGCTTTATATGCAATTAAATGCATCTGAGTTATCGGCAATTATAATGAAAGGTGAGTTTTTTTTTTTTCAATTTTTTTATTTTATTGAAAAGATACTTTTTGAAATTCGATATTTAAAATCTTTACACTTGATGCGATGCTGCGTTCCAATGAAATTAAAAAAAAGCACATGCCAAAAACAATTTTTAATAAATTTTTCAAAAGTAAACGAAAAGAAACAAAATAATATTAATATTAAAATAAACCTGTCAGCCGAAATTTTCTGCAACTGTGTGCAAAATGCATGAAAACCGGCTATATACATTTTTTTTGAATGTATCTACTCCACTTATACGCTGTTCTCATACGCTTCATTAAAATCCCTAAACAAAAAATTAAATATAAAATAAAATCACTGGCAGGTAAATATAGCCAAAATTTTTATAAGCTCTTTTTTTTTTTTTTTTTTTGGTTAAATATCAGTTTACATTGAAAAAAAAAAAAAAGTAATAATAAAATAAATTTTTTAATATGCACAACAAAACAAAGTATCTTGTATCTTTTCGCCACAAACACCTTTTAACGTTTACCACCTGTTGACATTTCGTGGTATATAAAAAATTATAACGTACTTAAAATTTATTTACTCACATTTAAATATTGAATTGGCACATTGACTTCTCATATTACCAATTCCAAAGATACAGATAAGCAACTGAAACAAACAAAAAAAAAAAACTACATAAATTTTATTTGAAATAAAACAAGGAAAAACGTTAACTTCGGTGGAACCGAAGCTGAAATACCCGTTACATGGGCGTGTCGTCTTGGTTTTGACCCTGGATGACCAAAAAAATGTTTTTACCCAATTGGGAGCGAGTACATTCATAAATAATTACTATTTAAAAAAAAAAAAATCGAAAAAAATCGATAAGTTTGTATGGGGGCTATACCTAAAAATGGGCGTGGCACTCTCATTTTCGAACTTAACCTAGTCGTTGCCGAGAAAAGCTTAAGTTTAAAATTTCAGCCCAATATCTTTATATCTTCATCGAAAAGATCGCATAGCAACAAACAGACGGACAGACGGACAGACAGACGGACATGGCTAGATCGATTCGTCTCATCGAGCTGATCAAGAATATATATACTTTATGGGGTCTCCGATGCCTCCTTCAATGCGTTACAAACTTTTTGACAAACTGAATATACCCGTTCACACTATGTGTAACGGGTATAAAAATTATACAAATATTTGCAAAAATTATACTGAATAATTTTATTTTGTTTTAATGAAAATGAAATTAAAATACCACTTTTTTTTTTTGCGCATAAATTTATAGGTCAATAGAATTTGTGTTTGGCTAATTATTTGTTTATAAAAAAAATACTGCTACACCTGTTTTTTTAAATTGTATCTTAATATCATTCATACACGAGTATCTATTCAGTCAATCATCACAGCAACATTTATTTGAAATTTAATTGCTTTCATTTGCCGCAAACTGACCACCTACTTTTCCACCCGTTTAGTACTTAGTAAAAAAAAAATTAAAAGAAAATTCTTGCTGGAGGTTAATGTGTGTTTATACGTTTTGTCTTTAATGATTTTTCTTGTTGTTTTTATTATTGGAGGCCGGTTTCAGCAGCTGTTTTCGTAAATATATTTTTCTAACCATTTGGCATTTGGAAAAGAAACTTTTATTGAAAACAATTTGTTTTTTTTTCTTTTCTTTTCTTTAATAATGTACATGGAATTTTTTGTTTTATTATACATTGTTTTTCTTAATACGCTATAAAAACGCACGGAGTAAGGTTGTTTAAGATTTCTAGAACATTATTCAAACCAGAAACCTGCAATATTTGAACGTTTTAATTTCTATTTCATTTAGCAAATATTCGCATTACATTCTCATTCTTAGTATTCGCATTCGCATTCAACTTTGCTACATGCGAATATTCTATACATTCCATAAAATATTCGCATTTGTAAAAGCAAATGTTTTATATAGTTTTTTGTATTCGCAAACTTTATAAAAGCATTCGCATATTTTTTTAATGCGAATACTTGCTTTTTTGTTAATATTAATAAAAATGCGCCGGATGCACAACTCTTTACTTATGCAAAATGCAGCTAATTCTGGTAAACTTGAAAAATGAAAGAATTAGTTTAGAATTTATTAAAATATGACTTCAAAGACTTTAGTTTTTAACTATTTTTGTTAATGCTTTAAATTATAATTGAGCCGTTCAGTGCACACATCGATTAACTCCACTTTTTGAAAAATCTTAAATTTAAGTGTCAAAGCCCTTGGAATAGTCATAACTTTTTATACTTTTAATAAATTTCCTGAATAATAAATATTAGCACCGTTAAATGGAAATGTTTTTTGGCAAATGAATAATAAGTAATTTTTTTCAGAAGCCATTTCGATTAACTCCATATTCTAATGTAAATCGTTTCATCAAATCCAAATGACTCACCAAGATTTTTTGTCAACAAAACCTTTAGAACAGTCTATCATTAACAGAAAAGTAACCGTCACAGGGCTTCCAGTAAATGGGTTTAAAATACGCTGGATAAAGTTAGAAAGGTCTAAACCCTATCTCGTACAATTCAAATGTGACTATAAAACAGATACAGAATTTCAAGCCATTAATATAAGAAAATCTTTAGTGGGTAGACCGCAAAGTTTGAAAAACATAGATCAGCCTTTATTTTACCCTAAAGGTAGAACTGTGACAAAGGAAAAATGGAGAGACATGATGGACCTGCTAAAATTCATTCCTCCTGTTCAACACGATTACTATAATAACTTGTCAACAAATCGAAATGAATCCTCGCATACAACTGATGAAGAAGACATTGTTTATAATATTGCTGAATCATCTAAAGGAATAATCCCGCTAACATAAAGCTGCTATGAATTAATTACAAAAATTATATTATTACCGAATTGCCAACATTCATTTTTATGGAAAAGTTGTAATAAAAATGTATTACTAACTTTTTCTGTAATAAAAAACTTAAAAATGTAAAGACTAAATTTAATTTTATTACTTTTTTCAGTTGCCAAATCGATTAACTCCACCAGTTTGTTGGCTATTCTTTCTTATTAATTGTTTATACCGTTAAATAAAAGCTATATCTGCAATTATGCATTCCACATTATTTATTTGAATTTATATTATCAGGGGAATTTTAAAAAACAATAAACATTTCATCATCGTTTTTCTCAACTTTTTGAATTATGGAGTTAATCGATGTGTGCACTGAACGGCTCAATTGTATCTATTTTTTTTTTTTTTTTACAAACAAATAATATTTTAAGCATTTGTGTAGGTACTACTCGTATATAATATACATAAAATATATCTGTAGTTGGATTTATAATGCATATTAATAGGTATGATGAGAATATTATCCATTGTAGCGTGGCATTTTAAACATATGTGAAAAAAAATTAATTTTTTTAATTACTAATTTCATTTAAATGTATGAAAACATTTGAAATTTAGATGTTAATCTATTATTTAAAATTAGCTATATTAAATATTTATTTTCAAAAAGAATATTGAAAGCTATAATTTAAAATTGAAATGTAAAACATTTAACATTTATTTCTATTTTCTTCAAACACTTGCATAATTCACATAATAATGTTGAAAAAAGTGGAGGAGTATTTATTTTATTAAGCGCTGTTTAAGTGTTTGTAAAAAAAATCTTTCAAGACATTTTTTTTGTAGCATTATAACAAAATTAGACTATATAACGAAGCAAAAATATAATTTTCTCCATTTAAAATGCTTAAAAATTTGACCACAAATGTTATTAGAATTAAAAATTTTTCCGAAAAAAAATTTTTTTACGCTTACAAATTTTTTCACTTTGCTAGTTTTTTAAATATTTTCCAAACTACTTTAAAGAAATTTACAAGCTAAGTCATTTTAAAAGTACAAATTTCAAGCTTTTATTTTATACTTAACCAAAAAATATCTATCGAATTTTTACAAAGTTTTAAACATTTAAAGTCAAAATTTTTTTTCAAAATTTTGCGCATTTTAGACCTTTTACTGTTCCGAGACATATATTGCAACGCAATTTATATAAAATTTTTAAGTTTCAAAATTAAAAAAACAAATTAAACTTACTTGAGCTAATCTGTCGATTAAGTGCTTACTTAATTTGCATAAATAAAACATTTTACCAAAAAAAAAAATACTTTATGTGCGCATCACAGCTTAATTGTAGCTACTTTAGCTCGTGTCACAAAACTTGCACCCTAAAAAATTACTTGACTAACAAGGTTAATGTCAGGCGTTGTGTTGTGTTGTGTGCAAATAAACCACAATAACAGCTGCTAACATGTTGTTGCTACTTGTAATAAATCTGTGCATGAATTGAAACGTTAACAAAAAAAAAAAAAACAGCATAAACATGTGTAAAGAAATAATATTAAAAGTACTAAAAAAAAAAATGAATAAAATAAAACCAGCTGTATACAAACAAGCCCTAAAGCACATGAAAAATCTGTATAAATTAGAGCCAACTGATGACAAGAGATATACATTTTATAGCCAAAAATAAAAGAAGTATAGAAACTTTCCACCCACTCAACAGCATAACGGGCACAACCCCAAACTGATAGCATATTACCACAAAACAGCAGGAAGCATGAAGGCAGGCAGGCAGGCAACAGGCAACATAAGAGACGTCGTCATCATCATCATCATCAGTATCCTTCAAATGGCAGCTGAGCACATTTTATGCTTCAACTACTATTTGTCGCCGGTTGTCTATCTATCTGATTTCGTTGTCCGTCCGTCCGTATTTTTTTTATTCAATTTTATTTGGCGTCTCTGTGCAAAAAAAAAAAAAAAAAAGTATCTCGCGCATATGTCAAACCAGTCGCGCTCAAAATGCGTTCAAAGTCATGCGTAAAATGTAGAACCAAACCCGCTGTCATTTGCCATTGTTGTAACACAGCCAATAGCCACCCACTTCAAAGTTAAAGTTGTCCTTGCGCTAGCGCTCAAATTTATTGCGCCAGATAACAAATCTCGACATGCTAGAACAGCCACAATAAATAGACAGATAGACAGACAGACAGACGAACGTACAGTTGTACGTATAGAAAGCCAGCTTGGATACCATTATTGTTGACAACAACGTCAGCAGCTCAATTGCTGTTGCTGCTGTTACTTGTATCTCTATGCCACCAACTGCTGCTGCTCATTCTCTTAACCAAGTCATAAAATTTTCTGCGTTGATTTCTATCCAAAAACGATTGTTCGCTTCTTTTAGCTGGTTTCAATGTTGCTGCATACCAAGGCAAGCATAGACGATAATATTGTTGGCGCCAATTGGTCTTTTTTTTTGGTTTAGCTACTGCTGGCTCCATATTGCTTGTCGTTATATTCTATGACGCACAGTGGGTCAATATTTTACGCACATATACATATAACATATACAGCAGCCAAATGACAACTACAAGTGCTACTATGGTATACTATACTATACATAACTAGCAAACTTCCTTTCAAACAAATATTATATACTATTTGCATAGCCTCTCTGTCTGCCAAAAGAAAACCAAAACCGACCGACAAAAGGATATCAATCTAACAAATCGACCTCATTGCACCCCACAAAACCAAACACACAACAGCATTTTAGAAAAGTGCTTTCGAGTGCTCTAACGCCAAGTTTGTGTCTACCATGTCTGCCATAAAGTCTGTTTGTCAGTTTCCATGAATTCCCAGTGATGATGTATTTCAACTGGCTTGTCATTTCTATATATGAGAATATAAATATTATGCGTTTGTAAAATTGTTAGACGGCATTGTACAGAAAAATTGTAGCTAACAAAAATAAGTGAATTTTAAAATTTTTTTTCGCTTTTTATAAGATAAAGCCTTAAAAATTAATTATATAAAAATTATATTGCAATTTCAGTTTTATTTTTTTTTGCAACCATTTTATTAAAAAAATTATTTTGCAGCATGGGTTATGCATTTTGTAAAAGTTCTCATTAAAATAATTGAAGCAGTTCCTGAGTTCCGATAGGTTTTTACCGAATTTATGGATAAATTTTAAGCAAAGCTATGCAAATTTTTTAAATAGTGCTATAATACATTTCTTGTTTGCAAAAAAAATACAAAATCATATAATGAAATTTAATAAATAATTTATTTTTATTATAATTTTTTCTTTCAACCCTTTTGGGAAAAAAAAAAATAATCTCAGCTTGGGACAGTTATTTTATTAAACTTTAAAACAATATAACTTAAATAGTTCCTGAGATCCGATAGGTTTCCACCGAATTTATGGATAAGCTTTGTAAGCAAAGCTAAGCAAATTTTAAAATAAAGAATATGAATTTCTTCTTTGCACAAAAATACAAAATTATGTAAGGCAATTTGTTTTAAAATAATTAATTTTTTAAATTTCTAATTTTTTTTTTTTTTTTTTTTTTTTTTGCAACCTCATCAGTAGAAAAATTATTCTCAGCTTGGGATAGCTATTTTATAAAACTTTGCATCAATATAACTCCAATAGTTGCTGAGTTCCGATAGGTTACAACGGAATTTATGGATATATTTTTTAAAACATTATATAAACAGTGACGTAATGCATCTAATATATTTATTTTATGCAACAAAATACTTATTTTATGCATATAACTGCCTCAAGAACGTGCCTCATTATTTTTTTATATATAAACAAAACATGCAACCAAAACAAGCAACGAACCACTAACTTACCATTTCCATTTAAGCAAGCATATCGCTTACGTTTATCATATTTTTGCGTCATTCGCTTGGAGATTTATTTCTGCAAACAAATGTAATAGAAAAGCAGCTTCTTTCTTTTCACAAAAACAGACGCCAATTTAATCTCAGACTCTAGCAATACTCCCAAATAACATTGCGTTAGTCGGGCGCCATTTGGCAATCATATTTGGTTTGAGGTTTCCGCACCAAACCATACCAAAAAACCAAATTGTGAATAACAATCCAATCTTCAACTGTCAGAGAGTCGTGACGTTATTTTTTTTTTTTATATTTTTGCCACAATAGAACTTTTACTACAATTTTATGTTTCTGTATTATTTTTTTTTTTTTTTGCTTTGTGTTGGTGTTCAGCATTATAAAAACTGACAACCATCCTACCTATAACTATATATAATAAAAGAACTATATATCATATCAATGGGTGGCTGTGCTGCTCACTGTGTTCACAATTTGTTTGCCGCACATTTTCATTTTTTCACTCGCTTTGTGTGTTTGTGTGGGTTTTGTGGATTTTGGCGCCATCTGTTTCGATAAGAAATACTATGTTGCACACAAAAACCACACAAAACTCCAGAAAGTTTTTTTTTTATTTTTTTTTAAATCTGAAGCATGTAATTCACGCTTTGCACTTGAAAGTTTGTATGCGCTGCACAGATGATGATGATGATAGAGTTTATAGATACAATGAGCGAGTGAGTTTTTCCTTTACGCTTTTCTAAATAGTTTTTCACTTAGCAGCAGCTGTTTGCAATATTTTAAATTAATGTGATTGTAGCATTAAAACTATTTTTTTTTTTTAAGTAGCACTTGCACTTGAAAAGTTGTTATTAAACTAAATGTACTGCGTATTAATTTAATTAAAGTTTAAAAAAATTTTTAATTTTTTTAATTGCTAATTGCTGTCGCTCTCAAAAGTAAACTTAAAAAAAATTGCAACTTGACAGACAGACATTGAGTTAGTCAGTTAAGTATCTATAAGATACTTTTCAATCTTTTTTTGAGTGTTACCAATTGCTTTCAACTGACAAAAAACAAACAACAAACTAAAAAACTGCAGCATGACATTTAACAAGTTTGAAAAGCCAAAGACAGTTTGAAAATAGCACAAAGTATTTCCAGAAGTCAAAATCATTGCTTATGGTGCGCCATGAAATTCTTTGGTCAATTAAATGAGAAACGGAAAATACCTCAAAAGAAAGAAAACTAAATACGTATACTTCAGTTAGAGCTGCATTTTGCTGCAACTGAGTTTAGATGCGTATATTGCAGCATTGATCAATTCGAGGCGCCACAGCAATGATCGAATCGACGTATGCCTTCTCATAGCGAAAAATTGTATTTGAAAGATCATTTTATTTTCTAGCATTTTGTCATTTGTTGTTTTTGTTGTTGTTGTTGTTGTCGTTTGCACTCTATGAACCTTAAGCAATCAGTAGTGAGTAGGCAGAAAATTTACTCGTCGTTTATTATATGCGTCTGTAAAAAAAAAAAAAAAATATCGTTTTTTTTTTTTTTGCGCAATCATGCCGCAAACATTTGCCAAATTAATTGCAGCCAATAATTGAGCTGCATGCTTTATGTAAACAGTGGTGGGGTATTTTTGATAGATCCGGTATGAAAATATTTTAAATATTTGAAGTATTAAAATCGTAAAAAATTGCAAATATTTCCTTATTAGCTTAAGCTTAATAATTTTTTATGATTCATATGTAAAAAATGTTAAAATGGTTTAAGAAAAGCTGATCATAAAATTTTAAAAGTTTTTTAACATTTAAATGAATATTTTAATTTTTGTCTAGAAAATCATTTACTGCAATGGGATACGTATTTCAGGAAAATTTGAAACAAATGCAATAAGTAGTTGCTGAGTTCAGATAGGCAAAATATGCTTAAAACTGAAATTGTGGATAATTTTTTAAAATTTTTTTAAGAAATTTGCAAATTTACTTTGAAGAGTGTTTAAACATATGAATTGTTATGTTTAAAATCTGCTTAATTTAAAGATCTAAAAAATTTTAAAACTTAAAAAATATTGCATTTTTTCAAAGAAAAACAGTTCTTAAGATGGGATAAGCGTTTTCTGAAAATTGTTATAAAAATCCAATTGGCAGTTGCTGAGTTCAGATAGTTAGAATAAGCTGTATGCCGAATTCGTGGATGTTTTTTTGTTTTATTTTAAATAAAACATAAAAAATAAAAAAATAAATTAAAAAAACTTATTTAAGTAATAAAATAAATTTCCTTAAAATTTCTTTCTCAATCATTTTGCATAAAACTATTCACGCTTTGCTAATCAGTTTTGTGAAAGTCTAAACTAAAAATGCACATTTACAGCTGAGTTCCTATAGGCTTATATACAGTTTGAGGCTTTATAATTTGCATAATTTAAAAAAAAAAATTAAATAACCTTTCACTTTTTACACACAACAATTTACAATGATGCATTTCCTCCAACAATAATAATTTATTTGACACTTTGTGGTAACCCTTTAGCATTACAGAAAAAAAACTCCACCTATGCTTCAAGTCTGTCAATATTTCTTGTATTTATGTATTTTGCGCTGCGCGACATGCGTTTTGTACAAAAATTACGTACAATTTGCGATTTTACAAGACACATTACATGACTGCAACGCAAGCGACGGTCTAAAACCAACGCCAATGGCTAAACCAAAATTAATTGCCAAGACAAGTTTTTCATTTATTTTTTTTTTTTTCGGAGGCTTGGCTAACTCAATTCCCGCTTGGCGTTGGCAAAAACTTCCACAAATACATTAAATAAATAAAAAAAATATGCTGCTACTTTATATACTATATATTTATTACCAATGACGCTGTCTGCTTATTTGTTAATTTATCAATTACTAAATGGCGTCAACGTTGCGTATAAAAAAATGTATATAAAATGAAAAATTTCCATCATACCAAGCGCTGTTGCGGCTCTGTCACACCTTAAAGCTGCTGCCCATATATCATTTTCAAATATTTTGTACATATGTTTTTTTTTTTTCCCTTTAGAATTAATTGCAAAAACGTTTTTTGGCTTATTTCTTCGCACATGTTTCATTCAAAGTCTTTAAAAATGATGACAGCCTTGCCAGAGCTCATCTCATTAACCACAGAAACGTCGCTCTCTACTGTCTTCAATCGTAACATATCGATATGCTTGATTGTCAGATCTGATGAATACATCAAACAGATGTGCAAATGTTTGCTCCAATTTTTTTTTTTTCATGACGTATAAAAAACTTGTTTTCTATAGATACATCTGTGTGTATCTTTCAGATACTTTTTTGTATTTTTTTTTTTTCGGATACATTTGATTGCACAAAACAACTGCTTGGCATAGCAATATCGATCAAAAAAAAAAAACATTACCATACCATATCAATCTTTGCATGCACAATTCAATTAATCAAAACTATGTATATCATATTACGACAGAACGATCTTTATAAAGATTGCAAAAGATTGAAGCAGTCTGATGTCTCGCTTTTTTATTTATTTTATTTTTTTTTTTTTTTGCTTCTTGATAACTCGTTCAATTACCTACAACGCCAGCCAAGCATCAATTGCATACATGATTTTTTTTGTTTTTTTTACAACATTTGCATGCGACAAAAATCAATTAAGAGTATCTCAAAACGCATTTGGCGCCGTTTATAATTTATTTACAAATAAAAATAAATACTTGTACATGTGACATGAGCAATATTTATAAGAAAAAAGATAAAAAAAAATTCTTTAAGATAAATGCTTAAAAAGAAAATTCAATATTTATTTTTTTTTATTTTGTAGCTATTTCCGTCATCAAAACAAAACATTTTGTAGCGCGTGAGACTTAAATTACGCTTATCTTTAATACAAATGCGCTCGCTCAGTCGCACTTGTCTCGACAAAAGTCCAAAAAAAAAAAATAAATTTTTGCAACGCGCAAAAAAAAAAAAACTATTAAATTATTATTATATTTCATTCATATAGTATAGTACTCAGAAGCAAAAAAAAAAAAAAAAATAAATATATGCTTTTTTACTACAACTTACGTTCAAGCCAACGCAAATCTGAAACAGATAAGACACAGCAGTAACAGTTCATTTAGAACACATGTTCAACGCTGAATTGCTCATAAAGCATCTAGAGTAACCTGGTCTGGTCTACTAGACACAAACATCAATGTCATGCTTTATAACTGATAACCTTTGTCGCTACCGATTTGCTGTGAATTTCCGATTTCTGGCGTAAAAATGAAAAATTTCTTACGTTCAAAATTTATGACAATTACTTTTAGAAGTTTCGGCTTGATTTGGCTGGGTTTTTGGCATTTTTTTTGAAGTTTTACTTGAAATTTTAGATTTGGCATAAAATTTGGAATGATTTGGTATAAAAATATTGGTATAAATTGATGGTGACATATATATGATATCTAGTATCTTTGAAGATAATGCAGCTTAGCTAGCATTAAGTTTTAAACTAAATTTGCGCATATTTTTTTCGAAATTTTAAAAAGAATTTTTTAAAGTTAGCTCGAAAATATTAAGATAAATCATCAATGCTCAAAGAAAAACATTTCTTCGGATGGGACATGGGTTTTTTGAAAATTTTTACAAAATACAATGAGCGGTTGCTGAGTTCAGATAGGTAAAATTGGTTTAATACCGAATTCGTGGATGTTTTTAATTAAATTTTATATAAAATAGCTTATAATAAGAAACTTATGCCCCAGTAGAGTGGGTAACGGTTGAAAATCTTCTGCATGATTCAAAAAATCCGAAAACACAAACTTAAAGTTACAACATGAATGGTACAAATAACCTTGTTTTTGACACAATTCCATGGCGGAAATCTTCCTCTAGCAACTTCCTTACCATTTTAATGTTCTAAAACGTTGACCACACTCATTTATTGTAAGCATACAAAGTCATTGTATGGTGTTAAGTAGGAAAAACTGTCTTAAGATTATGTAAAAAAAGTATCTAAAATAACAACTTCGCTTCACATTCGCAAAAAGAAAATGAAAGCAATGGCTTAACTTAAATTAGAAGCGGCAACATTTTTTTGAAAATCAAATCCTGTTGCAGTTGAGTAACCAAAATTTATTTTATTTTTTTATCTCAAAAAAAAAAAAAAAGACTTAACATATTTTTCTACTTCATTGATTCAAAGATTTAAAAGTAATAAAACATAAATTAAAAAACAAAATGCTGCAGTGCCGGGGGAAAGTCAATAAAAATCTTTTGAAGATTACAGCACAGGTAGCAGCATTAAAAAAAAATGGTATAACAGGTCTCAAAAAGTCGCCCGCGCAAACATTACTAAGGGCGACAATTTTATCTCACAGTCTATGAAGTGAGACAATTAAAAATGTATCTAAGAAAGGAAATAAAAAAAAAAAAAAAAAAAGGCACAGCTTAAAAAAGAAGAAATTCCTTAGAAAATATCTACGTGTCGATAATATATTTCGATTTTATTTTATTTTTTTTATTTTTCTTGGGGGTTGTTATTATTGTTTGCCTTTTTGGTTTTAGTGTGACAACAAGACGCGTTATTTTCACGTGATAAATATTTTTTTATTTCACTATTAAACGTGTTCACAGGTGTTTTGATTATGTTTTTCAAGCAACATATGGATAGCAACAACGCAACGACGCGATAAAAATAAAAAATATAAAAAAATATATTTTTATACAAACATATATCCGACTATTTAAACAGCCTGATTTTTTTAGTAACAGACAATGCCAGTTAGTTTCTAAAATTAGCTAAGATAAAACTTACGCAGCAGCACATTAAGGTTATAAATAGTTAAGTCAATAAGTTGGTACGCGTATAAAAAAAATAAAGTCTGTTGCGATAAAAAAAAAAAAAAAGTCTAACAAGATTGCTTTTAAGTTTTAGAAACTCAGATAGACTGACAGACAGACGGACGGACAGACAGTGTAGCATATAAATGTATCTTGTTATACGATTTTGAAAATTTGCATATTTTTGATTATAATCCTGCAACTTCCGCTGCAGCTTTTGTAGTGCCTGAAGATGTTTCACTTTATTTAATTACCGCAAAATTACTTTTTGAATTTTATATACTTTTTTTTTATTTTTTGGCAATACATAGCAGGTTGTTGGCTTCATTTTGAACTTGAAATGCCTTAATTTTCACGGTCCTAAATAAATTTTATGAAAAAAAAAATAAAAAAAATATATATAACTTGCAGCTGAGCAGGTCAGTGGTAAATGACAGGAAACTGGTTTAATATATTTTTGGGATTTTTTTTTATTTTTAAGCATACTGAGAACAAGTGTGCCAACTTGTATGTATGTATTTTGCAACTGAAGCAGAGATATATACTACCTTTCTTTTAAGAATAAGAAGGCAAATAAGTAATTTGAATTTTAGAAAAAAAAAAAAAAAAATTATGCGCCTCCGTTCGAGTTTTTTGAGAACTTTTAACCATGTTTTCCAATTTAAAAATATGCTAAAACTTGAATTTTTAAAATTTTTCAAGTGTAAAGATTTTAAAAAATAAAAAAATATTTTAAACAATTTTCCCATTATTTATTTTATTTAACTAATAAATTGTTTATTTTCTTTCTCCTATAATTTCAGGCTCACCACATCATTCAAATGATCGTGATGCTGGTTTCTGCTCAGGCAGCTCAGAAGGTGGTGATGATCTTTCCATCATAGATCATCAGCATCACCATTCACGTCTGGAACTCGAAACAGCTGGTAGTCCACCAACAACTGATGTCTCAATTGATGATTCAATTGATTTGAAAATAACACCAATTGCGCTGGTACGCAATAAACGTAAAAGTTCCGAACCATCCAGAGTTATTGCAGATGCTAATGAAGCAGCAGCAGCCGCGACAGCAACAACGACGCCGGCAGCGCATAGCACAAGCTTCACAACAACAGCAACCACAACATGCAGTCGCAGTGCAGCCGGACCGCTCAAGAAACGTATACGTTATACATCAACAGCTGATTCAGCTGTAGTGCTAACACCGCCTGCTATTTCTTCACCAACACTAACAACTGCAACATTGCCGCAGCCACAGCAACAGCAGCAACCATTATGGGATCCTAGTCAAGTGTTACCTCATGAATTGATGCCAAATCCAGCGCAAGTTTTTGTGCGTCATCCGGGTGTAACAACATTGCATCGTGCAAATGCTGCTGCTTCAGCGACAACTGCTGCTGTTGTTGATGAGGATGTGCAACAAGAGCCACTCGCTTTGGTACTAAAGAAACGTACAACAGCCACAGCAGTAGAAACCAATGCAACAGCGACAAATAACAACAACAAGAAAACATGCAACAAGTCCGAAAAAATCACATCAAACACCAAAGAAACAGCGACGCATGACTTTGGATAATTCAAGTGAAGAACTACTACACAGCTCACCCGAAGCCACTACTGATGAACTGCTGCATGCATCTTCCTCTGCCTCCATTTCCGCCTCGACATCCTCTGCTAGTGCGCGTCCACAGCAGCGTAACTATAAAAATATGACACGTGAACGACGCATTGAGGCAAATGCACGCGAACGTACGCGTGTGCATACCATCTCGGCCGCGTATGAAACGCTACGTCGTGCAGTGCCCTCCTATTCCAGTTCACAGAAACTTTCAAAACTCTCCGTATTGCGTGTTGCCTGCTCGTATATTCTTACGCTTAGTCGCATGGCTGGCTATGACTATAGCGAAGATCAATCGGAACCATCACTGGATGCCTGTCTGGAGGCAGTTACGTCCACCATACAAACCGAAGGGCAAAGTCAAACGCAAGAAGGATGAGTAAAAATGTTGCAAGACACACACTTAAAGACTAAATGTATTTTTTTTATTTTGTTTTTAAATACTTTTATGTGACTGATTTGTAAGTTCTTAAAAAAAAAAAAAAAAAAAACTTAGTGGGATTTTAACCAAATACTTGAAATTTGTGTTCCTAGAACCCACTTTATATATTGCTCTAAGCGCTTTTATTAATTTAAAAATAATAAAAAATAAAAAATTCATTATAAAGCTTTAAAATGTTTCAAGCTGCTTTCTTTTAAGTCAATTCTTCTACTTCAGCTAAACAAAAATTATTTTTTTTCTTAAGAATTATTAAGCTAAATCCTGATATTAGTCACTTAAATCAAGATATGTGATCTTACTTTAAAAAAAAAAAAAATTATAATAAAATTTCTTTAATAAAAATAAAAGCTCAAACAACAAAAATTTTTAATGTAAAAAGTACAAAAAGATTTTGCTGCGTAAAAGCATAAAACATTTGTTCAAAAAAAGCACTAAAATATTTTTCAAAAATAAATAAAAAATAAAGACAATAATTGTAAAATATTTAATTAAATAAAAAAAAAAAAAAATGGACAATAATATTGTGAAATATTCTTCAAACATTTTTAAAAATAAAAAGTTGTACAAATTCTATTTACTACAAAAATAAGAGCGAAAGATATGTAAAAAAAAAAAATAATAATTTATATATATAAAAATATTTTATTGTATGTAAAAAATAAATATTTAAAAAATAAAAAATTATGTTTTATGCGCATAATTTTTTTTTTACAATTTTAAATTATTTTAAAATCTCATTGTTTATAGTTAATAAGTTTAAGTGCCATAAATGTATCATATATAAAAAAAAAGAAAAGTTAAACAGATGATAAAAAAAATAATAATAATTATAATAATAATAATAAATGATGTTTCAATGCTATTTCTAGTGTTGAGCTTCAAAAAATTTAAAAATACAACTTTTAATTTGGTTAAAATGGGGTAAATTGGAAGGAAGAATGAACACTTATTCAAAAATTGTCAATCACGATTAACCACTCAGATCTGTACAGAAAGACCTTGTTCTGACTTACACATTGAACTGCTAGCTGCTACTTTTAAATGTAAATTTTGCAACTCTTGTTATCGTTCAAGTTTTAAAACGCTTGAAGATGTTCCAATAACATAGCCCTGCTTCAATTTTGCGAATAATATGGGACCTAGTGTTTTCAAAGGAAATTTTCGTGCTGAACACGAAACAAAAAAGTCCATCACGTCAGGTTTTCGAAAAAGTTAACTTCGGTTGGACCGAAGCTTATATACCTGTTACACTTCATTTGACGTGGGTAGATCTTCGTTTGTGCACAGCATTTTTTATAAAATTTTATCTTAAAATAGTAAACAAAATTGAAAAATATTCCCAAAAAATTCAGAAATTCGCGGTCCAAATTTGAACCAAATTTTAAACTGAAGATTTGGCTTGATATTAGAAAAGCATTTGTACCATATTGGTGGAAGCAACATTCGACTTTATACCATTAAATACATTTTTCTTTGTACAAAACTTGACAAAATGTTGTACTTTTGTATGGGGGCTATACCTAAAAATGGGCGTGGCATCTTGGTTTTGATATTGAAAAAAAATTTTAATCCATTGGAGAATAGTTATAAAACAGGACCTAAATAAAAAAAAAAACTTAAGTTTATAATTGGCTATACCTATAAATGGCGTTTTAAAACTCGAGCGTAAGTTCAAATCGCGCAGCAACAAAAAGACGGACAGACATAAGACGGACAGCATGGCTAAATCGATTCGTCTCATCGAGCTGATCAAGAATATATATACTTTATGGGGTCTACGATGCCTCCTTTAATGCGTTACAAACTTTCCGACAAACTGAATATTCCCGTTTACACTATGTGTAAGGCGTATAACAAAAAAAAACAAGGAAGAACGTTAACTTCGGTAGAACCGAAGCTCAAATACCCGCCACACAAAACTTTAATTAATTCATGTAAACAAAGGGGGTTGGGTGGGAAAAACTCAAGTAGGGGCTCAAATTAAAAGCACATATGTAAAATTTTTAGGTGTAAATGAAGATATAACAATAATTTATTTGAACAAAATGGTACAAAAATGTACAACAAAAAAATTGTTTTTCACTTTCCAATTTTTGGATATTAAAAATTATCTCCAAAATAAAACTTTCTCTATTATTAAAAAACACTCAAAAGTCAACAAAAACTTACCTTACTCATTTTTCGAGAGAGAAGCTTACAGACCATTTATATATGAATTTTATTTACATTTTGCTCGAATTCTAACACTCCAAAAAAAAAAAAAAAAAAAAATGAAAAAATTTCGCAAAAAAAACAAAACAAAAACAAAAACAAAGCCAATTGATCAAATAAAAATGACCACAAAAAAAAAGCTATTGCATACACAAAATTAGAACACGAGTTAATTGATTTCACTTTTTTTTTAAACACAACTAAGGACAATTACCATTTTCACATAATGTAATTAACACAATTGAACAATGCGCCCGACACTTTTTTTATCATTTCTGCAATTTTCTTTGCAATTCGAACACGCAAAAAAAAAAAAATACACCAAACTCACACAAAAGCCAATTGCAATAATTGCATTACAAAGGATTTGACGAGCTGCACTTTTATTTTTAATTATCGTTTACATTATTTTGATTAATATTTAATATTTTAACACAATTTCAAGAAATTAAATACTTTTTTTTTTTTGTAGACGCGTTATGCACTTTACCTGCGACCGACGCGCTATTGACTTATGAGAAATTTTTCTTCTTCTGCTTCTTCTTTTTTTGTATCAATGCAAAAGCTGAACTTGAGTGTGTGAAGTTCTCTCTATTGAAGCGAGAGAGGGAGAACATAAAATATATCAATTGTCAAAAATACAATTATTACAACAACAAATACAAAGAATAGAGATGAGTAACTATTTGCAGCAGAGTAAATGTTGTAAAGAATAAATTTCGCTAGAGGGCGCTAAACTTAGATCTATTGCCTGGCGAAGCTGAAAGAAATAATATTAACTTTTTTGTTACAATGTTCCAAAAACTTTTTGCAAACAACAATGACCCCAATTAATTCTAAATTAGAGCGCTTTTCTATTCTATTTCTAAAGGATTTGCCAATTAGAACGATAGGATTTGAAATTGTACCAAGGAAAGAAGTTAACTTCGGTAGAACCTAAGCTCAAAAACCCGCTAAAACTTTAAATAGTGTCTGGTTGATCATCAGTTATGTAGATTATATTCCGCAAAGGGGTTGGGTGGGGACAACTCAAGTTGGGGCTCAAATTAAAAGCATATATGTAAAATTTTTAGCTTAAAATGCAGATATAACAATAATTTTCTTGAAAAAATAAAAAAAAAGGAAGGTAAGTTTGTATGGGTTCTGTATGTTATTCTTGTTTTATCGGTAGTATATTCATAGGATGACAGTAGAAGTGATATTACCCAGATTGGAGTGAATATATTTATAAATAAGAACCATTTTCATACAAAAACACAAAAATGGGTGGTATATTTGTATGGAGACTATAACATATCTTGAAATGGGAGTGGCATCTTGGTTTTGATATTGGATGACATAAGAAAAAAAAAAAAGTCGTAATTTTGTATGGGGACTAGATCCGGAAATGGGCGTGGCACCTTAATTTTTATATTAGATGACTTTAGAAGTTTTTTCACCCAATTTGAAGTGAATACATTCATAAATAATAAGTATTTTCATACAAAAAGTTTAAAAAAAAAATCTCTAAGTTTGTATGGAAGCTATACCCAAAATGGGCGTGGCACCTTGATTTTAACATACAAAGTAGTCGTTGCCAAGAAAACCTTATGTTCTAAATTTCACACTATGTGTGACGTGTATAAACATAAACTTCGGTAGAACCGAAGCTCAAATACCCGTCCAATGAAACTTTAAATAGTTTATGTATTATCATCAGCGGCGTAGATAAAATTCCGAAAAAGGAGTTGGGTGGGTTTTAATATTCCGATACAACACAATATTGGGTCTAATATGAGTAGAATATAAATTAAAAAATGGGAGGTGAGTTTGTACGGGTAACGGTAGTGTATAAAAAGTTTCAACGACCGATTTCAGTGAGACCGACCGATTGACCGAAAATGATCAGGCATGTAATCAGGTAGGAGGAGTCTAATGTATTATTTTGATTTAGAACACTCGCCAAGAAAAGTGGTTAGCTGAGCAAACTAAAGCGGCTATTTCGTATTTCAGAAATTTTCTTTGAGGCTATATTTAAGGTTTACGCCAACAAACCAGCAATAATTGATGAGCTTGAGGCCAACATTCGAGCCACTATTGCAACAATTCCAGGGGAAATGTTGTACCGAGTCAACAAAAATTGAAAGGATTGCATAAACCAGTGCAAGAATAGTCGTGGTATACAATGGCAAACAATTTCCCATCAAATAGACCAAAACTCTTGTGTTTTTTTTTTTTTTTCCAAATCCTATTGTTCTAATTCGGAAACGCTTTATTTGTTTAAATGCGCGCATAAGAATTAGTTTAACTGCGTCTTACGAGAATTCCAAATAAACCTTAAATAGCATTTTTTTTGGGTCCGGAAAAAACAGATCTAGTGCCTATATTCGTTATTTTTGTTTTATCAATACTACACGTTGATTCAATCTTAATTAAATAATTTCTTTTTAACCGCAAAATTGTATCCTATACTCGCTTATTATTAATTAATTACTCCATTTAAGGCTATAATTTGAAAAACCAACAAAATTCTTAGAAATTTATTACAAGCATTACGACACCTGTCTCAACTCAATTACTAATTATAGTAAACTTCTTGTATGTATATGGTGGATTGCAGTTGTATAAAGTTATTAAAATAATATATCATTGTTTATTATACATATGTAATTTAATTATTCTTTATACAATAGAAAATAATCTGATGTAATGTAGAGCAATGATTGCAGTAGGTCAAATAGATGCAAAAATAATGAAAAGACAGATACAGATAGACAAACGACGGACTAAAAATCCCGCAATAATTAATGAATATTCAATTAGAACAACACCTGCCCTAACTACGACGCAGCGCCAGTTAATTTTCAATATGAATAATACTGACAATGAGTACATTTGTACTAGGCGAAACTTAAAAAAAAAAAAAATAAAATAAATCTTGACCATTCAAGGCAATTTGCGATAAGTCAGAATTTCATTTTTATCGCTAAGAACTTTTAATTTCTTTTTGTCTTTTGTGGGTTACGAGTGCTCTTGCACTCTTCGAAATAGCGGCAAAAGGCGTCGCGTCGCGTGTTGTTGACTTTACGCACCTGTGGAATTGTGGAATTATGGATTGTCGTATTCAATATAACAATCCATTAGAAAATACGATAAGATTGGCAATTTGAAAATAGCGTAATCTTTTTTTTTATATTATAAATATATCGAGTACTCTTGTACCTAATGCAAGCAGATGATTCAGTGTTAAATTGTAATTTAAAAAATAGCTTTTTTAGCTTTATTACTATTCTGAATATCTAACCGTGCAATGATCTCTAAATAAAAATTTAAAATTGTTAATAACCGACTCAACGCTTGAACTTAACGACGACATTTGATTCCATTTAATAAACATAATTAGTAATTAGCTCGAATAATGTCGGCATTTAATTAGACTATTTTAATTTACTTATTACGTATTATAGTAAGTAAGTAAGTACAGACGGAATACAAATTGAGTTCGATGTACGCTGTGTGACGATTGATCGATCGATCGATCGTTCATTTCCATCACTATAAATGCACATGATAATGTCAAGCTAATTGGAGCTCAACAAAAAATTAATACAATTTTAAACAAGACAAAATGTTAGATTAGCGGAAAACAAAGCTTTTATACTCTTGACAGGTTAAAAAAAATGTCAGCGGCATGCTCAATACCGTTCAACTTGAGCAAATTATCAACTAGAAACAAATGCTGGCGAAAGTTTGATCCAAAATAGGAATTGTGAGTCTTTAAAATTAAAAATTTAAATATTTATCTCAAAGGAAATTCAAAGAAAATATTGAAAACTGAGATACTAGTTTCTTTAAAGTCACAAAGCTTGTAAATTTGCTTGTTGGAATAAGAGACTGGAATAAGAAATAAGGCAACGTGGTGCGGGTAAAGTTAAGTTTGGGGGTCATACCATAACCATAAAAACCTGACGTTTTGCCTGGGCCGAAGCTGCGAGGCAAGCAAGTGGTAGAGCGAAAGAGGAGACCCCAAGTAAGTCCCACACGTTCGCATCGTTAGCACAGAGTATAGTGGGAACATGCTTGGCCCTCGTATAATGGAGATTACAAGGGTACTGCGACTCTAGGGGGAGTCTATTGTACCCAAGAACGGCAATTAAAAATGGTTAGCTTATTGGACAGAGAATCCTCTACGCATCTTTAATAAGCCCTAGTCAGGGGCAACCCTGATTTGATCGGTGGTAATGTAACAGCGATTAAACAGAGTGAATCTGAAGCGGGCCAAAGCTGGACACTCACAGAAATTGTGTGTACTAGTTTCATCGTCCTCCAAGTAGAGTCTACACTCTGACTCTGGGGACAGGCCAATTTTGTTAAGATAATATCTCAATATGTTATGACCGGTGCAATATTTTTAGGACAGATAGGGCAAGCCTATTGCTAACCTGCCGTAGGCCCGGGTATAGCAGAAAGGCTCCGGGCCAATTAAGGGCGAGGAGAAGCCAGATCTGGCCAGTTCGTCTGCGGCTTCGTTGCCGTCAATACCCGACCCAGCAGATAGTAGATATTACGACCCTGAGAAAGGAGTTAAAGTGTGTCATAGCACTGAAGAACTAACTTAGATGAGAAGGTCCATGAAGTTAGTGCTTTCAATAGCAGCTTGGCTATCGGAGAAGATTATGATTTAAGCCCCTAGGACTATGAGTCAAAATGTGGCGGGCGCAGACTTCAATGGCAAAAATCTCAGATTGAAACACCGTAGGCCAAGCACCCATCGCAACAAAGATCCTGGTGTGGGACCATAAATACAGCACCAGTGCCCGTTTCGGTGAGCGAACCCAAAAAAATCTGACCGATTAGGGAGAAGGAACGAAAAGCGTCTGCCAAAGAAAAACCGTAGTCATATAATCTCTTATCTTGCAGATATCGATGCCAGTAATTAATTTTAGGATGTTTGAATGACCAAAGTCATGAATAACATCACTGTTGGATTCTAAGGGTTTCCATAGCAGCTGATGACATCGTGAAGATGTGTAGAGGCGGTAGACCAATGATCGCCTCCAGAGCAGCAGTGGGACAGGTCCTCATCGCCCCGGTAACACAGAGACACGCCGAGCGCTGAAGACTATCACACTGCTTAAACGTGGTGATTTGCAGCAACTTTGGCCACCAAATAAAGGAGGCATAAGTCAAGATGGGTCTAAACGTAGAGGTGTAGACCCAGTAGATGATTTGGGGTTTTAAACTTCAGTTTCTCCCAAAAAAGACGTCCATAGGTCCACAAAGCAAAGGTTGACTAATTGATGACAGTCTTAATATGGGAATTCCAATATTAATTTCCAGAATTAACCCTAGATAATTGACCTCTTCGGAAATACACAAGACAGTGGAGTTAATATAAACCGGGCCAATGTCAAGTTTGTAACGTCTAGAGAAAATTACCAGAATTTTTTTCTAATCATTATTGCTGAGCCCCTCTTTTGAACACCATTTACAATTTGAAGAGCCAAGCACATCACCCCAGAGAGCGTATGATAACTAGGTCGTCTGTGTAGCCGATGACACTGTACCGCAACGAGCTAAGCTCAGTTAGGAGAACATCTATTACGAGTGACCAAAGCAGAGGGGAGAGAACGCCCCCATGGTGACAGCCCTTGTTGGCCTTGATGTCAACCGATACACCACTCAGAGAGGACGAGAGGTTTTGGGGTCATAGAGATGGCGCTTTTTATAAATTCCTTGTCCATTTTATTGTATCCATAAATTCTAAGCGCTGAACATTTTTTTAGACCAATCACTTTAATTAGTAATAAGTTTAATCGATAAAAACGATAATAACATTCTAGTTAAAGCTATTTTCATAAATAAAAAGTTGGAGTCTTCAAGGAACATTAAATAAAATTTTGAGTTCTATTTGACCATAATTATAAGGTACACCATGTAGGAAGTTTAGGGTGTTGAGCTCTTTTTATTTTGTCGCACTGTAGTATTGTTGGAAAATTGAACATCTTTATTAACTTTATATGGTGTCCAGATTAATTTTTTAATTATATTTAGATAATAAATAAATCAATCATTAAATAACGGTTTTCACAAACTAATTTTACAGGATCGTGTCTATAATTTATTTTACATTTTATTTTCTATAAAAATAAACCATAGTAACAATTCTAATCTCTACGTGTGATCTTTAAAACAGAACGTGACAATGCAAAAAAAAATTGAGTCTTCCTATAATAAATCCTATTATCGCTAAAAAATATCAGTAAAAACAAATATATTAACAAATTAATTTGTTGTTAAATTTAATCTAAATTATTTTCAATGATGATAATAATTTAATATCTCAATTCCTTGATCATAGCGTTACACGCCATAAGACTGTTGATTTCATTAATTTCGTATAATGTTTTTTTTTCTTAATAATAATTGCCATTTGCATAGCTTAATTGATTTGAGCCTGATGTAAGCTGAGCTGATGTAATTAACTCAATATATTGCAATATTGCAATTATATCGCGCCTCGCTTCGATTTGATTTCGATTGATCTTGTTTTCTGCCACTCGTAAATTTTTTTCTTTGCTACAAGAAAATATTTTTATAATTTTCTCAATGAAAATCAACGTAGAGCATTTTTTTTTATAATTTTTCAAGCAAGTGTTTTGCAAATATGGAATAAAATGCAAATTATTTTTTTTTTATTATAAAAAATAAAAAATGCAAACGTTGAGGATTTTTTTTCGATTTATTTTTTTTTAAACTAGTATTATGCATAAATTAATATTAATACAAATTTTTCGTGTTGTTGCACTTTTTAGCAAATTTAAATATTTAATTCTTTATTTTTTTGAGTTGTAAAAAGTTGACTGTTAATAAAGTTCATTGAACTTGTTGGATTGCACTTATAGACAGACTGAACAGATGGTTATCGATTGACATTTGCACTCTCATGATAAGTGAAAATTATTTAATATTTCAGAAGATTTTATTTCTGGAATTGATTTTAATTATATAGAAGGAGTAAACCATACCACATGTATAAAATATAATGTGAGCAGATAAAGCGATAATTTGTAAAATCTGTCTGGAATAAAAGATTTTGGTGAATGTTTGTTTGATATCTCATCAAAACGGCGCTTCATGTGCTACTTGCTTGGGACTGTCCCATAGTCACTTCTATCTATCTTTAAAATAACAAAAAGTATATCAATTCCTCTAATATTCGCTGAAATTGTAGATCATGTACAGTTTCAAATATGAAGACATAGGATGCTAAGGGTCAATAACGCCGAAAAAATAATTTAATAGTTATTTGGAGAGTCTCTGACCTGCTTATGTAATAATATAACTAAAAAGGTTCAACCTATGGCCCTAAAAAACGGACTTATTGACGCTCATTCCTCATTAGTATTGAGTGAAGTAATAATTTTAAGTAGCTGCTTATATGAGTCGCATAATAAGCTTAGAGCAGTTGATTGAATTTTCCTGAATATTCCGAAAACTCAAAACTAGTTCAGGCATTACAGCTGAACGAATTTCAAGAAACCGAAATTGAGGTGTATAGTGAAAATAACTGTTTTGAACTTATCATTTTAATTGGGCTTTCGGCTGGGTTTTCTAAGAAGTTTTTATAGCCAGTACCTAAAGTATAAAAGAGTATATTTGCAGACAGAAGATTTACATATATTATTGTTTAGCATTTAAAGAAGGGTCGATCCAGCTATGTCTGTCTGTCTGTCCTTCTATCTGCCTTATGAAACGAATTATCTTGGAGATTATAAGTGATAAAGTCACCATATTCGATACTAAAAATTTGTAGAGCCGTTAAGAGGCCATTTACAGAGTGTTTTTTTTTGACCCATTTCTGCTCCTCACAACTGCCATTTAACAAAATATTAGGCTGTAAAACTGCCATTGAAAGCAGTCAAGTGAATTTGGTGTGCTCATTAAAAAACCTCTCAACAAATATCATCGTTAGAATCAATGGATTGATCAGAGACTGAAGTGCGTGTGGTGGCAGAGAATATAGGCACAGGTACAGTCAAAGCATAGTTTTTTTTTTTAGTTGGAAAAGCGTATATGTATTGGAAACTTGTAGAAAAGCAAGATTTTTTCTCTTTACATTGCAGTACTGGCTCGGATCAATTGACTGGACTGACCTTTTTTCTGATTAGTCTACTCGGGAAAGTCACTAGTCAGAGCTGTTGCAGAGTCGACGCAATACCAACAGACTCTTTTTTAAAAAAATTTACACAGTTTGCCTCGCTTGTACGGGTTAGCCATCCTACAAAAACTAACGCCTCCGACTCTGTAACAGCCTGGGCAGTTGCTGACCAGTACTGAGTCGTCTCTGTAGTTCACTATTGTATGTTATTGTCTTCACATTTAATGAAACTTTGTAATTCTGTAACAGTAATAGATGAACTTGACAACTAAGTTTATCATTTTGTAATGACAGCCTTGTCAGAAAATGTAGCATAAGAGCTCGACTTTTAGTAGGTCAATCAATGATTGTCTCACATGAGTCAGTTGTGGTCTGATCCACTAAAGTTAGTCAGTCATTGACCCACTTAGGTCGGTCAGCAACTGATTCTCATGAGCCAGTCAGTGACTGATCCACACACTCTCGTCAATGGCTGGTTACGACTGATGCAGAGTTGACTCAGCTGTCGTCAGCTTTTGCAGAACATAAAAACGTAATATAATTATAGGATAGGAAACAACATTGATGCTGGCTAGCTTCTTAAACGGAGATGACAACGCTGGGCTAGTCAACAGATAAATTATGTGTCGATCTTCAGTACCGCTGGGCAGTTTGGAAAATATTATACATGGCCCAAAATTTCCTCTCGGCAAACCAATCAAAAACTAGGTTTCGAATTGCTGCCCCATGCAGTACAGTTTAAAGAAATGGATAAGCAGTTAAAAATTTAGGCCAAGTGAAGTGTTGATCACCGAAACAAACACCTATTTTGAAGACTTTGAGAAAAAAAGTTTCCAAAAGACGCCACATAATTATTTTATTTCACTTTTTCAGTTCCTAACTACGAAGATAGCCTAATTTATGCATATCCAAAGCAATATTGACATTATTTCTCAACTATACTAAAAATGGTAAAGATTATTTCACAAATACAAATCATATGATCATTTCCAAAGTCAAAAACTAAATTTGTTAAATACATAATAGATTAATTAGCAGCACGAATATTAACCAACTAACACATCATATCGCCATAAAACAAATAAATTTGAGCAAATAAGAATCTAAATTTAGCAAAAGTTTTAAATAAATAGAAAATCTATTTTTAAATTCAAGTTAAAAATTTACTTAATAAAAGTAGAATTGTCTATATTTTTTTAATGTAGAAAAATTTTATTTAATAAGTCCATTGATTAAAATTACTTTTTAAAGTAAAAAAAAATATTATCTCATGAGGACTATATGCAATAGTAAACCAATTTGAACATAAATTTTAACTGAAAACATGGGTTGACATAAGAATTTTTATCACACCATTTGTGAACTTAAATGGCAGAAGAAGGCATGAAAGCTGAGTCGAAATATATATTTCCGTCTGTCTGCCGTAAGAAACTGGTTATCTCGAAGACTAATAATTTGGTTTTATAGAAGCTTTTGGAGGACATCAATATAAAATTTTTTTATACAATCATATTTTAACGGATAGCCCCATCCAAAACAATTCTAATTTTTTTAGTTTTCGTCTGGAACTTCTTTAATAACTTAACCTAGAAACACTAAACTAAGTAAAGAATAAATTGAAAATAATTTAAGGAATATATAACAATCTGACTCAAATGAGACAATCACACTAAAAATTTTAAATTATTTATACATTATATGAAACCCATTTTTATAAATTACTTGCTGAACCCGGTGTGCTTTGCTACCCACTCATATTGAAATGAATTTTAAAAAATTTTGATAAAAATATATTTAAGGACACCCAATATTTTCCAGGCTCCAATATCACAATTACACTTGAACACTTCAAAAAATATTTTAGAACCATTTTGAAAATACGTCTAATATAAAGTCTCTAGGTTCACTTATTTCAAAGATATGGCTTTTCGGTTTGAAGGCATCATTGGGCGCCAGGTCAAAATTTTCAAAAAGAGCGTCTTAGTACTCACCTTTATAGCAAAATTACCCTAAAGTAAAAAAAATATACATATATATAAAAAACAAGAAAGAACGCCGTAGTCGAGAATGCTCGACTGCAAGATACCCTCTACCCAATATTTATTTACCTTAAGTTAAGTTGTATCTTACTACCATACCAAATTGAATTGAATTTTAATACAAAAAATTAAAAAATCGGGCTATACCTAAAATTTGGTTGGACCTACCCATATTGGTCTATTTCATTGGAACTATCTTAGGCATAATTTATACTAAATTTAGACCTCATAGAATAAGAAACAATGACGTTTTTGTGCAAAAAACACAAAATGTTGGGGTACATTTGTATGGGGGCTATACCTAAAATATGGTTGGTCCCACCCATTTTGGGATATTTCATTGCAGTATATCTCTCTCATACCGCAGACAGCAGGACAGACGGACGGACAGACAGACATAGATAGTTCGACTCCCCTTCCAAAGCTGATCAAGAATATATATACTTTATAGGGTCTATCTTGCCTCCTTCTGTCTGTTACATACATTCGCACAAATTTAATATACCCTTTTACAGGGTATAAAAATCTTTAAAAATCTAGTTCGGACCCCACTGGTTCTCAGGTCCAATATTACAAAAATCCGGAAACATGTCAAAAGTATTTTTTAACATCCTATATTAAATTTGATGTAAATCAGTCAGTGCATAAGTTTTTTTTTTTTTTAAGTGGTCGTTTGGGTGGACGTGGTCAAAAATGAAGTAGTCAATTATTCCTTCCAGGATCCCAGTTACACTCTTTGAAAATTTCCGGAGGATCGGTTCTTTAAAAAAAGTGGGCGTGGTAAACATAGTCTATTTTTCTTTCCAGAAGAACCACTTTTACAGGCTTTGTAGGTACTTTCTCGATCTCGCTCATCCCGTATGATGTTCTAGATCTTAAGACACAATAGTAGTTATAAAGTAAATATTATCATAAAAAAAGAAAAAATTAAAAATTGTACCGAAGCTTATATACCTGTCACTCATCATTTGGCGTTGATAGATCTTGGCTTGATATAAGAAGCATTTGTATCGTATTTAGAGCCATAACTATATAAAAAACTCTTTTTCTACCCTGTCCCAAAGGGTAAAAGTGTATATTAAGTTTGTGCGAATGTATGTAACAGACAGATGGTGGCAAGATAGACCCTATAAGGTATATATATTCTTGATCAGCATTGGAAGGGGAGTCAAACTAGCTATGTCTGTCTGTCTGTCCATCCGTCTGTCCTGCTGTGTGCCCTATAAGAAAAAGATTATCTGGGAGACTATAAGAGATTGGGCCACCATGGCTAAATCGATTCTTCTCGTCGAGGTGATCAAGAATATATAATACGATGCCTCCTTTAATCATTACAAACTTTCCGACAAACAAAATATACCTGTTTCACACTAAGTGTGACAGGTATAAAAACATTCTCATAAAAATTTATCTAAAAAAAGCTAAATTAGCTTTAAAAAAAACCAAAACAAAAAGTCTAAAACTGAAAAGTAAACAAATAAAAAATTTAAATTTAGATACAAAGTTTTAAATTAGCGCTTAAACAGTTGTTTTTCTATTTTTTTTTTTTTTCGTAAATAATTTCTGTTAATATTGAAATCACGTTTAAACATTTGACTTTCATGGGCTGTTTGAGTGATATTTTATTGGATGCTATTGTCAAATGCGTCACATATGTTATACTATAACTACTGACAAAATGTATTATGTGATCTAGTTATTTTCTGGAGACATATTTAATTTGTATTGTAATTAAAAAATATTTATTTAATATTTTTAATATTTGATTTAAAGTACGCATGTGATAAATAAATATTTTATTAATATCAAACGTAATCAAGAAAAAAAATTAATGTTTTTTGGGATATTGTAAAGTTTAATTTAAATTAAATTAACTCGTTTATTTTTACTTGATTTGTTTTTTTTTTCAAGGTGCTATTTACACAAATGTTAATTTCTAAAGTTGACAATAAGAAAAAAATTGAAGTAAACAAAAAAGTCCCCAAATTTTTTTTCCTAAGAAAATCGTGATTTTTTGAAATTTTTGTTTGCAATCTTTTTTTATTATTTTTATTATATTTTAAATAAAAATTTCATTTGACTTTTTTTTTTTTTTTTTTTGCAATTTTAAACCATAACATTTCGTGGAGTCTATATAAAAATTGTCTTCCTGACTGCCAAACGGCTTGGCTCTTACTTGATTATGGCCGCCTTTATGGTTTTTAGCTTTTTTATATACTTTATTTCCTGTAGTCAGTCGCTTCATACAAAAATCAAAAGTTGCCATTCTTTGTCTCCTCAACGTCGTCGTCGTCGGCATTATGTGGCTCGGACTCCTACTTCTTCCTTAACTGTTGCTGCTATTGCTGCTGCTCGCAAAAGTTTTTAATGTGGAAAATAAATCTTATTAAATATCATCGCAGTTCGCAGTTTGCCATGCTCGAATTTAAGTTGAGTCGAATCGAATAAGAAGTTCTGTGCTGTTCTTCTGCGGTTTCACATTTTTGCGTTTTGTTTGTTGCGTTGCTGGAATATAAATTAGTTGTGTTGCATTTTAAATGCGACCGCAAAATTTATTTCATTAATTTTTGATGATCTTTTGATGATTGCATCAATTATTGCCTTGAAATGATTTTTATGCAATGCAAACATTTTTTTTTTTTTTTGTTAAATATTTTATTTTTGGGTGGAGTTTTTTTTTTTTTTTTTTGAAATATTTTGAATTATTTTGTAAAGAATGAAACTGATAATGTTAGAATTGTTTATCTGGTACAGCAAATCTTTTGTCAAAAATTTTGCCAATTTTTTTTTATTTAATTATTTTAATGCTTTTAGTTAAATACACAAAAATCATTTAATGAGGTACACTGAAAACTTAAACTGCATTAAATCCTCAACCAAAAATAAAGTCACTCTTATGATCTCATAATACAACCATCGACTTTTCACTTAGACTTTAGTTTTGTCAGCCCACTCTAAAAAAAAAGCCAGCTGAAATGGATTATTCTTCTCCTACTCATGTAATTTTATAGTTAGGAAAAAAATACCTTTAGTAGAGTAAATTTGGATGAAAGTAGCTCTTATGCCCATAGTAGCGAACCTTACCAGAGGGAGGATATGTATGGTACTTAATCGTTTAGTACAGTAAAGTACAAGATCTGATTAAAACTCAAACTCGTGGAAAGAGTCAAAGAGCTTAAGTGCGAAGCTACGTAAACAACCGGGACTGATTGACCAATAGTTCTCCAACCTCAACCAAGATGTTTTGTACCTGTTTCATACAAACATATCTTCAAAACTGGTCCTAGATGATTCGCGATTTGGACGCAGGTTAGCATTGACAAGCCCCTGGCACTGACAACATTTTTGAGATTTTTAGCATTATATTCTTATTTATACCCTGTCCGTCTGTCCTGCCATCTGTCAGTCGTATAAAAAATAATTTTCTCGAAGATAAGAGATAGAGCCACCATTTAATTATGCATATGAGTCTCAACGAAATATATATGGTAGGAAAACTCTATTTTTGAGTATTTGTATAAAAAAGACGTTTATCGATGAATCGATTTGAAACCGTACGTAGGACATATAGTTGGACAGTATCAGTGCGGTTTTAGACCAAAGAAATCAACCATCGACTTCATATATACGCTGCTCCAGATACTGAAAAAAACCAAAGAGAAGCAAATCGACTTCAAAGCCGCTTTCGACACGCCAATCAGATCAAAGTTTTTCTTGAAATCCCGTCAAAGATCGTCCACCTCTGTATGATGACGCTAGAAAACACCCAAAGCGTTGTCAGGGTCAGTATAGATTTTCCCTTCCCCTTTTGAAACCAAGAGAGGCTTCAGGAGTACATTCTAAAACAATGCCCAAACGTAGACCGGGAGGGCAATATTTTCTTCAAAGATATGCTGCTCGCATATGCCGACGACATAGATATAATCGGCAAAAATGTTTGAGCGGTCAAAGGGGGTTATCAGGTATCGAAAAAGAATGTCGTCCTATGGGACTGACGGTCAACGAGAACAAGACGAAGTACTTGGCATCCTCTCGCAGACAATCTGCAGGGAATTTCAGCTTTGAGGCTGTAGAACACTTCATTTATTTGGGCTCAAAGTAAACAACGACAACAGCATCAGTCAGGAGATTAAACGAATAATCACTCTTGCTAGCCGTAGCTTTATTGGTATCGGTAAACAAATACGAAGTAGATTACTATCCAGAAATTCAAAAATTAAACTCCACAATGTATAGCTCAGAAGCATGGGCCATGACATAATCGGATAAGTCGGCGTTAGGCGTATTTGAGAGGAATATAGTTCGGAGAATCTTTGGTCCAGTGATAGTGGAAAGTCAGTGGATAGTCAGAAACAACAAAAAGCTGTCCTGGGCTGGTCAACTGTGTCGGAAGGACACAGAAGCTCCAGCAAGAAAAGTTTGGAAGCAAAACGAGAATCAAATCGGAGCGCGGCAGAGAGGACGTTCGCCGCTTAGGAGGACCAGGTCCCAGATAACCTCTGCAGGATCGGTATCCCGAACTGGTATAGAGTCTGGCACTGGATTACAACCGCTGGTGCCAAATCTAACATGCTGCCAAGGCCGATAATCGGCTGTAGTGCAACCTATTTCAAATATACTTAAATTACTTATTGTAGCAACCTATGCTCACAATTAGATACATGATTAAAGTAGGTTTATTATATCACATAACCCATTTACAAACCGAGCGCACATATTCATTCAAGAAAACTTAGTCTTTGATTTCACCGAATTTAACGTTTTTCCTTATTTTAATTTCAATTTGTTCCACATCTTCATTCTTCTATCTAATATCTACAATACCTACCTTTTAAGTTATACTTGTAGATATAAATTGTCAAGTTTAGCTTGTTTCGAAACACACTTTCAGAAACTGAAGTCAAAGTGGAGTGCACATGCAATGTTTTTTGTTATACAAAAACCCTCGTTTAAAAGCTTTGAATAAACTACTTCATCCCATATGTACTAATTTCTGCACAACAATTAAAAAATTTCATAAACCAAAGCCTAAAAAAAAAAAATTTTTGAAAAAAATATTAAATGTTGCATACCACACAACGCCTTATGAATTCATCAAATTCTACTGCCCCCCAAAACAACACAACAACAACGTCGTCGTCGTCATCGTCGTCATAATTATGAACTACAGCGTCGTCGTCGTCAACGCGTTGTATTAATGTTCTCACACCTTAAATTGTCATATTTAATTAATAATCGATGTGTGAGACGTGCATGAAATGTTAATGAATTAATTTTCGTAAGAAATTTTAGAGCATGACGAATGATTGACGGTTGACCATGTGCATGTGAGAGAGAGAGAGAGAGACAAAAGTGTATACGTTTCAATTAACAAATTGCCTAGGCAACAAAATAAAGTAACGAAACAACGAAAAACAGCTGATGCTGCGCCATGGATTAAATACAAACAAACCAGAACATCCCTTGTTGCTCATTTGGTAGTTGACAGCAACATGCTTAACATCCCATCCCAATGGATCCATCTATCAATTTATCCCAAAAGCACCCAAATAAACTACGACGCATCATTTGTGGCTCTCTCGGTGAGGTGAGCTTCATAATTTGACATTGAAGACTTATTTACGCGTGTTTTTTCTCTTTTTTTTTGCTTTATTTAATGATGACGATTATAATTGCAATTCAGTTTCACATGCATTCAAGCTGAGAGCGCGCAACCTTTCGTTTGCAACTCACGTGCATTTTGAATAAATAATAATATTTATTAACTGATTTTTTTCATTTCATTTCATTTCTCGATTTGTTTTTGTATTAAATATAGTAAAGTGTTTATATATATATATTTATTCGATTTGCTGTGACGCGTAAAAAACTAGTAAACAATGACAGCAACAACAGCAACTATTATTTTGTTGTCAATAAATTCTGTACCGGGTTGACACTAATCAACAACATCAAGTAAAACGTTAAGATAGAGAATAGAAGACGTTAAGTAATACGAGGGAGGTTTTATTAATTTTGGCTTAATTGAACAAACTTTTATGGAAACAAAATCGTATCTAATCCTCCAGATTGTTTTTTTACTCTCAAAAACAAAATTAAAATGTGTAAAATGAAAAAAATTTGATAATCAAAACGTTGCAACAAAAAATCCAGAAGAGAAAGAAAGTTACGGGCTTTAAGAGAAGTGTACTTTAGTTTTATAGCTACAGCTTTTGTGAAGAACTCAACTTTCTATCTTTTTTTGATTTTTAATTTGTGTTGGGTAAAATTATTTTTACCATATACTCTAAGTCTGTCTGTCTGTCCGTTCTCATGTCTGTCCGCCTTTCCGTTCGATCTAACGTCATGCTCGAAACATAGAATATTTTCAAAGAAAGAAAGTTGTATAAAAGTTGGGTACGGGGTTTCATAGAGTCAAGAATTCTTGACTTAAATGGAATATTCGTGTAGAACAGCTAAAGACAAATACATTTTAGTCCAAATATTACATATATATAAATTGTACCACAGCCGATTGTTGGTCTTGGCAGCATGTAAAGTTTCGGACCTGCGGTTGTATTCCTTTGCTATTTGTTACCAATTTGGGCTACCGATCTTGCGGATGTCTTCCAAGATCTGGTCCTCCCAACGCAGCGGAGGCCGTTCTCTCTGCCGCGCCCCTCCGATTTGGTTCACGTTTTGCTTCCAAACTTTTATTGCTAGAGCCTCTGTATCCATCCGACACAGGTGACCAGCCCAGTACAACCATTTGTATTGAATGTTGCTGACTATGCCGATGTCAGAATATAGCTCGTACAGCTCGTCGTTCGTGCGTATACGGATATAATTTTCCACTCTTACTGGACCAAAGATTCTTCAAAGTATCTTCCTCTCAAACACACATCAGGACAGGCATTATCACCGTCTTGTAGAGTTTAATTTTTGTTTCTCTGGACAGAACTCGACGTAGTACTTGCTTTCTGAGGCCAAAAAAGCTAAGGTTAGCAAGAATGACTCTTCATTTAGTTTCCTGACTGGTGTTGCTGACGCTGTTTACATCTGTGCCGAGATTGTCGAAGTTTTCTACAGTCCAAAGCTGAAGTTATCTGTCTTCATGCTGATTGTCTGCTGGTTGATACCAAATCCTTCTCTGGCTCTCGTTCACCGTTAGTCCCAATGGAAGGGACTTTCAATGTCTGAGAAAGCCCCGGTGACTGCATGATCATTTTTACCGAGTATGTCTATGACGTTGGCATATGTATGCGAGCAGCATATTTCCTATGTATAAAATATTACCCTTCAGATCAACATTTGGGCATTTTTTCGTAAGTATTCCAACAGGAGATTAAAAAAGTAGCAGGACAGTGCAACGCCCTGTCTGAAGCCTAACTTAGTTTTAAAGGGGTCGGAGAGATCTTTGCCGACCCAGTCAACGCTTTGGGTGTTTGTCATCGTTTTCACACAGAGGCGAACGATTTTTGCGGTATACGAAGTTTAGTCAGTGCTTTGAAGAACTTTGATCTTATTGGCGTGTCGAAAGTTCAAATTCATTATTCAACATTTTTTCAAGACCGTAACTTTCTATCTATTGATATATTTCTAGCAATATCCGAACTCCGTATTTCTAACTCTTCGAATCTTACCAAAAACAATTTTCCGCTTTATGGAAATTGATCAAGTTTAGCTCAGTCAAGTTGTGTGGGATTGATTTTAACGATTGATTTGATGCGATATGTGTTTGTACTTTTAGAAATCATATTTGTTCAAAACTTTTACCTAAAATAGCGAGTAATCTTTCTTTGTATAGAACTGGTTGCTACCCTTTCTTCGTCTTTTCTTCGACTCCACGGTATATCGGATGTTGCACATATCTAAAAAACTAACATAAAGTGTGCAGTCCACATAAATGGATATGGCAAGGCTGCAAATTGGTTCACATTTGGTTCAGTTTTGGTGCAGGTTGCCATGGTGATTTAGTGATTAAGATTGCCTTGCTACACTTATTAATCATATTTAATTTAAATAATTGTTTTTAATTGAAAACAAGTAAGTAAAATGTTTTGAACAATTGTACTGGCTTAAATAAAGTTATTAATTGTTTTTATACGTAATTACATCGAATCATTTTTTGGCAGTCCGGGGTATAAGGTAAATTTGTAGTAAGAAGAAAAATTACCTTTTAAGTTTTGAGAATTTTTTAATAAAGTACAAAGCAAAATATAAGAAAAATAGATCTGACCACTACCGCTGCTAATGATTCACTCTTGGATTTATTTCAGACTTGTTTAATATTTGAATTTCACTCGCAATCAGCTTAAGTGCGCTCATCCTAAATAAACGTTCGTGATACTGTGGAGATAATGGAGTTTTCTCATATTCGAAGCTGACCTTAAACGTTAGGCTTAACATATAGATTCCTTATAAATCCAACTCATCAACTGCATCATTATTTATCATCTACACTTTCAAAGCTTATGCAGGAATCATGTCCCCAGCGAAATCATAAACTTCAAAGTACTCAAACAACCCTCGCTTCGAAACCAAATGCCTATACATATCTCTACATTGATGCTGTCTGCTCAACCTTTAATAATTTATGACAATTGTTGCGCTCTACGACATTATGACAATCTGACGTGATCTTTCGTACATTCAGTTTGGCTGCCGACAAAAATCGTTGAGAATCTTTTTCGTAACTTTCTCATGCATGAGCATGTGTTGTGTTGTTGGCTAAAGTTTGAAAAAAATAAAAATTTTTTTTTTTTAGAAAAAAAGTGAAATTTATGCACACAGCTGGTTGTCCTCTATGCAAGCATTTTATGCGATTTGCTGCGAGCGTATAAAATATTTATTCTAATTTTTGCCAACGGCAATGCACTTACACACAATAGATACTTTTAGGCAGATACATAGATAGACAGATAGATACACTTAAATGTAGAGATACTTACGTCGAGGCTAGACAGCGGTGGGGGGTTAGATTTGTATATTTTGGCGGCAGCCTGTTGGCGACAATTGGCGCCCAGTTTGATACGCACAAGTGAAATTCTTTAAATAGTTGTTTTGCTTTGTGCTTTTTTTAATTTTTTGTTTAATTTTTATTGTTGTTGCAATTATTTAAGTTGTTGTTGTTGTGTTGCAGCAAGTGTCATTGCAGCAACATTATCGCTAGTCAGTCAAATCGACTAATAGACAGAGAGATAGTCAGATAATATTCAATTTAGACAATTTATTGACCAAATACAAAATGTGTTGCGATGAATTTTTGTAAAAAAAGTTAAATAAATTGGTTTAATTTTTTTAGCAACTGTCTACTATGTTGCTTTGTGTACATTTATAATAGAATAGTACATTCTTTAAAGAATCTGTCAAGTAAAAAAAAAGAGTCCAGTATTTCAATTGTGGTCTAGAGCAATAGTACCATAAAATATGCTAAGCTTGAGTTACTTTTTTCAATCTAAAACCCTTTTATGCCTTACGATTTACTTAGCGGTATTGGTTTATTTCTCCTATGCTACGAAAAACAAGAAAAAACGTTAACTTCGGTAGAACCGAAGCTTAAATACCCGCCACACGAATCGTAAAAGAGTTTATGAGTAATCACCAGTGGTCACCCAAGTTTACACACAGTATTAATTTAAAATTTTGAGCTATAACAACATATTTCTCGAAAATATCTGGAAATGGGCGGTAAGTTTGTATTTAAGAAACACCTAAAAATGGGCGTGGCACCATGATATTGGAAGAGTTTTAACCAATATGGAGTAAATTCATGAATAAATATTAACCATTTTGATACAAAAATTCGAAAATGGACGGAAAGTTTGTGTGGAGGCTATTCCAAAAAATGGGCGTGGCACATCTGATTTGACATTGGATGACATTAGAAGTGTTTTTAGCCAAATTGGAGTGAATATATGCATAAATAATAACTATTTTCATACAAAAAATCGGAAAAAACGAAAAGTTTATATGGGGTCTATGCCTAAAAGAGGGCGTGGCATCTTGGTTTTAACACTGGATGATAAAAGAAATGTTTTTACACAATTGGGAGCGAGTACATTCATAAATAATTACAATTTATATACAAAAAATCGGAAAAAAACGGAAAGTTTGTATGGGGGCTATACCTAAAAATGGGCGTGGCACTCTAATTCTCGAACTCATAATAGTCGTTGCCGAGAAAAAGCTTAAGTTCCAAATTTCAGCTTAATATCTTTATATCTTCAACAAAAAAGATGCCTAGAAATATACAGACAGACAGACGGACAGACGGACAGACGGACATAGCTAGATCGGTTCGTCTCGTCGAGCTGATCAAGAATATATATACTTTATGGGGTCTACGACGTCTCCTTCGATGCGTTACAAACTTTCAGACAAACTGAATATACCCTTCACACTATGTGTGGCGGGTATAAAAAGAACGCTTTCGAGTTCCTCGTCACTGGCACCACTATCTAGCCTTGTTTTATTATTTTAAAACATCGATTATAATCGATTCTCGATTTTTCGATTAATCAATGTTTTGACAGTTTCAAAAAAAAAAAACAAGAAAAACGTTAACTTCGGTAGCACCGAAGCTCAAATACCCGCCACACGAAACTTTATTCATTTTCTTGAAAAATAAAAAAAAAAAGGTGAGTTTGTATGGGTCTATATGTTCTAGTGGCTCGATCCTTGTCATATCGGAAGCATATTCATAGGATAACAGTAGAAGTGATTTTACACAGATTGGAGTGAATATATCCATAAATAAGAACTATTTTCATACAAAATCTGAAAAATGGCCGCTTGGTTTGTATGGGGGGGCATATCAAAAAATGGGCGTGGCACCTTTCTTTTGAAATTGGATGTCATTAGAAGTGCTTTTACGCAATTTGTAGTAAATACATTTACAAATAATAACAATTTTAATACAAAAAATCGAAAAAAATGGTAAGTTTGTATGGGGGCTATATCTAAAAATGGGCGTGGCATCTTTCTTCTGATATTGGATGAATGGATATTGGATTGGATCATAAATAATAACTATTTTCATAGAAAAAAATAGAAAAAAATGGTAAGTTTGTATGGGGGCTATATCTACAAATGGACGTGGCACCTTGGTTCTGACATACAAACTGCCTAATAGCACAAAAAGCTTAAGTTTAAAATTTCAGGTCAATATCTTTAAAACTTTCCGAGAAAAACGCATTGCAACAGACAGACGGACAGACAGACAGTCATGGCTAAATCGATTTGTCTCATCGAGCTGATCAAGAATATATATACTTTATGTGGTCTCCGATGCCTCCTTTAATGCATTTTAAACTTTTCGACAAACTGATTATAAACTTTACACTATGTGTGGCGGGTACAAAAAATGCTCTTTCAAATTTTTAAATTATCGGTCCGATCATCTAATGAAGATTTGGATTAATATCAGAATCGTATGTACAAAATTTTTAGCCAGTAGCGCTACAAGCAACGTTTTTTGTAGTCAGACTGGATAATATGGTGGACATGCCACATTTATATTTATATTCATTTATATTTATAAAAAATTTTGAGTTTAAAATTTCAGATTGATATCTTAAAAACTGTGTGAGATGTACCAAACATACGGACATCGATCGGTAAAATCGGCTTACTGTTCGATCGATCGATCAAAACATCGTATGATTAAGCGGTTCAACTTTTTGAAAAAATTGATTAAATCGATTTTTTTGTAAGATCAATTCTTTCCAATTAATCGATTATTTTGCACACCGCTTGAAAAGGACACAAAAAATGGTTTTATCTGCAATATGACGAAAGCTTTTAAAAACATTAATCAGACATTAATGATAGGTTTTGGTTCATTATTAATAAAAAAATTAGAAACATCGGTGGCAACACATAAACGATGTATCGGCCGAATCACATCTCTAAGAAACGACTCGATTCTGTTAACCGAATATGCAGACGGACGAAAAGTCATCGCAATTCAATAAATTTGGTGCTAATGGTAACAATTTGAGTTGAGTTTAGGTTTACAAATTTGTGAGAGTTTAGGGTATAGATAAGAATAGCGTTTATGTTAAGGGACAGTTAGGGGTTTGAAATTAAATTAGGTAAGACTTTAAGTTAATTTAGTTAAGACTTAGTTTTGAATTTTGGTTAGTGTTTAGGCAATATGCTAAGTGTTTTGATTTCAGTTCATCGTTTGGAATGTGATCTGCGTTGGGCTGTACGCATTGGTTTGGGTTAAAGTTCAGAACAATTATTACGGGTTGTGTTAAATTTTCGTTAGGTTAATCATCAAGTAGTGATCATGGTGTTGTATTTCATAATTGATAAATCTAAGAATAGTTGGATATTACATTTTAATAAAATTTCAAACAACACCTTCCCATTTTCACTAGACTTGCTTAACACTTTACTTGAAGCTATCTTCTGCCAGTCATGCAGCTATTTATATTTTAAAACTTTTGCCCAACTGTAACCAAATGTTGTCTATCTAAATATTTTGTGCGTTTGTAGTTTCAAATTTTATTTGCTTTTAGTATTTTATCTTAATTTTTTTTTTTGTTTTACTTTTTTTATATCAAATCTGTTTAGACAATTGTCGGCGCATGCAATTCTGCCGCTCGGTTTTTCATTTCAATTCACTTCAATTGCTTTCATTTTTGTTTTTAAAAACACATACGCGACATCTGCATAAATGTCTGCGTTTTTCAATTCTTTTTTTTTGTTTTCGCGTATAAAACAATTTGTATCTAGATACTTTTGTTTTGCTACTGCTGCGAATGCAATTTCTTTATTTGATTTTAGCCATTTGTTCTGGGCTCGTGTCTATGCAAAATTGTCTGCAGTTTTCTTTTATTTTTTTTTTTCTTTTATAACAATGATGTGTGTATTTTAAAGAAAGCAAGCAAAAGGCTAAAATTTTCATTACATATTTAGTATGTAAATTTTTTTTTCGTTTTATTTTAAAACAACAGCTGGCTTTTTGGCTTAATTATTATTGTTTTTTTTTTTTTTTCTTGGTCTAATGTATAATTACATAGAAATATTTTTTTGGTACATCTTGATAGTCAAAAATTCTAGACAAGTACATGTAGCACAAAAGAATATAATGCAAAATAGATAATGCCAGCTGTACTTGCTATTTTTGCTAGAATATGTGCAATCAATCAAAAATAAAACAATAAGATACATTATGCATTACGTATACGCCCCATAAGCCACATGGTGCATGTGCATTATAGATGCCAATTATATATAGTATTTTTTTTTACCGATACATATATTTTTTTTTTCAATAATTCTACGTTAGTTCAGTTCGTTACATGCATTTATTGGCGCCATCTTTAATTAGTCGTTGCGGTTCAGTACAGTTTTATATCTGCATGAGCGCCAAGTCAATAACTGATTGCCGCAAGCTGATGATATTTGACAGCTTTTAATTTGTCGTAAAGTTTATAAGTAATATGCACTTTATAGTATAAATATAAAAATAATAATACAAGTAATCTAATTGACACTGCTTGAAAGGAGCATAGCTTTAGATACTTTTTTTAAATTTGAGATACTTTTTTGTATCTTTTTTTTTTTTTGTTTTTGTTTTACAAGTTTCGCACGCACTAAGTCAACGTTCAATTAGCACGTAATTGTCAATAATTTATAAACGTTTTTGCATTTGTATGCGTAATTGATGACAGGAATTTCAATTGAAGTAACGTAGCTGCTAGACAATAAGACGTAAGGAGAAAAAACAAAACCAAAACAACCAATTCAAGCGTTCAAGACATTCAAGACGTTGTTGTTGTCGTACGTATGTCGTGCAAATCATGAAGTCTGACTTAAAGCCAATTGCCAGACACAACCGCTGCCGCCATCCTCGTATAGAGTCGCTTGTCATCGTCATCGCATCGCATTGCCAGCGCCATCGCCAACGACACCGTGCGTAAATGTCACTTGGCGCCAATATTTTGCATTGAAATGACATTTAATAAGACGTTTAAATGACAATCAGCATTTAAACAAACGCTGCATACACACACACACACACCATACCATATAGCAGCAGCAACAACTTATTTAAAACGTATCTTTTTTTTTGTTTTGTTTTGTTTTGACGCATTAAATCTTTTTAAGCTGCAATCAATACAGCAGATATATCGTATATATTTACCGTTAAGTTAGCTTAAATTTTTAACTAAATTGTTTACTAATGAAAAGCTTAACGCCCCACATTAAAATTGCTCTAAAAACGTTGCAATACGTGTGGGCGTTTTACTTTTTCGGCTGTCGAAACGCAGACGCAGAAAATTATCTAAAATGAAAAGAGAAGATTTTGTGAAATAAATCGTAACTTCACACGCAGCATCAGCAGCAGCCGCAGCAGCATGGAATAAACTAAAATAGTAATTACACTAGGCCACTAGGTTTTTTAACTTGCTTAGCTTGAAAATGATCTAAAAAAAAAGCAGCAGTAAATTTTGTTCAAAAATCTTATTTAGTATCCTTTTTTCTCTTTAAAAATATCACCTACACTTAGCTTCTGTCTAAATAGGAAGAATTAAAAAAAGAAGTACAAATTATGACCATCTACCCGCTTATTCATCTTTGAGACCTGCTTTTTACCTATAAAAGCAGTCTTTCTTCCTTGTTAGTATTTTGTCTTCCTTTTTCCGAGCATTTCGGTGATACTGAACAGAGAAATCGGAATATATAGAGAAACTTAGACAGATATGACGGTTTGTAAACTGCTGAGAAAATTTGTCAACCCGTTCAGAAGACTCAAAGAGAATAAAATACAGCCGGCATTGAGCTTCATTCCACAATAATATAAAATTTACTGTGCAATTTAAGACCTACAGATATCGCCCATATCTGAACACTCTAATTTGTTCAAATACGAAAACTTGACTGGTATAGGAAGTCTATAGCTTGAGCACCTCTACCGGAAAGTGAAGGGGCGGGAGCTAGCAGATGTCAGCCGAGGAAGACTCGAATCGTCAGATGCGTTATGGTATCGGTTTTCTGGGACTGTCATGGCATACTCTTCGTGGAATACCTAGAGAATGTTATTCGCCCGATTCGGCCCTCTAGCACAATTATCTCGTCCCAAACCTCAAAAAGATTGCTAATCAATCAAAAAAATTCAGCTTACGCGAAAAATCATCGACGCCGCGGAGAAATATTTTGTAGACCTTCCGGAAAATTACTTTTCGAACGGGATCAAGATGTTGGGAAATCGCTGGAGTAAGTATATCAAACTAAAAGGGGACTGCAAGATACCCTATACCCAATCTTTATAGACCTTAAGATCGGTTCTATTTTACTGCCATACCTGATTGAATTGAATTTTCATACAAAGACTTATAAAAACGGGTATATCTTTCTATGGGGGCTATATCTTAAACTTTGTTAGACATACCCATATTGGTCTAATTCATTGGGACTAACCTACTCATAATCTATATATATAAAAATAAGTCCCAAGTTCTGTTGGTGATCGATGGACGCGAAAACTACTGGACGGATTTTCACGAAATTTTGCATGTGTGTTCGTATTCACTCAAGGATGGTTTAGGGCAAGAAAAAAATTGTAAAATGTAATTTTGACCCTGGGCCTTATGGGGGCCTTGAAACCGAAAATGCCATATCTTTGGAGTGAATAGACGTAGCGACTTGAAACAGGGCTCATTTGAAAGATGGTTAAAAAACATTTTTGGCGTTCAAGGTGTTCAAGGGATTTCCGGAATTTGGACCTGGGACCATTATGTAAACCCAATATAGATTTTTTTTGACCAATTTTTTTATTTTTATTACAGGTGAGCACTTAGACGGGATTTTAGAAATTTTTGACCCGGGGCCTAATGAGAGCCTTGAAAAAAAGTCATACATTTTATTGAGTAAACGTAGAGACTTGAAACTGGGCGTATTTGAATGAAGGTTAGTCGTGTTTATGGGATTTCTAAAATTTGAACCCACAGAAGAAAAAAAAAAAAAAAACGCGAGCAAAGCCGCGGGTACCTGCTAGTTTATACTAAATTTGAACTTCCTAAAATAAAAAACAATGACGTTTTTATGAAAGAACCCAAAATTTTGGGGTACATTTGTATGGGGGGGTGCCCCTTAAAATGGGTCTAGAGAAATACCATTTGCAAGTGAACACTTGACGGCTCTGGAGAGTCTAAGTTTCAAATATGGTGGCCCTATCTCTTATAGTCTCCGAGATAATCTATCTCATACGGCAGACAGCAGAACAGACAGACGGACGGACAGACATAGATAGTTCGACTCCCCTTCCAATGCTGATCAAGAATATATATACTTTATAGGGTCTGTCTAGCCTCCTTCTGTCTGTTACATACAATCGCACAAACCTAATATATCCTTTTACCCTTTGGGTACAGGGTATAAAAACGTTTTAAAAAATAAAATAATTTCATTCTATTCTATTTTTTGAGTCTTACCCAAATTGGAATATTTTACTAAATTAAGATTTCGCATTAGCTTTGTGTGGGGGATACCCCTTAAAATTGGGCTAGAAATAATCCTGTTATTTGTTATCTCTGGAGAATCAAAGGTTGGAAACTATATCTTTAATATGCTGAGAGACTTAGCAGACAGTCATAACTGAACTAAAAATTAAAAAATAAAAAAGGGTAACTCTTGTTTCTGATGGGAAACACCAGAGGGTGACATTGTTTAAGGCGACAAATTTTTAGCGAAGTAGTTTTCATGATCAGACAACTTCTGTAAATAGTGCGAACTTAAATAATCTAGTAATCTCTAGCTTGACCCAGGGAATTCCAAGAAGAACTTTGCTTTGAAACGTCTGAATAATTTCAATGTTAGAATCAATTGCCACTCCCCAAAGTTGAATGCCATAGGTCCAGACCGGATTTAAAATGGCCGTTTAAAATAAAACTTTAGTTTTGAACGACGACGACCCTGAAGCCAATGCATTTCACAATTAAAATAAAGAAGCTGCTGCTGTTATTTGTCTCAATTTAATATTTTTTATCTCAATTTGATATTAAAGCGTCGAAAAGACAATTCGAGACAGTAAAAAAAGCTATGTCATATGCAACAGTCAACGAATCATCAGGAATTATAGGATTATCCGAAGTGAACAACGTGTGGAGAACAAGTTTTCAAAACACTACCTTGTGGAACTCCGGCTGAGATATTCCTTAGATCAGACATATCCTCACCACATCTGACATATAAGTTTTTCTTTTCTTATGTTAACTAGTGTAAATTTAAAATCATATTTTTGTGTTTTTTTTTTCTAAAATGTTCAAAATTAAATAAGCAACAAAAATCGCAACGTTTTTCAATAATCATCAACCACAAAAAAACCAAAAATTCTGCTACATTTAATTTCGGCGAAGGAGTTTAATCAGATCGCTTTTGCGTGAGAGAATCTCAAAAAAAGTAAAAAAATCCAGAAAAATAATATTATAATCTGTGACGGCGGCATATCGAAGCGCACAACACTTGTCTACTTGGCATCTTGAAATTTTTTTTTTTTGATTTGATTTGGCTTTGATTAGCACAAAACACGCAAACCTTTTTTTTTTTTTTTGAATTTCTAACGTTACCAAATTTTTGGCATAACTGCGTTTTTCATAAAGAATTTGTATTGAAAATAATTAGAGGAATTTTTTTCCAAGGTTAGCTCGGGGGCGTGTGCAGCTTTTCACTAAATGCAGTAGCTGCATGCAGCGTCCTACTGGAATTTATTTTTAATGCAATTTTACATTTTTTGTTTTTAAATGAATTGCAAAAAAGTCAATTTGCAATGCGTGTGAATTAAAAGTTTCGGTTTTTTATTCTTGATTTTTTTTTTTTTTTTTTTTTTTTTTTTATGTGCAAATTAAGTTGTCAAAAAAAATACTTTGGTAAGCCTGAGAATCACCAACGCCAATGTTTATTAATGTTTATTTTTTAATGAGTTAATAGAATTCGAACTGAAACATATTTTTTGTTTTTGTTTACTTAAAATCACTCATTTAATTTGCGTAACTAAAAAATTTAACTGTATTCAGGAATGTCGTACTTCATTTGCACTTTTACGCAGAAAATGGTCAAAATTGTGACAAAAAAAAAGAGGAAAAAAAAAACAAATTCATTCGCACAATTAATGTAATTTTGTTGACATAAATTGGGCCCATTTTCATGATGGGGCCGATTAAATAAAAAAAAAAAAAACAATATAAAAAGTTAACTTCGGATAAAAAGAACACTGGACCTAGAAAAGCTTAAGTTTAAAATTTCAGCTTAATATCTTAAAAACTGAGCGAATAAGACGGACAAACAGACGGACATGGCTAAGTCGATTCGTCTTGTCGAGGTGATCGAAAATATATAGTTTATAGGGCCTTCGATGCCTGAATATACCTGTTTTACACTATGTTTAACAGGTATAATAATGTAATGACTCACAGATTATTTAAATTTGGAAATTATTTCATGCAACTTGCCGGCTAACATATAAATTTCTTTTCAAAAAATCCTGAACAATTCTTCGAACTGCCTGTAATTTCTTTAAAATTTACGAATCCGGATTTTCACTCTTGTATATTTATTGAAGCAACATTTGAAGCTGTACCTTGTTCACCAATGTTACTCTCAATACTAAACTTGGTGACCCAAACTCTGGCTTTCAAGTCTACAAGTCACTTCTTACGAACAAACAAATTTTTTATATCTTCATCCCTTTCTTGAGGACCAAGTATATTTATTGTAAGCTGCTTCTATGCTCTTTAAAAAATGCTTTAAGTACTCTACTTGGTGACCCCCGACTCTGGTTTTCAAGCATACGAGTCACTTCTTATAAATAAAAACATTTTTAAAATATTTTTAAAACGAACAAACAAAAGTAAAAATAACAATTTTACAATGGTTTCAGAATTCTGGAATCCTTTTTTGAAAACGCGTCAATTTATTAAAGTACTAAAAATTCAGAAGACCGCTCTCTTGAGGATCAAGTATATTTATTGTAAGATGCTGCTATGCTCTCCAAAAATTCTTTAAGTACTCTACTTGGTGACCCCGACTCTGGCTTTTAAGTATACAAGTTACAAATAAAAACATTTTTATAATATTTTTTAAAATTACAAATAAAAGTAAAAATAAACTATTTTTCAATGCAATTCAATTTCAATGCAATTTTTCAATTCTGGAATCCTTTTTCGAAAGCCCTTCAATTTACTAAAATACTTAGAATACAGAAGAAATACACCCCTTATTTGAGGACCAACTATATTTATTGTAAGCTGCTAAGCTCACAAAAAATGCACTAAGTGCTCTACATGGTGACCCCGAATCTTACAAGTCTACAAGTAATTTTCAACATATAGAAACAACACATTCACAGCATTTCGAATTTTTTTTTAAAGAACAAAGAAAAAAGGAAGTCTCTCAGGCTATTTTCACCCTAGCATAATTATTTGGGTGACCCCGACTTAGGTCTTTTTGTAGGTTATTTCGAATAGATAAAAAAATGTATGCTTTAGCAACTTTATTACTGTTAATTTTTGTAAAGTATATATAAAATATTGCGCCTTATTTCGTTCAATTACCAACTCCATAAATAAATTCCCATTTCAAGTGTGGCTGAGAACCAAGAAGCGTAGAGAAACAAAAAGAATAAACAATACCAGTACCCAACCAATGTGCAAGCGAAAACGCAACGAATATTTCATTTGCAAAGTGCCACACTTGGAGGCAACAACAACAACAAAAACCAAAAAAAAAAAAAAAATAAATAAAAACAAAGAAGCAACTCAGCAATGGACAGGACAGTCTGACGCCAGGCGCCATACTCAGTCTTGTGGCCAAAACGCAGTCAGAGGCAACGACAACGATAGCTGTGACTTCTACAGACGCCAAAAAAAACCTGTGGCACTTTTTAGCTAGGATTGAGTTTGAGTGGCATTGTAGGCGGTCAATGTAAGAGTAAGAGTAGAGAAGTTAGTTTGGAGCAGCAGCATTGCCAACGCCGCCGCCGCCGCCACGTTGGCCAGGCCACAGCTGGCAGCAAACGTGTAAATTATGTTGCGCTGATAAGAATCTACGCGCTTTGACTTTGGCTAGTTGGCTCGCTGGCTGGCTGACTGCCTGCTTGCCTGACTGAGTGGCTGCCTGCCGGGGATGTGCGCGGATTGGTTTGCTTGCTTGCATTTCGTGTAGGTGGATTTAATCCATGCGAATATTAAAAAGAAAAAACGAATAAGAGTGCAAAAAAAAGAACGCGTATTGTGGTGGCATTCAAAGCGACTGACTGAAAGCGCAGATATACGAATTTGAGTGCTTGAATGGTGCAGAGGCGTCCAGGTGTTGTGCACTTGCAACACAATTAGCAGCATTCGTGGCGCATCCAGCAGCGTTTGCCACAACGACATAGCCTCTTCCCCACTCTCTCTCTCTCCATTCTACAACTTTGTGGCAGTTAAACGAAATTGATGGCAACTTTTGAAGCCAGCGCTTCCAATGCTTGACCATGGCGCCGCTTTTCCATACCAAATGCCTTGTGGGTTGATTTGGATTTGCATTGGTTTTGGTTTGGTTTGGTTTGGTTTTGGTTTTCATTTCATGTATATTGCATTGAAGGCTTTTCAACAGATTCAAAATGGGTGTTGGCCGATAGGTTGCTGTTTGCTTTTACACGATTGACTGAACTGTCTGTACTGGACTAAACTGGCTTGCTTGCTAGCTGACTTGAAAGCAATTATTGCGCATTGACAGTGATATTGACTGGCAATGGCGACTACAACCGATGACGACAGACAGACAGCATTGCTTTGACGTTTGGTGGTCCGCTACAATGTGGTGTTACATACGAGTTAAGTTAAACTCATGCATCAAATGCATCGATAGTAATTAAGTCTTTAAAGTTTCTTCCGCCGTTGCACATATTTTTTTATATTTTTTATATATCACACCAAACACTGTTCAGCCAGCTGTCGTCTGTCAATGTATTTTTAAGATTTCCGTTTGCGCTCAATTTAATTGAAAACGAATTAATTTAATTACAACTCAAGATAAACGATCGCTCGATTGAAAAAAAAAATATGTAACACTTTGACGCCATCAATTAGCGCACAGCACAAGCCAAGCTGTTATAGCGCAAAAACGTTCTAATAGATACAAAAGTATCTTTATATGCAAGTCTTTGTAATCATTACACAAAATTGCATCACATTTCATTGCATTTCTAATTTGAAAGCAACAACAACACAAACAATATAAAAACAAGATTTTTACGCGTGTATCTCTCTAATTAGTTGTAATAGTTATGCAAAGTGTTTAAATATGCAAAAAGTTGTTCTCGGAAATAATCTCCTAAATGTGGGTGTTCATATAATAGGGCTGCAAACAAAATTACAGTTGAGTTTTATAGATGCATCAGCAAATAATAAGATTATCTTTTGTAAAATTCAGACCAAATTCGATATTTCTATGTGAACTGCCATACTCCCGAAATCGTAATTGTAAACCTTTTGCGATTTACTTTTGAAATCACCAATTTTGGTGCTTCTTAAATAGCAAATCGCAAAAAAAGAAACCAGGAAAAACGTAAATTTACGTGAAACCGAAGCTTAAATACCCGCCAAATCTGTGTTTAGTTTATTTTCAATAATCAGTGGCCTTGGTAAAATTTGGAGAAGGAATTACTTTGAGTCAATGGTCCGATACAACCAAAGTTCAGACACAACAATGTATAATGCGGTCAAATTTTTAACCCAAGGACAGAATAATAAACACATTCTTAAAAAAAAATAAAAAATGGATGCTGCCTTTTGTATTGGGGCTATATGTTATAGTGGGTTGATTCTTATAATATTAATTAGGTATATATAGGATGACTTAAGAAGTGTGGGGTAACCATTTGGAGTGGATATATTCATAAAAATGGGCGCAAAATTCGAATGAGGCTTATACCTATAAATGTGCAAGGTACCTAGGTTTTTGACATTGTATAACATTAGAAGTGTTTTTACCCAATTTGAAGAGAATACATTCATAAATAATAGCTATTTTCATAAAAAAAAATCGAAAAACGTAAAGTTTGTATGGGGGATATACCGAAAAAAGGGAGTGTCACTTTGATTTTAACACTTGAACTATTTAGGACTGAGAAATGCTTAAGTTAAGAGTTTCAGGACAATATCTTTAAAACTAAGCGAATGAAACGCATAATTAAGACAGACGGATAGACGAACATGGCTAGATCTCGTCTCGTCCTGCTGATCAAGAATATATATACTTTAATGGGTGAAATGTCTCCTTTAATGCGTTACAAACTTTCTGACAAAATTAAAATACACTCCACACTATGTGTGGCTGGTATAAAAAAGATTTCGCATTTCTGAGACTGGCTCTAGAGAACGAAGTTAAAACTCAGTTTTTAGGTTTTTGGTGTTATTTTGTTTCAGTGATTTTTTTTTTTTGTTTAAGTGATTCAAATCCTCCCAATGGTGGACAAGGCAAGGTAGGGCCAGGGCCTCATCCTAGACAGGCGTCTTAACTGGCAGGCTCACCTTGAGGGCAAAAGAATGCAGCTAAACATTAAGCGCTGCTTAAGGCCATATGGACCTATGGCATCCAACTCTAGGGGACGGCAGCTAAGTCTAACATCGAAATCCTACAGCGTTTCCAGAGCAAGCTGTTCCGCAGGATCTAGATGCGCCAACCTACGTCAGAAACTCTGTCATCCACAGAGACCTAGACGTATCGTCTGTGCGAAATGAAATTCGGAACCCGCTACATCTCCAGACTTAAGCATCATGATAATCAGTTAGCGATAAACTTACTTGACAACAGCCAATACACAAGGCGGCTCAAAAAAACTCACCCCCTGGTCCTACCCTTCAGACCTGAATTGAACTGGTGAAATTACTGTTCTTGATTATTTTTGTTGATTCACCCATAAGCATCTCCACACTATTCATGAGGGTTTTACACTCAGTTCATAAAATATAGGTTGAATTTTTTTAAAATTTGTGATTTCCAAACCAGTTAAATGGAGAGCGATAAACAGACGAATGGACATGGTTATGTAGAAGAAAATCAATTTTCGGTGGAATAGGCATAATTCTTAGAACTCCAGTTAAATTTTTATACGTTATGGAATTTAACATGCCTCTTTCTGCATAGACCTTAGCGTGGGTAAAGTATAAAAAATCAATGTGTTGTTTAATAAAAAAAGTGATATGATCCAAGATTGGCGCCTAAGCTGTACATACTACAAGTTAATTTTATATACTCTGTACCTTTATGTTTAAAAGGGGTTTTTAAAATATCTGATTTTTAAAAGCACAGATAATCGATATGGTACTATATAACCATGTTCATCTGTCTGTCTGGTTGCCTTATAGATCTCGAATCTACAAAAGATTCAATATAAACTTGATACTCCCATAAAAGCTATAAAAAAAAGCTTATAATTCACAAAATGTTTTAACATATTTTATGCCTTCTAACTGAACGTTAAGTAACGCTATAATTTATTTTTTTTTTTTTTTTTTTTAATAGTTTTTGTATTTTATGGTTTTTAAATGCTTTATACATAACGCTTCGTCAGCTTTTGCCAATCGTTTCGGTAATTTACAAGATTGGCTCTGGACAAGCGAACTAAGCCCCGATTCAATTTTTAATTTTTTTTTTCGAAATAATTGGATTTGAGTGGTCGTGACGAAGCTGCTTAAATGTTCGAAAAGTCATCAGGAACCTTCAATTTAAATTTCGGAAACAAAGAATTATCAAATAAAGTTAAACTGCAACTTGATTCCTAAAATACTTTTGAAACACATATGTTAACTAAAATTTATTAAAATTTTGACGGACAGTAGATAAGTATTCATGCTTTTAAACACATGATTTGAACACATAGATGGCGCTCGTTGTTGTTGAGTAATGGTTCGTGTCTTAGATTTTATTTGATGAACTGCCTGGCTTGTGGCTTGCTCTATAAATATTAATTGCTATGTAAGACACAACAGTAATATTAAAAAAAAAAAAAAAAACTCTGGATGGTCGGCATTTAAAACTGTTATAATTTTATATATCTTTAATATTTACATTGTACGTCAACTCTCTAAATTTTATATTTTTAAGCTTTACACAAAAAAAAAAAAATATTTAAAATATTTTAACTCAAATATGAAAAAATTTTTTTAAAAGTTCATAAAAACGATTCAAACGTATTTTAAGCGCCTGTGTTAACTGGTTTGCTATACAAACTCTGCATAAAAAAATTGTTTCCAGCCCTGTTTTCAGCACGTTTTTTAACCGCACCCAATCAAGTCGCGTGCTCATATGGCAATATTAATTCTCTGTATTGCATATATGGAAATGAGATAATCATATACAAAACAATTTACGCGGCATATAAAATGTATAAATATGAAAAACTGTTATTAAATGCAAACATAAATTGGCTTTAAGGAGTCTATAAGAAGAGCCCTATTGGCATAATTTTTTGAACGACTAATAAATGTGACTCTCCAAAGAATGTCAATTGGAAAGATTTTTCGAGATTTTTAGGACTCATATATGTTTAAAACTAGGTTTAAACAAAGTTAAGTATATATTATATGTGTTTAAAAAGTTTTTTTATTTGAAGTTTATCTTCAATCATGGGAAAAGTATTAAAAACAAAGTTTTTGAAACCTATATAATTTAAAAACTAAAAAGACAAAAATATTAAAAGACTAAAACTATTAAAACAATTACATGGAAAAATATGTTAAAACATGTTGTGAATTATAAGCGTAAGTTAAATTTTAAAGTTGGTTTGCGTTTTTTTTCTAACCTCAAAAAACATTCATTTTCCAAAATGATAGTTAATTCAGAGTAGAAAAAAACACATACCAACATTTAAATTCCGACTTAAGATTCGGTTTGTTTTTTAAACGCAAGCCAACTTTAAAATTCTAATTTAAGATTCAGACTCAGCGATCCAAAATAATTTAGAAATGACTACCCTGGTCCACCGCAATAGAACGGAAATACAAAAATGAGCAAAATTTATAGTTTTTTTGAGGTGAGACTTCAGATTCGGTTTCAGTGACTCAAAATCTATTAGAATTTACTACCCTGGTTCGCCGCACTCATCTTTAATTTTTTCAAGTAAGTATGTTCCAAAAAAATTAAATTTTTGAGGTTAGAAAAAAATTGCAAACCAACTTCAAAATTCTCACTTAAGATTTGATTTCAGTACCCTCAAAAAATGCTGTTAAACGCAAACAGAAATTGGTTAGGCTTAAAGGAGCACTGATGACATTTTAGATTTCTTTTTCTCTTTCTCACACACACATAGTGTGCTGTTTTAAATTTCTGTACAGTTTACCATGCTTGAGTGCGAAAGGGAAAAAGAAAGCTAAAATGGCATCAGTGTTAAGGAGTCTGTAAGAAGAGCATTAATGCCATATTTTTTTGGAGGACTTTGTATCACAGCTTTAGGTGTTGTAAAATGTGTTAAAACTTGTTATGAACTGTAAACTCTTTTTTCTATTGAGATTCTGAGAAATATAAGATTTAATTAACAATTTTAGGGTACATCACATGAGGGTACTTTCTAACTATTTTTCGAAAACATTTTTCGAGATGTGTCCTAGCAGAAAAGTAATAAATATAAGTTAAGGCTGGTGCTTAGTCTTTAAATGATAGAAAGAACTTGATTGAAGTTTTCGAGATTTTATTCCTGGTCTTCAAATCAATATAAATAAACATCAAGTACTTGGAAAGAGAACATTCAAAACGCTAAAATGATCCGATAAAGCAAAAAAAAAATATATATAGAGCTAGTCACAAGCCATACAGTGCATCAAATAATATCTAAGACACGAACCATAACTCGACAACATCGAGCGCCATCTATGTGTTCAAACATGTGTTTTAAAGTATGAATACTGCTCTAATGTCTGTCAAAATTTCAACAAATTTTAGTTAACATTATATGTGTTTTAAAAGTATTTAAAGTTGAAGTTTAACTTCATTTCATAATTCTTTGTTTCCGAAATATAATTTAAAGGTTCCTGACGACATTCCGACCATTTAAGCAGCTTCGCCAGGGCAACTGAAGACAATCACTTAAGTTACCAGCGTATTGAATCATGAGGAAATTATTTCGGAAAAAAATAAATATCGAAAAGTAATTGGGTCTAGTTCGCTTCACCATAGTCAACGTTGTTTAGAAAATAATGGAGGAACATTTTGTGTCAAACATTTAAAAACCATTAAATACAAAAATTAAAAAAAAAAAAAAAAAAAAAAAATTATTATAGCGTTACTAAAAGTTCATTTAGAAGAAATAAAATATGTTAAAACCTGTTGTGAATTATAAGCTTTTTTCAAGGTTTTTATGGGAGTATCAAGTTTATATTGAATCTTTTGTAGATTCGAGATCTATAAGCCAACCAAACAGACAGATGAACATAGCTATATAATAGCCAATCTATTATCTATGTTTTTAGAAATCAGATATTTAAAAACCCCTTTTTAACCTTTAAGTACAACGTATACAAAATTAACTTGTACTATGTACAGCTCAAGCGCCGCTCTTGGTTCATATATTTACTTTTACTTTAGGTACATGGGTACCTACTATAAAAGTACGTAGTAGGTATGTGCATTGATTTATTTATTTATTTATATATGTATGGATGTGCAGTTTGACTCTGCACTTAATATCAATTGTTATCGCTTGTCACAGGCGTCGGCGACAACTTACCGAACACGTCTGGCGTTGAAGATGGCGATGGGATGGCGCATTGGAGAAGCTTTTTGTGTTTTTTTTTTTTTTTTTTTTTCATTTTAATACAAAGTAAACCGAACTAAAGCAAACAAAGCACGGCAGCTCCTTTGAATAAATGCAACAGCAAGAGCAGCAGCCGCAGCAGCACCAAACATGGCCAATTGGAGCAGCGACTACTACGAGAATAACAACCGCAACAACAACGAGTCAAAGTATCAGGCGACAACGACATCGACAACGACTTTTGAGTCCTTGCAACATATGGAGGCAGACAGACGGACAGGCAACTAGCACAACTGTTCACAACTAAACTAAACTGAACTGAACAGTGTAAGATGTGAGTGTCGTGAGTGAAGTGGTATGGCGTGGCATGGCATGGCTTGGCATGGCATGGCATGGCGTGCTCCATTGATGATGTTGCCGCTGCGGCAGCGATCACGTTCGCGATAAGCGCCCAACGAAGCGAATGAAAGCAAGAAGGTTGCGGTTGCCATGGCCATACCTGTTGCTCTCTGTACCTACTTATATATTTCACTCTACCCGCTCGCTCGCTCGCTCGTGCTACCAAATTTGGATGCGCAGACATTTTTCGGCGCACACAAAATCCAGTCAGAATCAGTCCCTTTAGGCCATAACGCGCTACTGTCGCTTGGCACTTTGCGCTTGCATTGAATCTTAGCACAACATTTCGATAAGCAATCATTGCTGCTCGAGTTTTATTTTTTTATTTTTGCGCTCTTTAGTTCTGCTGTTGCATTTACTAAAAAGAAAAAAATAATAAAATAAAATTTCAACAAAAAAAAACCTACTAAATCAGTTATGTACGTCTGTGCGCTTCTGTCCTTTCGGCAATGGACATTGTTGCCGTCTTTTCAGCTAAACGACACACAACGCTGTAAGCAATAAATCCACAAAACGTGCTTCTGATTTTTGTTGTTGTTGCTGTTTCCCCTTCGCATTTTAGCCCTTCTCAAAAAAGTTTCTCGCGCCTGTTGCGCTTTAGCTCTTCACATATTGTTTCACTCCACCTTCTCTTCTCACTGGTTGTCCGTGCGTCCCTTCGTCTGTCTGTCTGTCTGTCTGTCCTGCCTGGCAGTTTCGAATTCTGTTCTTGTCCTGTTCGAGCGCACTTGCGAAATTTATGCACGTTAGTTGCCAGTTTCTCGGAATATCGCTAAGATCAATCTTATTTCTCTGATTGCATATTTTTATATGGTAGTTGGCCACATCGTTCACATCCTTTTTCGGTGTTTTTGCTCCTTCAAGCTGTCTTTAACTTATTTCGTTTGCCCTTTTCGTTGTGTTCTACACTCTTGGTTTTTAGTTAAAAAGTGTTCTTTACTCGGCGCATGCGCAAAGTCATTGCCATAGTCGCGATTTTGATTCAGTTTCATACTTAATAGCGTTTTACATTCATTTAATTTTTTATTTATTTATTTTTTTTTGTTTTTTTAATGTTTTGGTTTAAGTATTTAAGTAATTTCAATGCTATATTTTGCAACGATTTGCGCATATTTGAAATTTCTATTCGCTTTGAAATAGATCAAAGAAAATACGAGACTCGGTACTAATTATTTTAAATGATTTCTATTTTTAATTTAGGAATTTTATTGCATTCATTCTTATCTTCAAGTCTGTGTGTAATCCTGGTTGTGTAATCCTGGTTGCTGAGCTGCAAACCTGGGTGCGAATATTGATTACGCTGTCCTGTGACAAGGATAGAAGCTGTTGTTATTGGAATTAAATTTTTGTGCTGACCATGAATTTGAGCTAAATTCGAAAGTGCTAAAAATGTCTAAAATGAGACCCAATCCAGCTTGTTCACATGTAACGTTAGAGCATGAGGATTATTGGAGATAATGACGGAAATTATAGATCGTCAGGTTTCACAAATGCCCAAAAATTCACAATGGACGTTTTTTAAGGTGTTTCGACACCGACTTTCTAAAAAAACGTAAGTCTTGTATTCAGCATTACTAGTCGCTTCGAATACATCGGTTTCCATCCTTTTCGACTGAGAAAAGTTTGAATTTGAAGAACTGTATTACTGCGGACTTCATCCAGCTCTGAAGAAAGTCTAAAATTTCTATACCCGTCAAACATAGTGTAAAGAGTACAATCAGTTTGTCGGAAAGTTTATAACGTATTAAAGGAGGCATCAGAGATCCCATAAAGTATAAATAATATTGATCAGCTCGACGATATGAATTGATTTAGCCGCGTCCGTCCGTCTGCCTGTCTGTTGCAATGCGTTTTACTCGGAAAGTTTTAAAGGTATTAAAATTACGACTTTTAAGCATTTTTGCCACGGCCACTGAAGACAATCACTTTAATTACCAGCGTATTGAATAATGGAAAATTATTTCGAAAAAAAAATCAAAAAGAAAGCGGGGGCTTAGTTCGCTTCTCCACAGCTCCAAAATCAAGCCTGTAAACTGTAAAAGAATGGAGAAACACTCTATGTTGTATCCCATATCTCCACGATGGCATAATAACCATTTTATAGATAAGTAACTTATTGCTAAGCCGTAATTTACTGGCTGGACGTAAAAGCCAGTTCAGTTTTTTCAGTTTCGCTCGACAAGTTCCAGTTATCATAGATATGTGATTGCGCCAAGTTAGCCGTTTATCCAATACCATTCCCAAATATTTGACGAAGTTAACTTGAGGGATTTTTACATTGTTGAGTGTGATTGCAGGGCCATAGTCTCTTTTCAGCGTGAACATGCAGTGTGCAGATTTTGAGCTGTTTATTTTAATGTTCCAACGATTAGCCCAATTAAGAAAAAGGTTCAAAAACTCTTGAAGGTGTTCTGAAGCATCAAACGGGTCATCTAGAATTCGTCATAATTAGACTTAGTACACTACCTTGAGGTACTCCAGCACGTATTGGCCGTATCGTCGACTTAACATCCTTTACTGCTACCTGGAAACACCGACCGGATAAGAAATTCTTTAGGACGAGAAAATGAGCTGTAGGTAAATACGTCCTGATTTTTTTTGCATCAATCCCTCATGCCACACGCGGTCAATCGCCTGCTGCACGTCTATGGACTTGTTCTGGAGTGCCATGTTGGTGCCTGAAACCAAACTGAAATGCAGGAATAATACTTCGCTCATTTAATATAACGAGAATTCTCTCTAAAAATATTCTTTAAAATATTTTTGAAAATGTAGGCAGTAAACTTATAGGTCTGTATGAATCAACTTGATCTTTAGGCTTGCCCGGCTTTAGTAACATTGTTATTATAGCATATTTCCATTGAGATGGAAAATGACCAATTCTCAGTATGGCATTAAAAAACATTACTAGGAAAAGTATTCCTTGTAATGGCAGTGCCTTGATAGGCCTATTGTCAATGCCGTCGTAACCTGGAGATTTCCGCGGTTTTAGCGCCTTAATTTGCTGGTTAACTTCCTCGATTGTGACATGTCTTATACTTTCAGTGTGAGGGCAGGGAAGTGAAAGCTGTTCCAATGTTGAGCATACATCTGAATGTAAAGCCAAGTCTAATGGTTTGAAACGATTTTCCAGATCATCTGCAAATGTTTCGGCCTTCTCCTCCACAGAACGGCACCACTCATCGTTTTGCATTCTGAGTGTTCCGGGGTGTTCCGCAGTGGTTGTCTTTTTATTTTCCTTGTAAACCTCCACATGTTATAACCGTATGGCTTTTATGGGTCTGCACATTGCGGAGCATATTATCCCAAAAGTCGCTTTTAGCTTCGAACAACACTTTTCGCAAAACAGCTGCAGACCTTTTCCTTTGGATTTCAATTTTTTGAAATGTGCTAAATATGAATCAAGAACCAATCTTAGCTTTAGTCAACATTATCAATAAACCTGTGACCGCTTGAAGCTCAGTGTGTACGAACTTAACAGTTTTTTTTTTTTTTTTTTTTTTTTTGTAACTGTTACCCACAAAACTTTACTAGTATCTGTCACTCGCTTTATTACCCTTAATTTTTTAATTAAACTCAATTGATCCGTGATATGCTTAATGCGGAGATATACATTGATACCGACCCCTCGGTACAATATAAGCATTTTCCACTCTATAATCGGTAACCATGCCTTTGAATTATATTGGAACATAATTTCAGCAAACGTGCAAAAATCTTAGGAACATATTTGTTAGCACCTCATTAAGTTACTTAATGTATCTATACAACAAGATTTCTTCTTACTTATTTCGATCAAGTTCGATTAATTTTTTCACTTTGACTATTTCTACTTAATCTCCTCAGTCAGACTTCGATTTGATTCGATCGAAGCTTAACAATTGTTGCAATGCCATTTAAAATTTTTCAAATTACCTCGGCAATCAATGTTGTAGAATATTTTATCGATTTATCGTTGATTACGCGTGATTTTTCTTGTTTTATTTTTCTTTTCTTTTTTTTTTTTACTACATTCATTGTATTTTGTATCTGACCGTCCTTGCAATCGAACGAGCAAACGATTTAAAACAAAAACACAAAAGTTTTCTGTCAATTCGCGCTTTCAAAAGTCGCGTAATTGATTTTGACGTCTTGTCTTAAAGCGCAAGGCTACAAGGAACCAAAATAATAAAATAAAAGAAAAAAATATGCCACTTTAAACGAAACAAAATGAAATGAAAATCAACAGCCGATCAATCCTTTTGGATTAGATTGAGACAAAGTGATTTTGAATGAAAGAAACCATGACAACATTGCGAAGATATATCAGTTTTTCATTTCTCCCATACCATAGAACTCACTACACGATGATAAGCCTACAGATTTGATAGGTAAAGCTTATTTAATGAATCCAAGTCGATTCCTGTGAAAATTCCAAAAAGCGACTGAATCTTTCTAATCAGGAATCATCAACCAAGGAAGGCTCATCCAAGGGACCTCACGAAATTGGTACAAAAAAAGCTACTATGGGCTACGAGCACGCTGATCAAAAGTCACCCTACAACCATGGTGTAAAATCAGCTGAGATAATGCAAATAGTGAAAAATTTAGGAATATAATTTTAGAAAAACGAAACCTGTTTTGCAGCTTAAAGGAATTAAGCTTAAAATACTTACAGGAATATTTATAGGTCATGGTATTTTGAAGACACCTATCGCTAGAGAAAATGAAACGGTGGCTCTTCAATAAAAAAGAAGAAGTTTCAGCAATTCTATCAAATTCTGAACGCCCATGCTTGGTTCATAGCTCTATATATAGCGGTTGTAGTCTAGTGGTCGTCTATACCAATTTGGGAAACCTTTCTTCCGGATGTCTTCCAAGATCTGGTTCTCCGAACGAAGCGTCGGACGTCCTCTCTGCCGCGACTCATCGTTTTGTTTCACCTTTTGCTCATAAGCTTTTCTTGCCGGAACCTCTGTATCCATCCGACACAGGTGACTAGCCCAGCGCAGCCTTTTGTATTGGATGTTCCTTACTATATAGATGTCAGAATATAGCTCGTACAGCTCATCGTTCGTGCGAATACGGATGTCATTTCCCACTCTAACTGGACCGAAGATTCTTCGAAGATTCTCCGAAGATCTTCCTCTCAAACACGCCCACCGCCGACTTATCCGATTAGGTCATGACCCATGCATCTGAACCATACATCAGGAGAGGCATTATCAAAGTCTTGAAGGGTTTAATTTTTGTTTCTCTGGACAAAAATTTACATTGCATTTGCTTACCGAGACCAAAATAGCTACGGTTCGAATAGTGACTCATTGTTTGATTACTGATCTTGTTGTCGTTGTTTATATCTGAGCCCAGGTAGTCGAAGTTTTAAACAGCCTCAAAGCAGAAGATCTCTGTCCTCAACGTCTAACTACGTCGTACTGATTGTTTGCGGATACCAAGTACTTCGTCTTGCATTTGTGCACCATTAGACCCATTGGACGGGACTATATTTTAATGTCTAAGAAAGCCCCGATGACTGCACGATAATTTTTGACGATTATGTCCATGTCATCGGCATATGTGAGCAGCATAGTTCCTTTGTAGAAAATATTGTCCTTCAAGGCATTATCTCAACATGTATTTCGTCACGACAAAGCATCGCCCTATCTGAAGGTTCTCATAGTATCAAAGGAGTCGAAGAGATACAGAGGCGAACGATCTTCGCAGGCATACGAAGTTCGAAGTCATTGCGAATGTACGGCTCTGGCCAGTTCAACCAAAGTATTATAACCACTGATTTTTTTCAGACAAACTCCGACTGGAGATATTCTCAAGCTTATCAAAAATGTAGAGAGTATTTTGAATCTCATAACCGAAACATAATTTAGGGTTTTTGCATACAATAGGCAGATTTTTTTTGCTCCAGTTTTATGAGCGCCCGTTATGTTCATCACTATCCTCAGAGGTCTAAGTCTAGGTAAGGTTAGGCCCATTGTGATACCATTTGATCCCTCTTTTATATACTCCTGCTCGAACCAGCTCGATTTTCTTATAAAGGCGACTACTGCACCAATCTTGACTGATGCAATCTCCGCCAGACTATCAAGAAACGGCCTACCAAGTACGGTAAACCTTATTTTCCAAAGGGCTGGGCAGTGGCAGAGAAAATGTTCTACTGTACCCTCCTCTTCCTCGTTTCTACAGCTCCTACAGAAGTTATTTGATGCTACCTCTAGTCGGACGGCATGTCTTCCCATCAGCCAGTGTCCCGTACGAGCGGCCACCATCATGGATAGGATCTGTCTATTATGGCGCATGAGTTGGGCTGTTCGTTTAGTGCTATACTCTGACCAAGTAAGTTTTGAGATATAACATTTGGTATTTGTGGACCATCTAGTCTCTGAAACTCTGTTTATTTTCTCTTTCACTCGCAGCTTCAGAGAGGCCATGAAAATTTCAGTCGAACTTCTCCCAGGAGGAATAACCAATTCTCTGGCCAATCAATCTGCTTCTCAATTACCAAATATATCTTGGTGACCCGGAACCCATGTGAATCAAATATCCCATTGCTCAACCATCTAAGCTCAGCCATCTAGGTCTAAGTCTAAACATGCGTCTAAACATGAGTCTTTACTTTTGCTCTAACCACTTTTTTTCTTGCGACTCTGATCCTGGCACTACGTGTGGATGTTTATGGTTCTTCAAACGAAATAGAAATACAATACAGATCTTAAAGATTCTTAAATAACTTTCTAGTACAGAGTAGACCTGTAGACTGAAATAACTCGAGCATTAACACCTCTCTCCTTCACTGTTCATGACCAATGATGGACAGAAAACTCAAACGGATTATTGTGTTATCAAAATAGCATCCTAAAGCAGAACAAAGTACTACACGAGTCAATCTTCGCCAAGAAAGTTATATAAGGGGGGGAGAAACAAATTAAAAAAAAAAAAACATTGTTTGTTCGTTATACTTGAAAATTTTTTTTTGTAGAATGTAATAACCAATTTGTGCAAAATTTCGAAACTGAAATATTGAAGAAATGAATGGAAGAAAAAAAATTCCAAAATATTTTTTTTTTCAGCATTATTTCACTGGCGTATCATATAACCCTCGTATATAGTATAATAAATTAAAGCCAAATCAATGCAGCGTATACAATTTCAGCACAACTTTTTTTTTTATATTTTTTTATTTGTCTGTGCCAAACTAAAGTGGCTCTGATTGATTTCCCATTTCGGCTATGGCGACAGCAACTCTGGCTACAGCAGGAGCAGCAGCAGCAATGCAGACCTCTGTGACACACGTTCTATACAATGCGGTACGCACCTTTTTTATGTTTATTTTTTTTGGGGTTTTTTTTTTATTTTTTTTTTTTACCAATTTTTTTAACGGCGCGTTGACAATTTTTCTGCATTTTTTTTTTTTTTTTTTTTTTGTTAAGACATGGCTGCGATACAACGATAATTCGGGCGTGCAGCAACATGCCACAAATGCATGCAACACTTTACTCCACTTACCCGCTACTTGATTACATTTTAGAGTATGCGAAACAAGTTGCATTCCATTGACCATTTCAAAACAATTGACAACAACATATAGCAACAAATAACAAGAACAACATGTCAGCAGCAGCAACTAAAACCAATTGCGGTTTAATTTAGAATGTTGCTGCCGCAGCAGTTGAGACTGCAACTGATTGCGCTCTGCTCATGGCACACAGCTGGAATATTGATAAGGTTATAAGTAGCAACTATGCCGGTAAATCGTTACGTACAACCAAACTGAACTGAACTGACCGGCCGGCCGGCCGGCTAATCGTCGGCTTCTGGGATGCTTTGCTGTTTGTTGCTGCTGTTCAATAACAACAGCAACAACATGTTGTCAATTGGTGCGAATGCATTTGTTACCATTTTGTTGCCTGGGTTCGGTGATTTAATTTTGCTTTTTTTCCATTCTGTCTGATTCGATTCGATTCGTTCGATTTTTATGTGATTTTTGTCAGAAAAATTCTTCGATTGTTTTTTTTTGTTGCTGTTGCGCCTTTTGAAGGTGAGATGCTTAACAGCAACAACAACAACAACAAACGGCAGCGACAAACAACTTTTATTTATAACGTTCAACATTTTTATTCTTTACAATTTTAAGTGGTTTCACTTAAATTCAGTGTAAATTGTATTGTTGCATTTTAGCAATCGATCGATCGATCGATCGATCGATCGAGTGAGCAAGCGATTAACAAGCATTTAATTAGTTGCACTAAAAAAGGTGCTGCTGCACAATTTTTAGCTTACATAGAATCAATCACTCTAAACATTTTTGGCTATAAATCACACTTAAATATTTTTTCGAATTGGTTACACACCCAAGCGTTTGAAAACAATTCGAACTACGAAATATAAGCCTAACCAATGAATATATGACTGATTGGTTAATTAAAGACTGCGCCCCAAAAATAGCTCCATACCAACTTTGAAAACATTTTGCCTTTGTTGTCGTCGAACTAATAACATCATCAAAGCTGACAAATTGCGTTGACCGAGTTATGCACAGAATTTTTACGCATGCGCCGCAGCGCCGTAGAGTGCAAAGAGCTCAACTTGAATGCCAGATACACAAGTTAAGATGAAATGCTCTAAACTGAACGTCATAACATGAAAATATGAAATTAATAATTAATAACGTCCATTGACGTTCGAAAGCGCAAGCGCAGCCGTCGTAGTCAGATACCTGTAATTACCACACAGCGACAAAGACAAACCGCGGAAACTACTACAACAGCAGCAGCATCATCAGCAGCAACAACAACAACAAGAACAACAGCAGCTGAGATATGCCGAAATGATTTTCAACAATACAATGTTATATACACAATACTATGGGTCAAAATATATAAATCTGTTATATTGTGGTAAGCGATCTGTTGAAAACTCTCAAACTAATACCAACACTTCCAAAAATAAAAACTGTAAGGGGAACATACAGTTATGTTCCCATAATCAAAATCGCAAAAATTTTCAGATTTACTTTTCAAATCGTAGATTTTGGAGCTCCTGCAATTGCACTCGTATTTAAAATCAATATTTTGTAATCATTTTGTACATAAATTAAACGAGCGGATAAATTGAAAGCAACGTCAATTTATGATTTGGTCAGACCGATAACCTTTTATTTTGTAACTTTTGCGACTGCCGAAGCTCAAATAATATGAAATTGAAATTTTTGGGATTACGGTTGTATACATATAACTTTATAGAAGAATGAGTGGTGGTCGCAACCCCCATAGAATCGATAATAATTTCATCGAATATTTACGAAACAACTCAACCGATGTCAATGATACTTTTTAGATGGATATATGTCGACGTGGCCCCGTAGACCCGATCACAAATATTCGAAATATTTGAATTCAAGAAATAAAATTTGGTATATGTACATGCTATATCCGGGAAAAATATGATCCTTTAGAAAAATCCGCGTAGGTCGTGGTTGCCAGTATTTGAGGCACGAGAATAAAACTCAATGTACGAACCATTGGGTAGATGGTCTGAAGGCGTGGCCCCAAAATTTACCAATACTAGGTATTAAACAGCAGGAAAAGTATGATATATTTGAAAAATGATGAAAAGGGAAGGTGCGAAAAATATTTTCCCGAGCAAGGGCAGCTATTTCGGATAAAAAGACGCTGTCCATTATTAAAAAATATTTTTCTTTTATTATGCGATATTTATAGAGTTTAGCTTTGTACGTTTTAATATCATTGATTCTGAACTCGAATTTGATATCAATATTTTCTAATCAAGCCTAAATTTAAAGAACATAAAATTTAATCGAAGTAACAACAATATGCTATTTTCTTAGACCGATAACCATTTCATTCGTAACCGATAGCAGTTTTTGCCATTTACAATGCAAAGAAACGAGTAACTGCACTATCCCTTCTGTATGTTGGTAGCAGCCCAGCTGCTCAAGCTAAGGTTGGACAGTCTTTTATTCACTTATTTATTTAGATGTTTCCGTGATTTCTTCTCAACAGAGGAACCTTAAGCCAGAAAGTATAAATCTGTTTGGTATTCTTTGGGAAGATCTGAAAGATTAAAGCTTTCCAAGAATAACTTTCTGTTTCACTGTACGCTGAACAATATGATACGCTGCATTTAACGCCTAAGATGTCGTAATTTCTAACGTAACTTCAAAACTTGCAAGGGTTTTCTTTGTTAATTACACAGGTCGACACGGAAAATGATTCTAGCATCGGATTAGGCTTATTTTATACATTTTTCATCGCTGAACACAAATCTGGTCTTGGAAATCACGTCGAGATTTGACAAATAATGAGTTTTAAGCAAATGAAATTGAGGTGCTAGAAAACCCGAATTCGGCTTAAATTGAAGTTTGAACCTTGCACAAAAGTAGAGCCGGGAAAACCCGAAATCAATATAAAATTTTGATATTGCACAACTTTTTCATGACTACACTCTAAATGTGTTTTTATTAAACAAAATTTTTCTCTATATCAATTCTCCAAACATTTATTCATAAAAAGGTAAAAGTGAACGATTGTATTTTTATGATTCCGCTTATTTATATCTAAGCCTAGTCTATAAAATAAGCCTAGTCCGATATTTGAAAATATATTCTAAATAAGAAGTTTTTCAGGGTTGTCATAGAAATTTCTACCAACCCAAATCCTACCCAATTTCAACCAAAAGAAATTTCAAGGTGTCACACAAATCTCTTTGAGTTGGTTTGGTAGCATCACAATTTAAAATTACATTGGTATAACTTTTTAATTACTCTTTTACCAAATCTCTAATGAACAAAAAGAATGCCAACTTGCGCGAAATGGAATTGTACATTTTTCGAAGATACATTTTTATTAAATAAGTAATTGCATTTTGAGTTTTGAATGTATACGTGCTAGTGGTGGGAAACTGATAATAAATTCAACAATCGATAGTCGATAACATTTTTTATGATGATATCGGTACACTATTATGAGTCAAATCACTTGGAAAAAATAAATCTTTTTGTAGAAATTGATAATTTGCGATAATTTGCCCGCACTAGCATGCTTGTACATATAACTAGGTATATGTGTAAAAAAAATTTAAATACTTTTTTTAAATGCCTTCCACATATTCCCAAAATCTGAAAATTACCAGAGGACGATTATTGCATAAACTACAACATATTAAAAAATTAAGAGCGTCTACCACCTAAAAGTAAAAAAAAGAAAACAAGAAAAATCGATAACTTCGGTAGCACCGAAGCTTAAATACCCGCCACACGAAACTTTTATCATTTTCTTGAAAGAAAAAAAAAATGGAAGGTGAGTTTTTATGGGGTCTATTATCGGTAGTATATTCATAGCATGACAGTTGAAGTGATTTCACACAGATTGGAGTGAATATATCCATAAATAAGAATTATTTTCATACAAAATCTGAAAAATGGGCGCTAGGTTTGATTGGGAGCCATATCAAAAAATGGGCGTGGCAACTTTCTTTTGATATTGGATGCTATTAGCAGTGTTTTTACCAAATTTATAGTAAAAACAATCATAAATAATAATTATTTTCATACAAAAAATCGACAATAAATGGTAAGTTTGTATGAAGGCTATATCTAAAAATGGGCGTGGCACCTTGGTTCTGACATACAAACTGCCTAGGAGCACAAAAAGCTTAAGTCAAAAATTTCAGTTCAATATCTTTAAGACTTTCCGAGAAAAAACGCATTGCAACAGACGGACAGACAGACAGACGGTCATGGCTAAATCGATTCGTCTCGTCGAGCTGATCAATAATATATATACTTTATGGGGTCTCCGATGCCTCCTTTAATGCGTTACAAACTTTCCGACAAACTGATAATACCCTTCACACTATGTGTGGCGGGGATAAAAAATTACTCAAGTTTTCGGAAAAAATAGTTTATAGTAAAAGTATGCTCAAAATCAAGACATTTATAAGGTGAAATTATATAAATTCACCAAAACAGGTATACTCAACAAAATTTGATACCATATTGGAAAGAGGCGGGGGCGGAATACGTCACCTCGTATAAGTACATCATGGATATTACTAGCAAAAAAATATAACAATTATTTTTAAAATGTTTTATCCATTCTGTGAGCAGAAATCAAATAAAAACTAAAATCAAGTTATAATCGTTAATATCGGTGATGTCGGAAAAAGAAATACGCAAAAAAATTTCTCAGATCAAGAGCTATCGAACCTCACATAAGGATATTAAATATCGCTGTGGGCAGTTTCTTCATGCTTACCCTTCTTTTCCACTTTAATTTTAAAAAATTTGATGCATATTAAACAATTTTTTTCCACAGTACAAGATTTCAATCGATCGACTTATGTCGCTGTCCATTTGGCATTTTTCTTCTTTTTTTTTTTTTGTAAGTTCCATCTTCGAAGTTTTAATTGCGTTGAGCGATCCAGCCAACAACTTGCGCATAATTAATTTCAAGTTTGATTAATTACTGAAAAATGAGCAACAAAGTTTTCGTGTTCGTTTTCGAGTTTTCGATCGCCGGATCTTTGCTTGAGTTATTTGCGTTGCGTAGTATAGCGCCTGCGCCAGTTTTTAATAAAAAATATTTGCACGCATTCGCGTTCATTTTATGTCCCCCCCTTTTCTTTACTTTGTATAACGTTCAAAATTGATAATTTTTCAAAAAAAAAAAAAAGTTAATAATATGTTGTAAACTGTCAAAATTGTGAATTGACATTTCAGCGATGTCAGTCAATGTCAAACGAAGCAAAGCGAAAGCGTATTGCAGACTCAACATCATCATTGATGAAGTTGTAGCCAATCAAAATATGTATGCAATTTATATAGATTTTTTTTTTGAATTTCTTAAAAAGAAAATTATGTTTATTAAAGTACAAAAAGAATTTTGTATGACAACTTTATACTTCCGGCCGGAAGCAGTACTCACTCAATGAAAGTAGCAAAAGTTTTCACTGGAGACGACAACGACGACGACGGCGACAGCTGTGTAAAAAAATATAATTTTACAAGACAAGACAGCCTAGAGAAAATGTCGGGCACGACAAAAGGCAAAATTCCGCTAAAATATGTAATTAAGCATAGCGCCTTTCTTCTTTTGCTTGGAGTTTAGCTAAAAATGGAGAGAAAAAATTAGTAAAAGTAAACTCAAAGACATCTGCTTGCAAAAATATTTTAAAGATACACAAGTGACAGACGGACAAACAGACAGTATAGCACATCTAATTGGAAATTTTGTGACAATGAATGTGAACAGCAGTGAAGTGCCTTAAATTATATTTAGCTAAAGACGAGACTACACTTCTCAACTTTTTCTTCTATAAATCCATCTATGGAGTGTATGGTATGCAATGCGTATAGTTCAGTTCTGGAGTGCGCCAACAAGCAATGATCTATTTCATTAGTGAAACGAACAAACGAATGAACGAACGAACGCGATCGTACAAAACGTAGGAACGCCGGAACTTTATAGAATATGCACAGCACGTTCTGAAAAATCATAAATAATAATGCATTATAGTTTTTCGACTTTTATGGTAACGACATTCATTGTTCAAAGTAGTCACTACAAAAGGACTTTTTAATGTGGAATTAATGTGTGCGGTTCGGTTTGGAAGCAGCAAGAAGTTATAAGGTAAAATAAATGAGAAACAGAAATCAAATCGAAATAATATTTAATTTTAAAATAAAGACATTGGCATAAATTAATAAAATATATAAAAATGAAACCATAAAATTTGTGGACAAAAAGCAAAGGAGTTGTTATTTACTGTATGAGCAATCTGTCTGTCTGTCTGTTGCTCAGAATTTTTTAAGATATTGACATGAAATTTTAAACTTAAGCTTTTTTTGGTCCTCGGCAGTTTTTATGTCAGAATCAAGGTGCCCACGCATTTTTAGGTATAGCCCCCATACAAATATATCGCCCATTCTCTAATTTTTTACCTTTTTTTTTGAATGAATTCAAATAAAATTTGGTAAAATCAATTCCACTGTCCATCTAAGTGAAACATAAAGCATCCATACAAATTTGACCAAAGTTAACGTTTTTGTGATAAGTATACCACGCTGATCTCCATAACGAAAAGTACCTCCATGCAAATTTTTAATTATTTTTGACGATTTTTCAGGAAGTTATAGACAAATTAATTCTTGCTTAATCTCACTTTTGCATAAAATTTCCAATTTTTTTTAACTTAGTAAGTGCTCTCCTGAAATAAGGTAAAATCAGACTTAAGCGGTTTTTCGTTTTTACCATAAAAACAGTCAAAAACTTAAGCTTTTCTCGGCAACGACTACTTTGCTTATCAAAACCAAGGTGTCACGCCCATTTTTAGTTATAGCCCTCATACAAACTTACCGCCAATTTTCGACTTTTTGTATAAAAAAAAAATATTATTTATGAATGCAGTCAATCCAAATTGGGTAAAACACTTCTTATGAATCCAGTGTCAAAATCAAGGTACCACACCCTTACCACCCTTACCACACCAGAGTAATTATTTTCAAATAAATATTTATACTATAAATGTATGATGATCACACATAAACTATTCAAAGATTCAAGTGTCGGGTATTTAAGCTTCGGATTCATGAAAGTTACCGTTTTTCTTGTTTAAACCTATTTTTTGTCAAAATCTCGACGTGATGGAAAATTATTACTCGTATTAAAAGTTAATATGTTCAACGGGGGCTTAGATTAATTTTCACTATGGTTTTGGTTAAATTTGTATTAAGGCTTTTTGTTATGTTAGCCAGATCCTAATCATATTGATAGTATTCACTTTGGTGGACATTGGAATTCAATTAAAAAGTAAGGTGAATTTTCAATTTTAACTTCGCGGACATTTCTTTTTTTCTTCAGTTGGCAGGACTGTTAACAACATCGGCCAAATTTAATGTCAATGTCATTATCTATATATATAAAAATAAGTCCCAAGTTCTGTTGGTGATCGATGGACGCGAAATCTACTGGACGGACTTTCACGAAATTTTGCAAGTGTGTTCGTATTTACACAAGGATGGTTAAGGGCAAAAAAATTCTAAAATGTAATTTTAACCCTGGGCCTAATGGGGGCCTTGAAACCGGAAAAGCCATATCTTTGGAGGAATGGACGTAGAGACTTGAGACAGGGGTCATTTGAAAGATGGTTAAAAAACATTTTTGGAGTTCAAGGTGTTCAAGGGATTTTCGGAATTTTGACCTGGGACCCATATGTGGACCCAATATAGATTTTTGATCAACTTCTTTTATGTTTATTACATGTGAGCACTTAGACGGGATTTTAGAAATCTTTTCCCCCGGGCCTAATGAGTCCCTTGAAAAAAATCATACATTTGGATTGAATAAACGTAGAGACTTGAAACTGGGCGTATTTGAATGATGGTTAGTCGTGTCTATGGGATTTCCAAAATTTGAACCCACATTTTTTGAACAATTTATATTCAGCCCCCAAAGAAAGCAAAAAATCGCGAGCAAAGCCGCGGGAACCTGCTAGTCTGTAATATATTTACGCTTGTGTTTACCAAACGACCAAGAGTGCATTTTTCGATTTTTACAATGTCTGATTTAGTTGAGCAGAGAAGTATCATCAAATTTTGTTTTCTGAATGGAATAAATGGAATAAAAATGTTGAAGAAGGCTTACGGGAACCGAGTTCTACCAAAATCAACAATAAATGATTGGTATAAATTGTTCAAAGAAGGTTGAGAACGTGTTGACGACGAAGAGCTCCCTGGTCGACCATCGACCTCAACGGACGATGCTTACATCCAAAAAGTAAAAGAATTAGTGCTTGCATACCGTCGATAAACTACAAGAGACATTGCTGATGAAATTGGCGTTTCGAAATCAATTAATACCCATTTTTAAAAGATATTTTGGGCCTCAAACGTGTCAAGTCTCGGTTGGTACCAAAAATGGTGAATTTTCTTAAAAAACAGCGTCGATTCTTCGCGACTTTTTCTCCAAAAATGCAACCAATATCGTTCAGCAAACCACCGTATTCGCCTGATTTGGCTCCGTGTGACTTTTGGCTATTTCCAAAACTGAAGAGACCACTCCGAGGAACGCGTTTCGAGTCAATTGAGGAGATAAAAGCTGAATCGAAGAAGGCGCTGATGGCTATACCGGAAAGGGAATATTTGGCATGTTTAGAGGATTGGAAAAAACGTTGGCATAAGTGTATTTTTTTGGGAGGGCATTATTTTGAAGGGGATGAAATTGATTTACAAGTACAATACATATAAATAAAGATTTTCCATTTTACGTACAAATTCACCTTACTTTTTGTACACCGTAGTATATACTTGATGGAGTCTCCGACAAACCGTTACATTATGTGTAACGGGTATTAAAAATGTCACAAATCACTTCGTTTTTTTTTTATAGTATTTGTAGCAATTGCGCATTTACCATTCAATCGTTTTAATAGACCACGCATTCAGTGAATTGCACGTTTGACGAATTAAGTGACTGAAAAATGTACTAACGAATTTGTACAGGTTCGGTGTTCTAGCGAATTTTGAACGATTCGCAAAAACATGATGAAATCACTGATAAATGAACAGTTTCAATGTTCGTGAAAATTGCCGATAGCTGAACATGTTCTAAGAGGAACAAGAAAAACGCAAATCACTACGTTCGGTTGAGGTGTGACATTGCGATATTTAAATCACTGTGAAAAAATCACCGAAAGTAATAATTTTTGTCAACACTACTTTCTCCCACCTTTCCGGCAACGTTCCGAGTAGAAAAAAATTCTTCCTTTTTGCAGGCAATTCTCATATCAATCCAAATCTTTGCATTATCAAAAGAACAGAAGTTCTTATAATTTGATTTCAACTGGTCCCAATCGGACTGTGTTATGTCTCGGCATATAGAGCGTTGGATAGATTTTTCCACTTAAATGTCTCCAAGTAGATTTTCACCAACTTAGTAATATGCAATAATAAGCCCGTTTAACCCCCAAAAATAACGTTATCATATCTTCTTTGTGCTGAGGATGCATTGTACCTGAAAGCTCTTAAATTCGTAAATCGGAAAAAAGGCGTACTTTGATTTGCTCTGTTTTTTTTTTTTTTTTCAATAAAAATTATACTTTTTGAAAGATTTATAGAGCATTTTACTTTTACATAATTATAGATCAAATTTATGCAAAAAAAAAAATATATAAAAAATCTTATAAAATGCACAGAAATTTGCAGCAACCACCCGGTTGCATCCTTGAATATAAACAATCTCAACTGCAAACAATTCAAAAACTTATTGTTGTCTCATTTTACTCATAATTCTTAAATTTTTTTTTTCAGCGATTTTTATTTAAACAATGTCAACTGTCTTGCTAAACACATGTAGACATAAATGTCATATGTCCAGACGACAACAACTAAGACGACGACGACGACGACGACGAATATAAACTGGCAGCCAGAAGCCAAGGTATTCAGTCAAACAGCCCAGCCAGGCAGTCAGTCAGTCATTTAGCCTTTCCTGTTATATAGCAGGCAGGAGCGCCTTAGCTGCTTAGCTACTTATGGACTGTTTTGTTGAGTACATTACGCAGACGCGCAGCACACAGAGTTGTGCTTTTTTTTTTTTTTTTATTTATTTATTTGTTTTGTATTTATTTAATCGATTATCATTTTTAATAATCGATTGCGTGCAACAACAACAACAAGAACAATAACAAAAGCAACGCGGTGACATGTGAAATGCCACGAATGGCAAGGATGCCACAAAAGATTGTACGATCCTGCTACTCTTGACATTTATGTGAAGTTGAATTGTTTCTTAGCAGACAGACGGACAGAAATCAAAGTTACGTCGTGTCTAGGCTGTGGTCTAGGTAGTTATTTTAATTGCAGAAAACTATGTTTGGTTAAAAATGAAATCATAAATCTCAAAATGGTAAAACGTAAGGACAGACGAACGTACCAATGGACAGATGATGAACAAACTGTAGAACAAAATGCGGCAGTTTCTGTTTGTGATTTATAAGGCGAACAACAATATCTTGAAGATAAATAATGTATCTTTCTCTTTTTATACCCGCCACAAATAGTGTGAAGGGTATATTCAGTTGTGTGAAAGTTTGTAACGCATTGAAGAAGACGTCGTAGAGCCCATAAAGAGCCATAAGTAAGCGATCTTGCAGCCTGTCCGTCTGTCTGCATATTTCTATCAAAGATATGTCTTTTTTTCGAGGCTCCCATTAGGCCCCGGGTCAAAATTTTCGTAAAATCACGTCTAAGTGCTCACCTGTAATAAAAAAAAAAAATTGGTCAAAAAATTTATATTGGGTTCACATACGGGTCCCAGGTCCGAATTTCGGAAATCCCTTGAACGCCAAAAATGTGTTTTAACCATCTTTCGCATAAGCCCTGTTTCAAGTCTCTACGTCTATTCATTCCAAAGATATGGCTTTTCCGGTTTCAATGCCCCCATTGGGCCCCCGGGTCAAAATTTTCCAACATCCCGTCTTGTTGCTCACCTGAATTTTAAAAAAACACAAAAATAAATAAATTTTTTTAACGTCTTTTTGTTCCAAATATTTAGCTTTCCAGTTTCAAGGCCCCAAATATATTCAAGGTCCAAAATATAAACCTTCCTCTTCAAACACTCTATCTATTAAAAAAACCGCACAAAACCGTTGCGTAGTTTTAAAGATTTAAGCATACATAGGGATATATGGACAGAAAAAGTCACTTTGTTTTATACTATGCAGTGATATTAATGTATTCACTCCAAATTGGGTAAAAACACTTCTAATATTATCATATGTACACACCACCAATATAATAAGGATCGGACCAATATAACATAAAGCCTCTATATTAACTCACTTTCCATTTTCTAATTTTCTGTCTTTAGCTTAAAATTTAACCCTATTATCAAAAGTATAACTGTGTGTTTAATCGATTAATCAAGAAGCAATCGATTATTTTGTATAATCAATTGATCGTTAAGTTCGAGAATCAAGAATTGATTAAACAACAATCAATAATCAAGTAGTTGATAGAGGACAATTGTCTCGGCATTGATTAGCAAGTAATCATTATTAATCAGCAACAACTAATTTTTTTTTACAATCATCAACAATCGATTATTTCGGACTATTGACTCCCACGCACCCCTTCTCTAAATTTTACCTAAACGACTGATGATAATAAACAAGTCCAAGATTCGTGTGGCGGGTATATGAGCTTCGGTTCCACCGAAGTTAACGTTTTTCCTTGTTTCAATACGATTCGTTGATAATGATGATGATGATGATGATTATGATGCACACTTGTTAATAATGCTGTGGATTTTTATTATAAATTTGTTGAACATGGATTTCGACAGGTTTCGCTCAAAATATGAAATATTTATGATAATGAATAATTAAGAAGACATATGTGTGTATGCGCGCTTATATAGTATATATGTAAGATATAGTTTAGAGTTATAGAAATGAACGATAGAATTGTATTGCGTATATTTCAGCGATGACGTTTTTGAAATTGCATCGATGATGTAATACTTTTCAAAAATTTTGTTGCGATAACTGAAAAAGAAAAAACAAAATTTTACTAATCACATACTCGTATAACGCATACGTCATGTTATATTGTGCCACTTACGCGATTTACGTTTCCCTTCACTCGATTGTAGCTTAACTTTGTATAATTTTATATCACCACGTATACGCACCATATTAACACGCATCGGATCCATATGATATTTATAGACAACAAGAAATTCTTTGTTAACATAAACCTCAAAAGCATCTGATGTACAAGTTATCATCATTATAAAAGCTTTGCCCGGTCCCAGCGAGGTCTTCAATTGTGATTTCTCACCCAATGACCAGCGGCCATTTTGAAATGAGCTACGATAGACCATAGCACCGCCAAATTTTGAGCTTGTTGCACGCAAAAATGTTGGACTAAAACGAAATGCAACATCGGGCTGTGGCCATATGTCTTGACCCGTTTGTAAATCGATAACAAATGAAACGGGTAATATGTGTACGCGTCCTTCAATGCGTAGCGCGCGTCCACTGATCATCGAACGTTGTGGTAAACGTCCATAGTAGGGCACTACCAGCTCGGAACGATGTTGATTACGGAAATGCAGCCATGAATGCATGCCTGAAGTTGTATTAATTTGCAGCCATGCCGGTATATTTTCTAAAACTTTTTCCGTTTTCTCGTCCATAACTTTAATATCTTGCGCCATCGATATGGGCAAACGGCACGGATATTCGCTTATATAATAATGATCCATTTTAACATCTCTGATATCGCCACCCAATTCGACGGCTTTAATATGTTCATAGGAGATACGATGCGCATAGGTTGCAAAATGAAAACTATTTACGGAAATATAAAACATTTCATGTGTTACGAGAACTTGTATTAGAAAACGACGTCCACGTTTCATGCGAAATGGTATCATAGCTGCGGATTCTTCGAAACCCCAACGTCGTCGTAATCTAGTGTTACGTACTATATAATTTTGTGGTAGACGCGCGTTAATACGTAGCGCTATATCTTTATATTCGTTTGATAATAAAAAATTCATGCAAAAACTTTCGCATCCTTCGGTTAGATGTCCACGAAAGAAGAAACTTGTACCCGGATATGGTGGTGTATCCAGTTTGCGATGTAATTTTGGAAATTGATGCTCATTTTCGTAGAATTTGCTCTAAAATTAAAAAAAAAAAGGAAAGTTCTGTAGTTTTGTTTTTTTGTAATACAAATACAAATATTTACAATCGGATCAATATCTTGCGCCAAAGCCAATGTAACTGCAGCATCAAATGGATCCATTCACTGTATTTTCTTGTATTGCGCCACTTTTCATTAGACATAATCGTAAATTTTTATTTTATTCTAATTTGCTCTTATTTAGATTCTAGTTTCTATATTTTCTATTAGTAGCAGTGCAACAGTTGTCCCGTATCGTATACTTGCAACCTGAGCGGGAGCGTTGCATCCATGCATGCGTACCAAAAACAAAGAAAAAACTTTCAAATTTGAGCTAAAACCGCTTGTCCTGTATCCTTTCAACAAATTAACCAATAAACGAATTACATACACTTTTGACAAAAAAAAAAAAAAAAAAATAAATTTAAAACTGAAAAAAAAACTAAGAATTTTTGTACTGAGTTTACTTTTTTTTTTTTTTTAATTTTATGATTAAAATATTGTATTAAATGAGATAATAATGTCAATATCTACCTTGTTCCTGAAGCTGTAAAATTTTGCGATTTACGGTTTAAGTTAATTCGTACGATTCAATTGCTGAGGCAATCGCAAAAAGTTTTGTTTCAATTCCAAAACATTTATTTGCGTTGTATATAATCGGTTACAAATTAAAAGGTTATCGGTCTTTCCAAATCGCAAATTGTTGTTGCTTTGACTAAATTTTGTGCTCTTAAAATTTAGGCATGAGTAAAAAAAATTATTTTAAATTTGAATTCAGAAGCAGACACATTAAAAAATACAAAGATGAAATCTAAAGGAATGAAAGAAAAATATTTTTTAACAATCGACGGTACCGTTTTATTCGAAATACCCGGACTTGCTCGGAAAATATTTTTAGCTCCGTCCCACCACATTCCCACCATTTTTCTAATCTATCATACTTTTCCCCTTCTTTAATTGATTCCCAGTTTTTGTAAATTTTGGGGCCACGCTTTCAGACCATCTACCCAATGATTCATACTGCTCCCGTTCCGATTGAGTTTTGTTCCCGTGGCTCAAATACTGGCAACCACGTCAAATATGTCCGCCTTGAAACTGGAAAAAACCAAATATTTGGAACAAAAAGACGTTAAAAAATTTATTTATTTTTGAGTTTTTTTTTTAGAATTCAGGGCCGGGGCCTAATGGGGGCCTTGAACCCGGAAAAGCCATAGCTTTGGAGTGAATAGACGTAGAGACTTGAAACAGGGCTCATTTTAAAGATGGTTAAAGAAATGGTTTGGCGTTCAAGGGGTTTCCGAAATTTGGACCTGGGACCCATATGTGCACCCAATATAAATTTTTGGACCAATTTTTATATTTTTTTTTTTTTTTGTTACTGGTGAGCACTTAGACGGGATTTTGGAAAATTTTGACCCGGGGCCTAATGAGAGCCTTGAAAAAAAGTCATATCTTTGGATTGAATAGACATAGAGACTTGAAATTGGAAGCATTTGAATGATGATTAGTCGTGTTTAGGGGATTTCAAAATTTGATTTCAAATTTTTGAACTATTTATATTTAGTCACCAAAAAAAAAAAAAAAAACTGCGAGCAAAGCCGCGGGTACATGCTAGTATTTAATAAATTTTAAAAATTTTTATCTTTTGTTTTACAAATATTTTATTTTCTCTTATTTCTCTTATTTTATGTAACGGATTTAAAACTTTTTGCATTTAACATAGTTGGCAACACATGAAAGCCAATCGCAGAGACAAAAGCTCAATTCACAAGAGCAAAAGCTCAAAAAAGCTCAGTTCTAGTGTTTTATTCTCAATATTAAATTCAGTGTTGCATAATGCGCTCAGATATACATTTGTGTATGTACTCACTGATAACACGTATAGAGAAAAGAAAAAGAAAAAAAGAGGAAAAGCAGTTTTAAACATTTTAATAAAATGTTGCAAATGTTGCAACTAAACAATGATTGCCTCTACGAAGTTTTCGAACGGCTGCCACTCGCCGAACAACTTAATGTTTTACGCGTTTGCACACGATTTCGTGATATCATTTTGAAGCGAATACTGCTGCAGCAGCGTAACTTTGGCTACAAATTGGACACCAAAGATAAACGGGTGCAATCGCTAAAAAATAACGATTTTCAATTTCTGTTACGTTTGCTAAATGAAACATTAAAAAGTTTACGCATTGCCGATACATATGCGGATGCATTCTATTTTCTACGACCAACTTTCGATTTTTTCATTTCGCTGCAAATGACAAATCTTGTAGAGCTGGAATGTGACGAGAAACGTTTGAATAATAGTCACATACGTGTCTTTGCACGCAAATGCCCCAAACTGAATCGTTTGGTGATCAGCAGTCAACATATAACGGGATTGCATATGGATCAACTGAAGGAACTGCGACAACTTACCGCAACAGAGTGTTCGATTGATGTAAACAATTTAAGATGCATTTTAAATAATTTGGAGCATTTGGAGTATCTCAATCTTAAGGATAATCGTGAAAACATTGAAGAGGCTTTTATTAAATTACCGAAAATTCCAAAGCAGCTATGCACTTTAGTGCTGAGCAATGTCAATGGTTATGGTTTACCCATTGCCGCAGCGCTTAATTTAAAGCAGCTACATGTCTTCTACGTTGATAATTATGATATGCAGGAGTTTAGAAATTATCGTAAGCGTATCAAATCGAACGAATTTAAAAATTGTCGTAAGCGTATCAAATCGATCGAATTGTATGAGCCGTGCGCATTTTTCTATTTGAGCCTACTTTTAAGTGGTAAGTCAGGCGAGTATTCTGATAATTCGGTTAAGAATAATATTTTGCGTTTAATGAAACATTGTAAACGTTTGGAATGTTTATATTTACCTATTCACTTTACCGAGGAATTGAGTGCATTTCATGATATAATGTTGGCATTAAAGGAAAAAAAGTAAAACGTTTAAATTAATATATAAACATTTCGAAAAAGGCGATGATATAGCGATCTTTCATGTTAAACTGGTAAGCGTAAGCTTTAAAACAGACAAATTTTACTTATTTTTTAATTTAAATTTTCTTTTATTATATTTGACAGTGGCTCTCCGAATCTACGCTCTATAATAATCAAAATCTTTTATCTGTCGATTATGAAACCTATGAGTATAACTATATTGCCAAGGAACGAGATATCAAATATGAATTTTTGCGCAAATGATTTAAATGCTACGAAATTCTGACGCCAAAATGCTATTTGTTTAAAAGATACTCTAAAACTTCTGTTAATAATAACTACACTACCTCGCTGCCATAATCAATTGAATTTGCGATTTACGATTTAAAAAAATTCGTACGATTTCAATTTCTTCGTAAATGACAAAAACTGCTATCGATTACAATTTAAAACGTTATCGGTGTAATTAAATCGTAAATTGCTAAATATAAAATAAAACAGCCCTGCATCAGTTTTGCGAATAAGATGCGACCTAGTGTTTCTGAAGAGAATTTTCGTGCAGAACACGAATTTGAGTTCAAAAATTTTCAATCATGTCAGGTTTTCGAAAAAAGGAGAAGCAGCGTTCTTAGGGGTATTCAATGTCGCCGATTACAAATCTGCAGTCAAGTTTTAAAAAATCAAAATGACGTACGAAAATTTTAAAAATTGATCAGATTTACTTGAAACTTGATACTCGCGGGTTTTTGATCCGCCATTTTGAATTTTTTAAATCTGACTGCAGATTTGTAACCAGCGACATTGAATACGCCTAAGAACGCTGCTTCTCCTTTTTCTCTTGAAAACCTGACGTAATCAGCGACATTGAATACCCCTAGGAAAATTGCTTCTTCCAGTATTTCTTAACTTTGGGTGTAGATAAATTACTATGTTCAACAATTTGGGTTAGGCCTTATTTCAAAGAGCAAAGTTCAAACTTCAATTACAGACATTAACGGATATCGTACCACGTCAGGGTTCTGCTCTACAATTTTTTTAAATGGCCAAAACGCTATTTTTAGGTTTTTCAAGCCCCTTTTCTGAAATATCTGACGGAAACACTAGGTCCTATTTTATTCGCATCCGAAAAATGAAAATTTGCAGGGTTGTGTTATTATTGAACATTTGAATTCAGAAGCAGTCATATTAAAAAGTACAAAGATGAAATCTATAAACCTCAAAGAATAAAATTAAAATATATTGCCAATTAACTATATAGGCTATTTTTGTAGTAGTAGGCCGGTGTGGCGCAACTTTATGCTTTTTTTTTCTCAAAACTATGTTTTGAAAGTCGGTGACTAAAATATCTCGGAAACGGCTCAACCGATTTGTCTCAAATTAAACAGGTTTCTAGTTCCATATTTCTTAAAACCAATTAAAAACACATTTTTAATACACAATTTAAGGCAAAAATTATGCCAAAAAATTGATTTTTTTTTTTTTTGAGAAGCTGCCAAAAAATGTTTGCTTATTCTTTCATTTATAATTACAAGATTATAAATTACTTTAATGAAACCCGTTTGGTTTTTTCATTTCTAATGATCCAATTAAGAGATATAGTTTTTATCGCAAAACGCCTTTTTTGGCAGATGTTTCTGAAGATCTGCTGTAGCAGCTTCAAAAACTATTATTTTTACTAATAAAAATTTTTAAGATATGCTTCAAAGTTATCATAATATGTGTTCAAATGCTTAAAATAATAAATTTAGAAGTTTTCTCAGGACAAATTTATGAAAAAAAAACTAATTTTTTAGGGCTCCTAACTAGATGTAACCCCTTAATCGCCAGTATATTTATTGTGTAGAAATGCCGATTTGAAATCGAAAATATTTTGTAATGTGCGTTTGCCGTAGCACTAAAATTTACGATTTGAAAAAGTAAATCGCTAAACTTTTTCGATTTCGATTACGAAAGCATTACCTTTTAGAAAATCTGTGTTAATATAAAATACCATAATTTAATAATATTTCTAATTAATAAATGTTCAATGTATGTCAAAACGTATTTGTTAAAATACAATATTTAATAAACACTTAATAAACTTTAATATATTCCAAAAATAAATAAAAAAAAAACTAACTTTTATGATTAATCAATTTTTAGAACTGTTAGAAAGTAATAAAGCCAGAACTAAAGAGACGTTACATCGTTGAGATTAAAACTTAATTGGTGTAAAACCATTCCACTATAAAGCTATAAAAATATAAATGAGTACAATGGTACTCTATCACTTCGAACCGTTCGCATGAGAAATGGTTGTCAATCTTCCCTTTTTGACTATTGAGTAGCCGGTGAAATTGACACCATGGATAAAAACCATTATAATCATTTTTTAAGTTCTTAAAACAACCAAAAAAACGACAAGCATGATTAGTTTTATACCGGCGTTGAAGACCCTGTGACGACGAATACCGATCAAATCATGGAAAACCATTTTAAACCATCTAGCAGAAGGCTGGATCAAACAAAAACCATAAACCACTCAAAAAAAACTTGATGTTTGTGTGCCGCATGATTTGACGCAAAATAACCTTCTGGATCGAATCAACGCTTGCGATATGCTCCTGAAACGGAACGAACTCGACCCATTTTTGAAGCGGATGGTGACTGGCGACGAAAAATGGATCACATACGACAATATCAAGCGATACAGTCGTGGTCGGACCCCGGTGGCCAAATCGTCTCAAAAAAATGGGGGCTATACTTAAAATTTGGTTGGTCCTAACCATATTGATCTATTTTATTGGGACTATCCTAGGCATAATTTATACTAAATTTAGACCTCCTAGAATAAGAAACAATGACGTTTTTGTGCAAAAACACAAAATTTTGGGGTACATTTGTATTGGGGGCTATACCTAAAATTTGATCCTAGAATAAAAACAATGACGTTTTTGCAAAAACCCACCCTTTTTTGGGTAGATTTATGGGGCTAGCGAAATTTGTCCGGGATATTTCATTGGGACTATCATAGACATAATTTATACCAAAATAAAGACTTCCTAGAATAAGAAACAATGACGTTTTTTATGCAAAAAACCCACATTTTAAACCCTAGGACGGACCAACAGACATAGTTAGTTCGACTCCACTTCCAATGCTGATCACATTATAGGGTCTATCTAGCCTCCTTTTGTCTGTTACATACATTCACACAAACTTAATATACCCTTTTACCCTTTGGGTACAGGGTATATAAATATTGTAATTACATTTCTTTGGAAAATATTCGCTTCAACAGACTTATAAACATATAACAATGTTTACAAAGCTTTGTCTACTCTCGCCATTCTTGGTAAGTTGGGGTGAAGTTAGTCACTTAAAAGCTGCAAGCCAAATTGCTATAGCAGAAAATCTCAAAAAAAAAATTTAAGTTTCCGAAATTTCAGTAAACGCATCCCTCAGTAAACACAATCTGCTCGCTCTTTTAGATATTAATCCGCAGTTTTTCTGTTAAAAAATTTCAAGTGACTCGCTTCACCCAATCTTAACCCAATTTAACGTATATTTTTGACAATTTATGGAGGTGCTTAAAACTTAGAACTTCAGTATTGAAACTTGGTTTGTTGAATTTATTTATTTTCAGAACATTTTCAGCAGACTTCGTAGTTGATTCGCTGTTTGCACAATATTCTTAACTGTAATCGACTCAATTGACAATATAAATATATCACAAACGAGTTCCAATTATGATTATTTCTAGAAAACATTTTACAAAGTAAATAAAAAAAAGATACTTTTTCAATTTGTATATTAAATAACTTTTTTTCACTTTATTACTTATAAAATTTGTTCAGCTGTTTCGCATTATTTTTTTGTTGTTTATTCTTTATGCCTGTTTCAAATCCATTTCAAGCATTGAAAAAAAATGCATAAATTAGTTATTTTTTTTTTTTCTTTAGAATGATTAGTTAAGTATAATGTCACATAGTATATAAGTATGTATACAAATATATATATAAGATTTTTAATAGTAAATTTATTATTAAATATTAGAAGAAGGCATGTGCTTATAATCAATACAAAATCACATAATATAACATTTAAAACTTTCAAATTGGTTTTTTCTTTTCACATAAACAATGCTTGGAATTTATAATATAAGCCAAGTTTACGTTAATAATTATTGTCGCCAGTTTGGTATAACAATTAGAGATACATTTAGAGCAATTCAAAACTTATTTATACATTTTTTTAAAAGAGAAAACAAATAATAAGCTTCTAAGAAAATTCATTTGACACGCTTAATATTTTTTATTAGAAAAAAAAAATTAATTTGAAAAAAAAAAAAAGTAATAATAAAAATCTTTCTTTACTTAAAACTAATTAAATTAACAAATACGAAATCGTAACATGAAATCGTTTTGCACATCAAATCAAATGGCCAGCCAATACGTTGTTTTTCCCGGCATTTTTTTAATATTCATCTGAATAGATGGGATTATGATAGATGCGAAAATCTTTACCCTTAATCATGGGATTAGTTTCGAGTACAACATCCCATAATTTTATATCGCCTTGTATATACACAGTATCCACTAAATCTGGTTTAACGCGATATTTATATTCGGTTATAAATTTACGATTAACATAAACTTCAAAGCCATCACGCGCGCAAACTATAGCCAAACTAAATGTTTTGCCTGGCCGGAAATTAGTATCCAATACAGAGCGTTCTTCTTCATCCCAATTACCATTATACCATGAGTTACGACAAACGATTGCCTTGCCCATGGCACCGCCTTGTTTGCTAAAACGTGGATTAAAATGAAATGCAATAACCGGATGTGGCCAAATATTTTGTCCTTGTTGTAAATTAATATAGAATGAATGTGGCAGCAAACGTACACGTCCTTCAATCTTAAGACAGCGACCCTCGGTAAGCGAATGCGAAGGTAAATAACCATAATAGGGCAATGTTAAGCCGCCAGCATCGTCGTTCATTGGTGAACCTACAGCACCACCTTGTAGACAATTTAAATTTAATTTTTTTGTGGTATACCAATCAAACGCCATTCTTTCGGTATATGCGCATCAACGTCATCGACACAATTATCAGCAGCATCACCATCCACTTCATCACTTGTCTCTTCGACATGTAAACGTATGGGACGTGGCACCGATTCCGGTAAACGCATTGGATACTCCTGCACTTGGCTATGTTCCATTTCGATTTGATCAACATCACCCTTAACCTCAACAGCATTGACTGCTGTGTATGGCAAACGATGACTGTACTCAGCAAAATGTTGTCCATTTATCGAGATCATATAGCAGGCATCGGTTATGAATACTTGTATGGAAAAGCGTTCGCCACGATTCAACTGAAAGGGTAACGCCGAAGAGACTTCTTCGCGACCCCAAACATCGTGTACTTTGGTATTTCGCACTATATAGTTTTGCGGCAGCCTGGGATTTATGTGCAGCGCAACATCTTTACTTTCATTATTTAGCAAAAAGTTTATGGAAAATCTGAAAAATAATTTTGTGGAATTAGTAAAAAAAAGAAAATACATTTAAAGCATGCCATTTATATATATTTACCGCTCGCAGTTGATTAGTATCTTTCCAGTAAATGTGTAGCTGATACCTTCTTTAAGACTACCAATATTATCGTTGTAGTATTTGGGCACTGCATCTGCGTATTCGTAGAATGAGGTCTGCAAAGAAATATAAAGCGGCATTGTAGTTTTTTTTTTTTTTTTAATTTGAGAAATTCTTTTAAAAATTGATGAAGTTTTTTTTATCTGTTAGTTCGTTTACTAACTGTATAATCATTGTAATAATCGTAATTGTAAATATTTTGTAAATTTTTCCAAAATTCCCACATTTTTGAATAATATAATTTAACATTTAAAGCAAAATGTTTTCGATTGGTTAGCTGCATTGTTATTGGTCTGAAAAGTTCTTTAAATGTTTTTTGATTGGCTAGACATAACTGTTATCGGTCTGAAATTTTTTTTTTAAATTATTCCTAACAAAAGAATTTTTAACAGTTTTGAAACATAACAATTGAATGTCTCTGAACTTTTTTTCCTAAAAGTACTTGTAAAGATCTATAGTTTTATATATTGCATCTAAGCCAACTAAGACAATCTTTTCAAATTAATAAATTCTTAATCGATAATTTTCCACACTTTTTCAACCAAGAAAGGTGCCAAAATATGATTTTGAATAATTTTTTTTTTTTTACTTAGTTTTACAACCTGTTAATCAAAAACATTGACTTTTTAATTAATTAACGTGAAAGCGGAGTGTTGGAAATTAGGGAGGGGTTGGTGAGGTTGGGGAGGAGTTAAAGTTGGTGTGCCTGTCATGTCTCTCCAGGTAGACTTTGGCAAACATGGGTATTTCCTGATGAGCCCAAGGGACTCCGAGCTCATTGTGTATATCCCTATTCGTATGGAACGGGTGCGTATTGAAGATTGTGCGGAGTACTTTGTTTTGAACTTCTGAATCAATTCACAGTTACTGTGTTTGCCGGTGCCCCAGATCGAGATTCCATATGTCAAAATGGGCTTTAGTATAGCTCCAGAGTGAATCTTTTTTTCCAGAAGCCACAAATAATATTTTCAACCTAGCATTCAATTGTTTTTCACCCGTTACACATAGTGTAAACGGGTATATTCAGTTTGTCCAGACGTTTTTAACGCATTGAAGGAGACATCGGAGACCTCATAAAGTATATATATTCTTGATCAGCTCGATGAGACGAATCGATCTAGCCATGTCCGTCTGTCTGTATATCAGTTTGTCCGTCTGTTTGTTGCTATGCGATTTATTCGATGAAGATATAAAGATATTGGGCTGAAATTTTAAACTTAAGCTTTTTTCGGCAACGACTAGGTTAAGTTTGAAAATGAGAGTGCCACGCCCATTTTTAGGTATAGCCCCCATACAAACTTATCGATTTTTTTCGATTTTTTTTTAAATAGTAATTATTTATGAATGTACTCGCTCCCAATTGGATAAAAACATTTTTTTGGTCATCCAGGGTCAAAACCAAGACGACACGCCCATGTAACGGGTATTTCAGCTTCGGTTCCACCGAAGTTAACGTTTTTCCTTGTTTCATATTGATAAGGTGAGGTCTCCATGTCAACCTTCTATCGATCTCCAGACCTAGGTACTTGGCATTGTCACTGGTTGGGATAGGCGAACCAACTATTTTCTTTTAAGTTAACGGATCTGCATATAACCTTTTTGTCTACAGGGGATTTTCGAATATGAACTGCACTAATTTGTTTCATTACGTATTCACTATTTTGGACAATGCACATGTTTTTGTTTGTTTGAATCTTATTCTTAATGCGCGTAATGCGTGCTTTTCGAAAATAAAGTTCGGGGAAGTACCGGTAAAGTTAAAAATTGTATGACGTACGCACATTGTATAGCTAAATAAATGAATTAATGTGGTGTTGTGACATCAAAGTGATTCACTTGCAAAATGCCGAAGATTCGGTTGATGCTACAACCTCAAAACTTGCAACGAGCCCGGTTTTCATTGCGAGCAAGTATCGAGTTTCTATTGTGTATCTGCAATATTGAATATATCCAAAAAAAACTCAAGCCTAGATACCGTTTTTCAAGGAATAATGGCAATGCGTATAGTTATATCGAGTTTATTTGTTATTTTAAAATAGGTTTCTGAACTTAAAATCTATTTATCCATTTTAAATACCTCAGCACCCCATCTCAGGTACTTTAGAGATGTACATTCTTTTTTTACTAAAATTTTTCTGTTATTTATAGCCATTCAAAAAATTTACTTTAAACCCAATTTTAACCCAAAAACGTAAGGTTTTTTACTTTCAAGACCATATTCTGGTTCTTCAGTCAATTTCTAACAACTTACGACTTAAAATTTTATATTTTGGAGACATATTTTTTTTGTATGTATTTTAAAATAAAAGTAACACAAAAAATTTAAACTGAACAGCTTAAAATTCAAAACGCAATCTAACTTAAACTTGGAGCAATGCTCAAAATAAAAAATTTATAAAAAAAAAATTTAATTTAAGCAAGTACGTCCATTCCATTTTTGGCAAAGTTGCTAACAAAGCATTTTGTTAACAAAACCAAAAAAAAACAAAAATATTAGGATACAAGCAACAACATTATTTTAATTGTACTTGGCTCGTATTTTGAGTTTACGTGTAAATAAAATAAAACAAACAAATATTCAGCGCTGTATGATGCCGTCATCATTTAAATATGAACAACTAACAAAATTCAATAACCTATAGCCTCATATAATGAAACTAGTAAATAAAGAAGTCGACTATATTATACGCTTTGAAAAAAAAAATTTTTGAAACAAACAGTCGGCTAACATGGATGGCTCATATCATCAAGCTGAACACGCAAATTTATATTTATTGTGACCAACATTGTCGCATTCAATATTTTACATAATTATTTAAATTTTAACATAACTAAAATACTCTAATCAAATATTTTTATGCAGTGTATTAATATTAACGACAGACAGTGCGTATGATTAACATGTCGCAATTATTGTCGTGTGGGAATTTTTATTATGAAAATAAATAAAGATATTTAAAATTTTCTAAAATTGAACCTAATTAAAAAGATATGAGAGGTATGTAATTGGTAAGTAAGTAATTGTATAGTTTATTAACCTTTGTTAATAATATTTTTACTTGGAAATGTGTCATAATTTTAAGTTTTAAAATTTGTATTCTTTTGGAAGTCACAACTCATTCTTATATTCCTTCTTGCTGAACTACCCGGCGTTGCTCGTGTCATATTCATATACCAAATTTTGTTTGCCTAGTTCAATTATTTGCAAAATTAATAACGAATTTCTTTTGTTATATGGTGCCACGCCCATCGTTAATTTTCAATTCATTAAACTTTTTTTCTGTGTAGTTACATATAGTATACCGAATTTCATTACTCTTGTTCAATTATTTTTAAAAATACGATGCTTTTTTTGATTGCTTTTACGGGGCCACGCCCACATTTTTTCAACTTTGCAGATCATAGTAACATAACATATATACCGAGTTTAATTTCTTCCAAATACTTGCAAAAATACGATGAATTTCATTATCGATTCAATGGAAGCTACCACAGTTAATTTTTCTTGAGTTGTTTCGGAAATACTTATTCAATGAATTTATTATCGATTCTATTGGCGCCAATCTTTTCATACTCCACTCAGGGGGTCCTATTCTCAGACCTACACTTTATATACATAAGAGTCAGTCTAGCCGTTTCGGTGGAATTTTGTTACAAACACTTCAGTTTTTTACTTATTTTATATTTTTTCAATTTTCTTAAATTTTCTATTTATATTGACTACAATAATATTGAAATGTTAAAATATTATTCAAAACATTTTAATTATGGGCTAGCTTGGGCATTAGTCTCTCGCTTTTATTTAAATATAAACATATTGCTTGCTTCAGTTACGATTATTGAAATTATCGAACCGATAAGAAAAATCGATTTGTCGAAACGAACTCTAACAAAATGCGCTACATTTGTATAAAAAAAATGCTTGTAAAGAAAAACCTATTGCCGCATTTCCACTTAACCGCGTTTTGTTATCGCGTTAACAATTTATCGAAAAACGCGGAACGGTGTTTCCATTGCGTTTTAGCGTTAGCGTTCGAGTTAAAACAGCTGATTTTGTTTGTTATGTAGTAAAAAAATTGTACAGGTTAAAATTTTTTTTTTTTTTTTTTTTTTTGAAATACAGATTTTTTGTATAACGAATGGATGTAGGTCTTGTTCCTTTAATAACTGCTGTCCAATACGAGCATGATAAGGTAATCCGTCATTTGAATATATGAAGCTGAAGCTTTTATGTAAATGTTTATTTTTTGCGGTTACTTTGTCAGCTGTTTTCATAAGTATGCGCAACTTACGATTGCCGAATTATTCGAACCGATAAGAGAAATCGGTTTGAAATCGATGTTAAATCGGTTTGAACGCGTGTTATCGAAAGTCGCGTTCAAAATTAACGCGACTTTTTCCCATACCTAACTGCCTATCTTTTTTTGTATACGATTTAACGCGAGTTTGTCGAGTTTTTAACGCTAACGCGGAACGCGGCCTAATGGAAACGCGGCCTATGACTATTCGTGCATGTGAGCACTCTAAATAAAGTGTTTCCCAATCGAGATATAGAATTGCAAAAATCTGACATACTCGTATGTGTTGATTATTGTGTTTAGTAAGTTTTGCCATTTAATCATGAATAAGTATTCGCTCTTACAACGTTTGGAAACTATCGAAACTTATTCAGAAAAATCGAGGAGTTTCGAGAAGCTTTTCGCCGTAAAATTCAAAAGTTTGAAAGTGAATTTACTCAACATGATAGTAAGTCACCAGCAAGACTTCGTAGTGGTTGTAGTGTTAAAAATATTGGAACTCTTCAAACAATTGTCGAGGACAATGACAATGTGTCCGTTTAACGAAATTCACAAGAACTGGGCTTGTCACGAATGACTACTTAGCGATGGTTTTGTCACAAGAACTTAAGCCAACAGATCATAGATTGCGTCGAGAGTTCGCAGATTAGGCTCTGGAAGAGACCCCGATTTTCATCGAAAAATTTTGTTTTCGGATTAAAAATGTCATTATTGGTGTGAGACAAAGCCACAAGTCGTTCATAAAGCACCATTACATCCTCGGAAACTGATCTATTAGCATCATCGGGCCGGTCCTTTTTAAAAATTATAAGAGACACACAGTTACCGTGAATGACGAACGTTATCGTGCAATGTTGATTGACTTTTTTCTTTCCAAAATTAAGAATAAAATTGATGCTGATGACATTCTCTTTCAAGAAGATGGTGCAACATGCCAACAGCCAACGTTTCGATGGAAACGTGAACAGTTCGGTGAGTCGATAATATCGCGAAATGGCCCTAACAACTAGCCACCAAGATCGTGTAACTTAACGCCATTGGGACTATTTTCTTTGGGGCTATGTTGATTCTAAGTTTTACTCCACCAAACCAGCAACAATAGATGAGCTTGCGCCCAACATTCGAGCTACTTTTGGCACTATTCCAGCGGAAAAGTTGTAACGACTCAAACATTCGCATAAACGTAGTAAAATAAATATACACGTACAAACTTTTTAGTTGCACGAAAGTCAACATTTTCGTCTAGTTTCGAATATTTTTTTTCAACTTATTTATTCTACATTCAATTAGCTTCTGGCACCAAAAAGGAACTCAAACTCCTTATTTTTTTTTTTTCTAATTTCAAGGATACCGCTGATCAATAATTAAATTTAATTTATTTCATTTTTATTTTTATACACATTTAAGTCATGCGTTCAGGTCAGTCACGCTATATAAGTATGAATTTAATTTTTATGGAGTATCCTTCCAACCTTCGGCATCTTACCTCATTTAAACCGCCTTTGCTCGTTTTAAGACAGCAGAGCAAACGCTTAAGGCAGTTCTTGAAGCACATAGTATGAGAGAAATTACTATAAAGTGGGTACTACAGATAGTACTGCTCAAGGTGAAGATGATGACGACGACGCTAAATAATAATGATGTTGATGTTGATAATAATGATGTTGCGGTTGTTTTTGTTGTTGTTGAAAATTACTCAGTAATATTTTCAACGTAGAAAAGGAGAAGGTCGACGTTAGAAAAATTTGAAAATTAGGAAGCACAAAATTCATTTAATTTTATTTTGAGCAAATTTCGAAATTACATTTTTTTGAGCATGTTTTTCGATTTTATTTTATTTTGTTTGGCATTACATTGGCTGCATTACTTAAAAACTTATTTTTTTTTTTATTGGGATTTTATTGTTTTAATGGCATTCATTTTAATGAGTCATTTTAATTAATTTTTTTTCATTGAGTTTTAATTTATTGAGTTTTTTTTTTATAAATTCGTTTTAACAATAAACAAAGTGAATTTTTTTTTACAATTTTATTTATTTTATTTTTTTACTGAATTTATTTATTGTGTGGTCGTTCTTTATTTTGTTTACTTTTAATTTAATTTATTTTTACTTTTTGAAAAAAGGCGTTTTTCTTTATACATAATCAATTTTTTTCCTGGAGATTCTACGATTTAAAAAATATTTCTTTTTTATGCAAAAAAATTTTGAAGACTACAAAAATAAATCACAGCTTTAATTTTTGTTTTGATTTTGTTTTTTTCTTTGCAATTTTGTTTCATCTGTGCATTTTGCGCTGCCCCGGTCCTATAAAAAGTTATCGATTTTATTTTGTTGTTATTTTTTTTTTTTTCTATTTGGAAAATGCGTTCACTTTGAAGACTTTAATTTGTATAATTTTAATTAAATATAAAAAAAAAACTATTTAATGGACATTTTTTGTGAGAAAGTTGTGTTTTGCAATTATTTTGGTTTTGTTTTACAAATTATTTTCGTTTATTTTGCTCTTTAAATTCTGAATATTTCTTCTTTTATTTATTTTTTTTTTTTTTTAATTCGTTTATTGCACTTTTTCGCGTGTCTCGCTTTGCGCGATTTCATTCGGCGACTGATTGACTAAAGTGCGCTGAGTGAAAAGTTGACTCTCTGAGCAGCGCATTAAAATTTAAAGCTTAATTCTATTTGAATAGCAAAAAGCATTGTGGAGGCTAAGGTAAGAGTATAAGCGAATTTTGTATACACTTTACAAGATGCCTTTAATTAAACAAGAAAGATTGAAATAAAAAAAATGCAAAATGCAAAAGTCAGTCGAAATCTCTGTTTTACTGAGTCCATCTCTCTGGTTAAAAAAAATTTATAAAAATTCAGATGCCAACGATATTATATCTTTCAGGATATTCTCTTCTCTACAACTTTTATTTAATTATTTACCGCCAGAGCATCGAGAATGTTGTTATACCAGTTACGCATATTCTAAACGGGTATATTCAGGCATCGGAGACCCCATAAAGTGAATATATAGTTGATCAGCTCGATGAGACGAATCGATTTAGCCATATTCGTCTGTTTATTTCAACGCGATTTACTCGGAGACTACTAGAGATGTTTTGCTGAAATTTGAAACTTTTGCTTTTCTCGGTAACGACCAGGACAAGTTTGAATATCAAAGGGCAACACCCATTTTTAGGTATAGCCCCCATACAAACTTATCGCCCAATTTCAATTTCATAAATGAAAATAAGTATTATTTATGTATATATTTACTCCAAATTAGGTAAAAACATTTCATATGACATCCAATGTCAAATCAAAATTGCCACGCTCAATTTTAGGTAAAGTCCCCATACAAACTTACCGCCCATTTTCGAATTTTGTATGAAAACATTTTTTATTTCTGTATGAATTCAATAAAAATTTGGTAAAATTAATTCCAATGTCCACCTAAATGAACACTATCGATTTGATAAGGATGGGGCTAATATAACAAAAAGCCTACATACAAATTTGACCAAGTCCATCATAAAATTTAATCTAAGACCTTGGTGAACATATAAACTATTAATTTCAGCTTCGGTTCCATCGAAGTTAACGTTTTTCCTTGTTTTTTTTTTTTGTCGATTTATAAAATAAAATGTTTTTGTTTAGATTAGCAAGACGGTACAGCTTTGTATGTGAACACACGTGGGTCCATTTTGTACATACATATTTTTTTTTTTTTTTTTTTCAAAATAGACCCAACACAAAGCAACACAAACACACGAACTGGTCCATTCCATTGAATTTCTTTCCTAAATAACACTAACATAATTACTTAACTTATAGTATGTCTTTATGTTCATACTTCAACGAGTTACAAAATTAAAAAAATTGGGTTCCTACGTTTCTAGGATCTAATAACTCGAAACTAGATTACTGTGGGCAAAAAGTAAAGAGAATTTTCAATTTAAACTTTGCGTGCTAACATTTCGTGCTAGTTATTTTTTTTTTGAGTTGGCAGGACTGTTAATAATATCTAGGCCAAATTTCATGTCAATGTCATAATCAGTAATATATTTACGCAAATGACCAAGAGTGCATTTTTCGATTTTTACAATGTCTGATTTAATTAAGCATAGAAGTGTCATCAAATTTTGTTTTCTGAATGGAATAAATGAAATTAAAATGTTGAAGAAGGCTTACGGGGACCGAGCTCTACCAAAATCAACCACATATTGTATAATTGGTATAAATTGTTCAAAGAAGGTTGAAAACGTGTTGAAAGACGAAGAGCGCCCAGGTCGACCATCGACCTCAACGATCGTGCTCACATCCAAAAAGTGAAAGAATTATTGCTTGCACTCCGTCGATTAATTATAAGAGACATTGCTGATGAAATTGGCATATCGAAAGGATCAATTAATACCATTTTTAAAGATGTTCCGAGCCTCAAACGTGTCAATTCTCGATTGGCATCAAAAATGGTGAATTTTCTTGAAAAACTGCACTGATTCTTCGAGAGTTTTTCGCCAAAAATGCAACCAATATCGTTCCCCAACCACTGTATTCGCCTGATTTGGCTCCGTGTGAGTTCTGACTATTCACAAAACTCAAGAGACCACTCCGGGGAAACGCGTTTTGAGTCGATTGAAGCTGAATCGATAAAAGGAAAGAAAGCGCTGATGGCTATACCGGAAAGTAGTAAATAATGATTTTTTTTTAATACACTTATATTGGATCTAGAAAAAAAATATTCACACCAAAATCTTAATTTTTGCACAATCTCTGCAATTCCGCCATTATTTTTAAATTTTAAATTTTTTTACGTTTTTCTTCAATGCCAATCATTAGTTTTGAGTAATTTAATAAAACTTACCCATAATCATTATGTTGAGATTATTTATTTGAGCAAAATAAAATGAAAATTAGAAATAATTATGAAGTAATTAGTTTTTAAAAGATTCATAAAAAAAAAATTAGTACTGGGGGTAGCTTTGTGGACTCTTTAAAAAACATAGAAACTAGCCACATTTAAAGATTTTTTATATTGTTCCAATTTTTAAGACTATAGTTCCATATAGCGTCGCTAGCTTTACAACACTTCAATTATAATTTTTCGTTAATTTAATAACCTTAGTCCACAACAAAGTGAAGGGTACACATAATGTAAAAGAAAATGTAGTTTACAATACAAAAAACACCTGCTGCCAATAACAACAAAAGCTTTTTGCGGCATTTTTGTGCCAAGAGCTTACTCAATGAAAGAGAGAAACGGAGAGAGTGAAAGAAGAAGAGCGTGGAAACGCCGCACTTGTTTTCATTTTAATAACATTGAAAAATGAGCACAAAACAAACACAAAATTTATATATTTGCGCTTATTTTACTATCTCACGCCAAAACAGAATTGCTATTGATAAAAATGTTTTGTATTCATGAACTATTTTATTTATCATGCAAATAAATTACAAACAGAAAAATAAAAATAAATAAAATAAAAATGCATTAAAATAATCGAAAGTTTTAACCGCAAACAGAAGCAACTCGCATTATCACAGAACCTGAACATTGACCTGGTGTGAATTAAATGTCAAGTTCTTATCTACAGACTTCCTCATAATAAAGATGACAGACCTATTTAAAAATATTTTGAATAATCGAAACAAATGGAAAAATTTTTGGTTTTGTCTTGTCTCTTTTTTATTTTCTTCTTCACTAAGTAGTGATCGACTGACCATCTCTCGTATGGAGACTATCTTAAGACAAATTTGGGTGTAAGGCTAGGAAAATCTTTATTTTTTAACAGGACAACATGATTTTTTTATTTTCGATATGAGACTGGTTTCCGATGAATTTTTGAGTGTTTAACAAGAATTTGGTGTCTAAAAGTGCCCATCACGTCTGGTTTTCGAGAAAAACATGGGTTAAAAACCCCAAAATTCGTGTTTTTGAGTGTTCATAATCGTGTTCCGCGCACAAAAATACATCGGATACAAGTCCTTTATAAAAAAAATATGTATATATATGAAATTTTCAGGCTTTTATTTGCAACAATCGAAAAACGGACCATAAAGTGTTAACCCTTTTCAACATTGTTCATTTTTATTTGAACTTTTCTATATGGTTATCATATCGTAAGGCTCAAGCTTTAATTTAACAGTAAGTGGAAGTCTCTAGCACAACTGGTTCTCAAGAAAAGTGGAGGTACAAACACGATTTTGTAGGCCTGTGTTATCGATCGTCCTTTTCCAATGCCACATAAATCAGGACCATATAAAAATTGATAGATTGATTCGTCTCGTCAAGCTGATCATAAATATATATATTCTTTGTGGGGTCTACCACGGCTACATTAATGCTTTACAAACTTTCTAGCAAAGTGATAATACCCGTTCACACTACGTGTAACGAGTATATAAAGTGGTGTTTTATCAACCGGCCTTATTTAAGACACATAATCGATGCTATTCACAAATTAATAGGTATTAATACTATTGTGAGGAAACGGGCCAGGGATGAACATTGGATTTTAAGGCAAGGCATGCGTCAGGCAGGCTACTAATAGAAGAAATCAACACTAAAATCACCAAAACTTTGGTTAAGCTGAGCAAAACCGAGCTAAGGCTCCTAAAGGGCTACTGAAGCACCTGACTGAAAATTCTGTGGTAGGATGGAGGAGACACCCATTCACAACCTATCAAAAAGTGAAGCTACAACCAGAAGCAGGATGTCAGTTTTAGGAGGACACTTACTCTCCATAAAGCAGGTTAGAAAAATTGAACCTATAAATGATTAGATTCATACCAAGATTTAGAGGCAGATATCTACTCAATATACAATATAATTTCTAGGTAGCAATATATTTGCCCACATGTGCAATAATACTAATAATAATATCTGGTTGGTTAAATTTTTAAAAATAAAATGGGCCCATTCAGTAAAATGGTGTTCTTTATTTCGATTGAGTTCGAATCGTTTTCAATTCGACAATAAAAACCAAATAGCTGATCTGATAATATTGTCGGTTTATGAAATATCATCATTCATAATTCTTATACGAATTATAAACTTGCTTCATTCTCAAAACAACCAAAAATTTTCTAGAGAATGTTTAAGAAGATACTAAAAGATAAATTTCCATTTAGCTATACCCTAAAATTTTAACTGAATGGAAATGTAGAACAGGGAAGATTTGGCATTTTACTCGGAAACTCTTCATTTTTATAAAAAAACCAAGAATAAACGCTGTAGTCGAATATGCACGACTACAAGATACCCTGTACGCAATCTTTATATACCTTTAGTTAGGTCGTATCTTAATGCCATACTTTATTGTATTGTATCTTCATAAAGAAACTCAAAAATGATGTAAATTTGTATGGGTATATACCTATAATTTAATTTGTCCTACTCATATTAAAATATTTTATTGGGACTATCATAGGCATAATGTATACTAAATTTTAAGCTCAAAAACCAAAACAAAAAATTTTTTAGGTAAAATCCAAAATTTTGGATAGGCAAAAACCCAAAATTTTTAAATAGTCTCTGAGATAATCTCTATCATACGGCAGACAGCAGAACAGACAGAGACGCACCAATCAATGCTGATCAAGAATATATACAGTAGAATTCGGTTATAACGACGGCCAATGGACCGACGAATTTATGTCCATATATCCGGACGTCGCACTAACCGAAAGGAGGACCAACTAAGCCATCGAATTTGGTCGTTATAACTGGTCAGTCGCTATAAAGGGAGTCGTTATTACCGGATTCTACATACATACTTTATACAGTCTATCATGCTCCGTTCTGCCTGTTACACACATTTACACAAGCTAAATATGCCCTTTTACCCTTTGGGTACAGGTTACAATTAATATCTTTTTCACTATAAAATCGTAATCAACTTATAAAAATACATTAAAATACCAAATTAAAAAACAATCAGAACTACCCACTTTTTGGAAGCATATTCATAATCAGTACCCATCATTTATTGTGTTAATTTTTTTCCCATCAAAAGTCAATTTTTCATTGGGAAGTTCACTACAGCCATTACCAACCCACTGTGCACAGCTGATACGAAAAAAGCTGTCATAAGAATGTCACAACAAAAGAGAATAAAAATAAAAACACAGAATCAATCACATGAGTAATCAAAAGAAAGAGACAGAATATATTCTAACAATGTGAATAGAAGGGGGTTAGCAGACTATAAAGCACACACAAATATTTATAAAAATGGGAAAAACGACGTAATTGAAACAAAAAAAAAAAAAATCAAAAAAATAGATAAACATGACGCAGCTGTATAGCTTTTTTTTTACATTATAAAATTAAGAAATAACTTTTAGAATTTTCTTTTTTTTTTTTTTGTACATACTTGCAATTCATTTCCATCGACAATTTCAATATCGTAAAAATTGTCCACAACTTCAAAACTTGTGCGTTCTGCATCGATAAAATCGTTTAAGGCACGCGTAGCAGCGGCACTACCGCCGTAACCGCCTCTGCCACCAACACCACCGAAATTGTCTATACTCTCATAAGCTTCAGCAGATGCCTCAATGGCGGCAAAATCGATGCCACCACGTTGCATTATTTGGCGTTTTGATACGTCGTCGACACTCGTTATGTGAAGTAACTCGCGTTGCCACAATTGTCGGCAATAGAATTTAAATAATTGTAAGCGGCGACGCGTTTTATAGAAATTTATACTTCGAGTCCAATTAAAACTATTATGAATTAACGCATCCGTAAGATCGTATAACTCGGTAAGAGTATGAAAGACTATTGTCGCAAGTGCAGCCATCACAACTGTATATATGTGCAAGCTATCTTTCGAAAAATCTTTCAATGTAGATGTGAGTGTATCTCAAAGCAAAAACCAAAAAAAAAAAAAAATTAAAGGAAAACAGAATGAGATACTCTCGCACCAGTATTCTATTTATCTGTCAGATGCTTTTAAGAGAGCCACGTGCTTTCATGTAATCCACTCACATATACAATCTCACAAAAATTTGCACACTCACATTTTATATTTTTCTCTTAAATTTGTTTTTCTATTTTATGCTTCTTATTTGGCTTTTTGTTGTTTTCTTCTTAGCCAAATTTATTCATTTTACACATTTACACTCTTTTTCTCTCTTAACGCGAAATGAAAACCGGTCACGACGAATAACGTTTTGCGCGAACAAAATTATTTTTTTTATTTTGAATGTCTTTTGTTTTGAAGCTATTTATCGACTGCTATGCTTTCCTTCAAACGGTCGCGCGTTGCGTGTGTAAAAATTGCATACACACACACGCACGCATACATATATCGAAAGACAAACATGTGCGTAAACACAGTGAATGTCATGTAAAAGGTTTTTTATTTGCTAATTATTCTATTTTTATCGATAAAAAGTTTTTATTAAAGAGCAATCGATTAATTGTTTAAGCAATATTTTTTCTTTTGCTTTTATGTTTTCTTGTTCTTAATTTTAAAATTGTTTTTATTTTTGTGCAATTTAAAAAAATCGATTAATTGAAAAAAATCTATTTTTGGAAAATCGATTTAATCGAAGCTTTAAATAATCGCAGAGGTTTAGGGTTGACTTTCAGTTAAGCCCAACCTTTAAAACCCAAATATAATATGGCAGGCATAGGTAATTAAGATTTATAGCACGGAAAATCGTTAGAAAATATTTTTAAAATTATAACCCACGGTTCATTGGGGCACTCAAAATTGTTGACCTATATTTTAACAATTTTGTTGAAATATTGTAAACTAAAAGATTTTTGTGGCTAAAAAAAATGTGTTTAAGGTCCTTATAATTTAGGAAGATCAAAACAAATTGTTTTTTCATGTTCTTTACGGGGCTCGCAAACATATCACAAGACTAATTGTCAATTTCCAGAAACTTAAAAAGCTACGAAATTAAAGCTAATAGAAACAAGAAAAAAAACAAAATAAATAAACTTTTTAATCCTTTTTGGGCAGTAAATGGTTCAAGAAAAAGCGGAATGAACTAGAAGCTTTAAATTTTACATAAGTGGTGGTCCAAAAATGTATGGCAAAAAAATTTTAATGAAAATTTTTATGCTCCCACCCCCTAGGATTGTTCTATATCGAACATAAGAAGACCCTTTATTTTTTTTTCAGATAATGTTTAATGGTGCCGCCAAGCTCCTGAAGTCTCCCATATATTATACAAGGGATAATAAGACTTTTTCGTTGATTTGATGTAGAAACCATGAAAATAAATATATTTTCAGCGGATAACGATTTCTTCATAAATGTCATACAAGAATATCCAATCATTTATTATTTAATTTTTAAATATTGACGTTATTTACAGGAACTCTGAAAAATTATTGTTTTTCCTTTTATCTTACTTTTACGTTTTTGGTTTTTTTTTTTTTTTTTTTTGTTTCCTGTTTCTATCTGGAGGCATATGGACTATATATTGTCAGGGCTAGATAAGACAAAACTCCATTCAGACTCTAGCAACTGAATGGAGTAGGAGCTTGAAATATTGATTGTGGAGGAAAACTAACATAGCAAAATGAATTACAACCAAGAGAAAAGTCGTGTTCTTTGTTCTAACAAGTTTTTAATTTACTTTTTTTTAGAAGTTGGGATGACTCGTACAATGTATTAAATAGACATAAGGTTTAGCATATATACGTATTTAGCGTCCATAAAATTAAATACCAAAGTTCCTTTACTTAAACTTGAATATATTTTATTGGCATTCACTGTAATGTATCGCTGTGTTTAAAAGTATATCTACGATTTTGGTATGCATGTGACATACATAGGCAGCAATGATATCTTTTATTTAGTTAAGAATTGGGCTTATTCAATATGTTTACTTTCGGTGAAATGTTTTATTTATTATTTAGACACGATTTGATTTTTTTTTATTGACAATTTTAATTTCAATCATCGAATTTCCATTTGTATTCAATTGGATGCTTAAGAACATATAGGTCAATTGGATTGCTATGGTGTTTTCAATTTATTCTTAATGGAATAAAAATAAAAAATTAAAACCAAGTTCTCCAGCAAACGAAATTTTATACGCTTGTTATTTTTACTTGCAAAAAACTATAAATACAATGCAATACAATTTTTTTTTACTATTATCACAAATGTTATCTAGAATTTAAATATGCTTTGATTTCCAGCTATTTGTTAATAATTTTTAATGTTGGGGACTATAGTTTTTTTTATGAGTGATATGCAACACTTTATGAATTCCATATTCTTTTTATTTGAAATACATCTGGAACATATTCTGGATTTCAATTTTAAAAGAGATTTTGTAAGGCACGTATAAATAGGAAATACTAAAAAAGTTTTCTAGTAGTTTCTACTTTAGACTATTAAATTCGCTGATTTTAGCAACAATCTTTATTCCGAAAGTGAAACCGAGCTTAAACCAAAAAAGAACAGAGATGATATGAATTCGGAGACATCTTGAGAAAATGAGTTTAACAAATGCAACCTTAATAAATTTATTGTAAATAGAACTGAGTAGAGTGAGTAAAACAGCCATTAACCACAAACTCTTTAGGGGATTGTAAATTTCAAAAGTTTGTAACACATTAAAGGAGGCATCGGAGACCCCATTAAGTATATATAATCTTGATCAGCATTGAGAGGCAAGTCGATATTGCTATGCCTACCCGTCTGTCTGCCTGTCTGCCTACGTCTGATGAGAGAGATTATCTCAAAGACTATAAGAGATAATTTTAGAAGCTTAAACTCTTCTGAACCGGAGAACGGTTTTCTGTAGTCCCATTTAAAGTGGTCAGCCCCCATACAAGTTCTACCCCAAAGTTTTGTGCTTCTTGCTAAAAACTTGTTTGTTTCTTTTTCTAGAAACTTTAAATTTTGTATAATTTATACCTATGTTGGTCCCAATGAAATATCCCAATATGGGTAGGACTAAATAACTTTTTGTTAAATTTTGTTGGACCTACCTATAATGGTCTATTTCATTAAAACTATCCTAGGCATAATTTATACTAAATTTAGACTTCCTAGAATAAGAAATAATGATGTTTTTGTGCAAAAACTCAAAATTGTTCAAGGTGATTTGAAGGGATACTACACCTAATTTTTTGTGGGCTAGGAACCCATATTGGGATATTTTATTTGGACTATTATAGACATATTGTATACCAAATTAACTTCCTACAATAAAAAACAATGACGTTTTTATGCAAAAACCCAAAATTTTGAGGGGCATTTATATGGGGGCACCCCTTAAAAAGTGTCTAGAGAAAACCCGTTTGGGTACAGGGTATCTTGCAGTCGTGTAAACTCGACGTTCAGCGTTCTTAATAAATAAAATATATTGATTTAATTGGAAAAAAAAAAAACCATTATAAAAACCCTTTTTGCCTTACATACGGCCTGCTATCTTAAGGGAAATGTGTTTGGAAATGATAAACTAAATACAATTTAACTTTTCATAATAAAAACCATTGTAAATAGCTGACTCCATTATCTTGCCTAGAATTATAATTGTTTACACCTTATTTGAATCCAATTTTCGCCGTTCACTTTTTTTTTTATCCTTTTTTTCTTTTTTTAAAGTGATACACCCATTCTTCAACAATGCTCATAAATCCATCAAAAACTGCATTTATTTGTCTAAAACTTCAACGAATACACTATCAAAAATATTTGTAGTAATTTATATTCCATTTACGATAAAAATAACATTTTTATAGAGCTTATTAAATATTAAATGAGTCATCAGAGACCCTATACATACATATCTGGTATACATATATGTTATGTTAGGAACCACATGTTTGATTTATTTCTTGTAAATTAGTATTTAAATTTCTAGATAAGAAACTTCATTCTTTCAACTATGTATAGCATACTTACATTTTCACAATCGCGATATGAATGAAGCTGTTCCTCTTCGTCAGATCCATAGAAGCTCAATCTTTGGCGTTTATTTTTTAAACAACAACCCATTTTTTTTTCTTAATTTATTCTGAAATTTAACTCTTTTCAAGACCTTTACTCAAACGCAACGCATAAATATGAACTACTGCTATGAAGTACATAGATAATTTTTTTCACTTTATAAGAATTTTTTTCAAAATAGACAATCGCACTTATAGAAAACAAATTCTTATCAGCTAATGAGCTGTTAAAAAATAAATAAATCACACAAATTTTATCTAACGCTAATTGCAGAAAAAAAACCTAAGCTTTGCGAGGTTACACTATCTTTTATTTTGATATTATACACACTACACATTCGATACTAGACGTGGGTACACCATATATATAAATATATATAGTACAAATCTTTAATGATTCATTGTCAACATAAAAATTATTCATATAAAAATATTTGTTTATACTTTTTCTGCACAAGGTCACGCGGCTGAAAAGCTTCAAACAAATTCACAAAACTTAAAATTTTTCACTTTTATTTTTATTTTATTTTTGCAAATATTTTTTTTGCAAATATACCGAATTCGCTAAAAATAATCTAGAAATCTGGGGAACTCTAAGAACTTGTTTTCGCGTCCGTTCTTCAAGACGTCGCATTTGAAACTGTTTTCGCTTATGCTGCTTTCGGAATAGAATGCTAATATGCGAATTTTTTTTTTTTAGGTACGCTACAAATGATTGTTCTGCAGTATATTGGTTTTATGGACTCTTTTATTATATGCTGACTTTATGAGTAATTAAATTTTTATTGTATTTTATTAGAGTCTCCATTCTTATGAGTAAGCAACCTTAGCTAAGAATAGCATCAAGAAAGAAAAAAACGATTTAAAACTTTACGATAAATTTTTTTAACAGTGCATTAAAGTACTAAAAAATTGGCAGAGGCACGGTTCAACGGTTTTTAGTCAGAGTCAAACCGCGGCTCGATTCGGTTCAAATGAATTTTATATTTAAAAACACAGAAAGAACGCTGAAGTCGAGTATGCTCGACTGCAAGCTGCATACCCGAAATGTCCCAATCTTTATGTACTCAGTATCAGTTAAAGGTCGACGATGTGGTTGATAGTTTGCCTCGCTCTGATCGTCTTGGACCTTTTTCTGAAACAAAATCATATCACTTGACAAAAAATGGGGTAACCACTCATAGTATTGTGGTGTAGACAATACCAAAACCATTTTGTTTCAAAACGATTTGTAGCCCTTTTTGGTATTATAATAAGAGTAGCAGATACCAGGCGTAAGCTTCTACGTTGCGCCTGCGTTTGGGCTGCTCTTTCGGCTCTTTTTCGCTTCAAAACATTTGCTTTTTTTATGCAGCTCTTTTCGGAGGCATTTTGGGGTACTTTTTATAATGCAGCGTAACCAAAATATGTTGGGGCTAGCATGACAACATACAAAAGAGCACTAAAAAACATTTTTTTTTTTCAGGGGCTAGTATAAAAAATAATACAAATGCAAATAAAAATGTATAGGAATAAGTCGAAAATCGACTTCATGAATGAACCGAATTTGCCAAATGCAATGTTTTAGTGTTCTATAATTATTCTTGAAATGTTGCCTTTCAAATGAAACCAGTTTGGGACTCATCGGTTATATAGATTCAGGGTTCATAACGGACATAGAAAAATGATTACTTTTTATATATATAAAATATCGAACAAATAAGTTCCTAGTGGTAAAGGTTAAGTCGTTGATCTAAGAGTTGTATTATGTGATTTAGTGGTTTTTGATCTGAGATAGGTTAACACCATTGTAATTAGAGTGTGCCACTTGAAAAGATTAGGAGCACTGGCTCTAGCTAAAAATCCAAAAGGATAGAGTTGCGTTTCGTCATAAAAGTAGCGAAAAATGTGAATTAACTTACTTTAAACTTCTAGCCATTTCCCTCGGATCTTTATGTGGTTCACTTCACCCTACCGCTGTTTATACAAAAGATTTCGAAGAATATCTAAATTTCTTGGCAGTTTGTACAAACCAACTAAAACCGCAAAAAGGATTTGGCTCTATAAAAGCTGTCTGCCAGTTAATTCTGACAACTTTGTCGAGTATTACGTAGAACAAAGAAAATTATGACTTAATAATTGGCTGCAAGTCGTTAAAGTATGTCGAAGGACTGTAGACCCAACTAAAGGAAGGTCTTTGAGGTTATTGCATTATGACAAACCACAACAAGACTCTTTTAAATGGTTTGTCTAACAGGAAATGCACGCAATGCCATAGATCTCAGATTAAAAGCCCGTGTGAAAAAACACTCAACCTTATGTTCCATAACCTACATTACTTTCAGAATAAACCCAAAAAAAAAAAAAAAAATTAAATTAAAAAACTTTTAATTAAAGAAATTTCAAATTTCATTTTTAATATTCAAAAATTCAAAGCAAAATGTTGCACACTTAAAAATATTTAAGATTATATATATAATATATGTATGTGCTTATATAACTATAGATAACTACTTATGTATATCATATGCATGTTTTATATACAATACATAACATAATTACTTTTGTTTTTGTATAATATTATAAAAAATTACCCTTAGCATTAATTATAATTTTAAAAATTCAAACAATTTATTTTTTTTTATATGTGCTGCTTTACTTATTTCTATTAAATTAATACATCATTTCAAAAATATTTCGTTTTTTTTTCAATTTTCGCAAAACATTTGAATTGAATTCAATTATTTTTCAGTAATATATTTGTATTTTTTTTTTGTTTATATTAAATATTTTAATAGCAATATGGCATTATTTAACATAATTTTATGTATGTGTAATATAAACAGTAAGTTTAATATTTTGAAAAAATTTAATTTGTTTGAAATAAAAAAGTTAAATCAGTTTTTACGTAAAGTTATATTCATTTCTGATAGTTCTGAACAAAAGTAATTATTTTTATAGAACAAAATTATGTTTTTTTGTAATATAATAAATCTAACTACTATTAGTTTTATGTTTAGTGCTACCATTAGCCTGAGGGTACGACAATCGATTGATGTCGTTGTAGCACTACTTCGATTACCACACAGTTTGATTTATAAAAATTATATTTTATAGCTACAAAATATTGCTTAATTCATTTTCTTTAAGTTTTTTTCCCTTTTTTTTTTTATATTTTACTTAAAATTTAATTTTAGAATTTATATATAATTTTTTTAATTTATTATTTATAAAATATTTGTTAACTGTTTTCATTTTTTTTCATATTTTTCTTTTGTATTTTTAAAAGCTAAATAATAATAATAAAATAAATAAAATATTTAAGTGTTTATAGAAGATAAATAAAAATAAATTGATAAGCATGAAAAAATCTCTTAATTCAAATAAAATAAATTTCTGTACAAATTGCAATAAATAAATCCCATTAAAGCGGTTTTAAGTTCTGTAAAAAAAAAAAAAAAAATAATTATTCAATGTTTAAAAAAAAATCATAATTTTTAAACACACCTGCTGCGTGTTGCACGTGTACCCATGACATGCGAAGAGCGTGATCTGCCACTTGACTCTGGACTCTTATAATATTTGGAATTAGTTTTACTGGTACGCGTAGGACGTGAACTTGAACGACTGTTGCTGCTGCTTGTTTCAATTTCCTGTTTTAATGGTAAATCATCATCATCGTCCCAACGTTCGTCGTTTGTTTTATCATCCAACAGCGAAATGGTATCATTTTCCAATTTAGGCTTCAATTCTGCTGTATTATCGTTACGCTTGCGTGTGCGTCCGCGTCTTGGCGTCATATCTGATGAGCTTACATTTGGCGTTTCACATTTTTCTCTGCAAAAAATAATTAAGATTAATATTAATATAAATTTTTAAGATTAATAAATATGTTTGGCTTCTAAATTTTTAAGAAAAAACAACAGCACATATATTAGCACAGTGAGTACAACTGAATGTTTACTGTGTACAATACACACTCATTGCGTATTGCACGTAATTTTAATTACTCAATGCAACAAAAATTCAGATTATTTCTTTCTAGAAAATTATGTGCAACACAAAATGAGTGAATATGGTACACAGCAAATATTCAGTTATACTTACTGTGCACTTACTGTGTTAATCTTTGAATTTTTGTTTATTAGATTTTATACGCCTACTTACTCTTTAATTTGCTGCACTTCAGTCTCAGTTTTAATTTCCTTATTACGATTGCGTTTCGTTTGTTCTGGTTCTGGCTCTAATTTGTCTTTTTGCTTTTCATCATCAACAGATTCACGTGTTACATTCTTGGTAGTCGAATCAGCTTGCTGTTTCACCGGCTCTTCCTGTTTATGCCGCTTCAATTGTTGCTCCTGTGCCTGTTTTAGTGAACGTTTAAGCGCGCTACGCAATGAATTACGTGCATCGGCACTGGAGGCATCGTCAATCTTTTGTAAACCAATTGCCTGCAAAAGTTGCTGTCCAAGCGCTGATTTTACAGATTTTTTAGGTTTAGTTGTTGTGTTTGTTGTTGCATTTGATTTATTTTCTTCTGCATTTGAAGTATTTGGTGTTGAATTGTTGCTGCTCTCATATGATGTATTAGCTGAAGCAGTTTCTGTTGTTGTAGTTGTTGGTGTGCTGGTAACAACACTCAATACAGTTGTGGCAACAGTTGCTGTTGTAGCTGCTATTGGCTTTTTAGCAGGCGTTGCATTAGATTCACTACACTTTTCTTTCGTTTCTATTGCAGCTTTTTTAACGCTTGGCTCTGAATCTTCTTGGCTTGCTGTAGTAGTGCTTGTTGGCAACTGTGGTGTTTCCATAGGTTGCTCAGTAGTATTAGCAGTAGCAACAGTTGCTGCTTTTTCTTTTGCTGTTTGCTCTAAATCAATTCGCTTTGGCGCAGCTGCTTGAAGTTTAGGCATAGTGGTTTGTTTCTCTGCCGGCAATTCATGCTTTTTTTGTACTATTTTCTTTAATTTTAGCCGCATCTACAGTTGTTGCAGCTATTGGCAATGTTGTCTTCGAACTTTGTATAACTGTTTTGCGACGCTTTATAATTGGACGCGTTATCACTGGTGCCTCCGTTGCTGCTGCCGCTGCTGTAGGTAATTTAAACGCTGCTAGCGGTATTTCAACATGAACTTTTGGCGCTGTCTTTTCTAATGCAACATCTTCCTTTGTATTTATTTCAACAACTGTTGTTGTTGTTGTGGTTGTCTCTTGTGTTAAGTCTGGCTCCGGTTCGACTAGCACAATATCCTCCAAATTTATGGCGCTTGTCATACTTGGTGAAGTGCTACGTCTACGTCGTCGCTGTGCACGCAGTTGACTACTGCTGCCAGCATTATGCGTCTTCGTGTTTGTTTGTTGCTTTGTTGGCAGCGGCGACATGCCTAGTAGGGCAACACTTGTATCATTTGCGCTTAAGTTTTGCGCATAATGCGATAATAATAGCGAATTAATATTTAACTGTGCTGTTGCTGCTGCATTTGTCTTTTCACCCATTGCGCCTGCGCCACCTTCATTTTTTACATGTTTCTCTGGCGATATGATCAGCGATGTATCACGCAATCGTGTTTTACGTTGATTACGTAAGCTCGAATTGCTACGCGAATGATGCGGCGTTGTTTCTTTGCTATTGCTGCTACTGCTGCTGTTGTTGCTGGCGCCTAACTCTTGTTCCTGTTCTGTCGGACTGGATGGCACCAATTGTACCGAAGTTTCCGGTGGCAATTTATATGGTATTGCACTTGCTAAATCATTATTGGCGGCAAGTTCTTGTAGCGTTTGTTGCGTCGTTGTTGCCGGTGGTGTGCTTGATTTTTTACTTATAGATTTTTCTGTAGCTGCTGCCGGATTTTTGCGCTACACCTGCTTGTTGTGACTTCTGTTGCTGCTGCTGTTGCAATGCCTGTGCTGCCATCAAAACGGGTCCTATGTATGGACCCAAAAGTTGTGTTACATCAGTATCACGCAACAATTTATTATCGGACATAATATCCGTGAATTTTGAATTTTTCAAATGTGACATTTGCTCTTCGAAGTTGTTCAAATTTACCGGCCATTGCAATGCTTTGAGTATTAGTTTTAATAAATCCGGATCACGTATAACGCTGCCCAATGAAATGCCTTCGGTTAAACTGCTTACATGACTTACTAAAGGCTTATCGTATTTAGTCAAAGGCGGTGGCGTTGTTTGCTGCTGTTGCGGCTGCTGCTGTTTTATTGTTGCAGCAGCTGTAGCTGTTGCTGCGGACAGTTTTAGCTTATTGCCCATTTGTTGCTTTAATGCTCGCTCGGTTATATGCTTAACTGCAGCATCTACGGTTTGCTGCTTGCCATCGTCTTTTTTACGCAATTTCGGTGAGGCTATTATAATATTTTCCGGCAAACATTCTTCAATGCATGATGGCTCATCGATGACATGCTTATTCAAACGCACTGTAGTCACTGTTGTGGTTTGTTGTTGTTCGTCAGATTTTTTACTGCGCATCGTCGTCTGCGCTTCCGACGCTGTTTGTTTGGGACGTGCTTGTTGTGGCTTTAGCAATGAAACCTGTCCACTGTTCACAGCTTTTATATTATTTAATGCCATATTTAGTTTACGTTGCTTTTGCTGCAATATGCTGCTTGGCATATTATTCAACATGCCGTAACCGTTTGTGCTGCCCGTAATTTTTCCGTGTGTTTGTATAAAATTAATGACACCTGAAACAGCAGCAGCTGTAGAATTCTTTGCAGCATGCGTGTTATTAGTTGGCGTCTTATCTAATGTAGCGACAACTGTTGCCTTAGTTGCTGCTGCTGCTATTGTTGTTGCGGTTGCTGTTGCAGCTGGCGTTGGCTTTGCTGCTGCTGCAACAATTGCTGCTTTCGTTGTTGCTGTTATCTCTAAAGCTGCTGGCACTGTTGTTGTCATTGCTGTTGTCTGTGCTTTTGCTGCTGCTGTTGGTGTTGGTGGCGGCAGTGGTGGCAGCAATGGACGCTGTGCTATAGTCACTGGCGCATTCATATAACGTGTATCAAAGACACTATTACGTCGTTGTTGTATTGCTGTATTTTTCGTCCTTGGACGTGTTTCGTTGTTTTTCTTTGTTAAACTGATAACCACTTCGGGTGGTGCTAAAGTAATTGTTGTCTCTGGTGCTTTGCTCAATACAATTGGACGAAATTCATCAAATGTTGCAGCTGCTACTGCTGCTGTTGTTGTTGCTGTGCCAGTTGCTATCGTTTGACGTGTATAGTTGCTTGCTTGCGTTGCGCTGTTATTATTGTTGTTGCTGTTGTTATTGTTGTAGTTTTGCGTTGTTTGTTGTTGTCGTTTGGGCTGTAAATTAAAAAAAAAAAAAAAGTTGTTTTTCATTTAAATTTCATAAATTACGCATACGCACCATTGCACTTATTAGAAAATTACGAAACTCTTCTTGCGTCTTTTGTGCAATATTTGAGAGTGAAGCGGTTGCCTCCACCTGTCGAAAGCATGTCTTGCATAGCACTTTTGGAAAGATATCATCTTCGTTGATCTGTAATAATTAAAATAAAATAGAATTTATTTGTGCTTTTAATAAACCAGAAGAATTTGAAAAATTTAAAGATTTAAAATTTAGTTTGTATTTATTCGTTAGGCAAAAAGACTCCTAAAAATCTACACCAATTTTTTATATTTTCCAAAATATAAAACTAATAATTTAGAAATTAACATAGATTAGTTTGTAGAGGAGTTGATCAATAATTTCTCGCCAGAACGGGAGATTTCATTAAAAATTGCATATTTCTGCTCTTCTTCCCGAGTGCCACTTCAACGCCTAAATAGAGTCTTTGACTAAAATGTACATACAAATGAAATATAACAAGGAAAAACGTCCAAATACCCGCCAAACAAATCTTAAGTTAGTTCATGTATGATCTTCAGTGACGTAGATTGTATTCCGCAAAGCGGTTAGGTGGGGAAAACTCAAGTAGGAGCTCAAATTAAAAGTATATATGTAAAAATTGTAGGTTTAAATGAAGATATAACAATAATTTTCTTGAAAAATTAAAAAAAAAAAAAATTAAAGGTATGTTTGCATTAGCTCTGTATGTTATAGTTACCCGATCCTTGTCATATGGGTAGTATATACATAGAAAGACAGTAGACGTGATTTGAAGTGAATATATTCAAAAACACAAAAATGGGCGTGGCATCTTGGTTTCGATATTGGATGACATCAGAAGTGTTTTCATCCAATTTGATCTGATCAAGAATATATACATAAGTATACTTTATGGGGTCTACGACGTCTCCTTTAATGCGTTACAAACTTTCCGACAAACTGATAATACCTTTCGCCCTATGTGTGGCGGGTATAAAAATGGTTTAAAATTCACAAATAGTTTAATCAAGTACAGCATTGGTTCATTTATGTTCATTTTTTTATACCTGTTACACATAGTGTAAAACAGATATATGCAGTTTGTCGGAAAGTTTGTAACGCATTAAAGGAGGCATCGTAGACCCTATAAAGTATATACGTATATTATTGATCTCTTCGACGAGACGAATCGATTTAGCCATGTCCGTCTGTCTGTTTGTTGCTGCGCGATTCATTCGCTCAGTTTTAAAGATATTATGCTGAAATTTAAACTTAAGCTTTTCTAGGTACTTTCTATAAAGTATGGTACGTAAATAAGACTTAACTTAAGGTACATAAAGATTGGGTACAGGGTATCTTGTGGTCGAACATTACTTGATTTCAGCGTTTTTCCTTGTTTCTCGTTGTAAGACCCAATGTGTGCAACTTGCATTTACTTTAGTTTTTATTATAACATAATGATCAGTAACTGTTGCTGAGATATAACGATTTCAAATTTAACAATTTTCATTAGGGCGGTAAAATCGGGTACTTTCTTCGCGTCTTGTATATTAGGGGAGTAAAAAAAATTTTGGTGCACAGGTAAAAATACTTTAAAGAAATAATATTTAAAATTTAGAAATAAAGCTTATGTAAGCAGTGCTGCCGATTTAGCTTGTTTATCTCTTTCGCACATACGCATGGTGCACTGTTTTAAAAAAAAACGAAAATGGCAACACTGAGTGTAAGGTACAAAAGTTCGAAATTTAAAATACAATTCGATTATAATTCACAACAAGTTTAAACAAACTTAAGTTATCGTCGAAGCTGTGTTCAACTTGTTTATTAGTTTATTTTTTGTTTAATTTAAAAAACATTGTTGTCATTTCTGTTTACATCTTTATCTGTATAAATAAAAAGTTGTAACATTAAGTTGTGGGTACATGATTCAATACTACAGGTAATATAAAGAGAAAATTTTTCTCTCAGTGGAAGGACATTTTGCGGAAGTTTTTTTTTTTTTTTTTTTTTTTTTTTTTTTTTTTTTTTGTTTAATTTTTTACACTTCCAAAACTATGTACATACAAAATTGAGTAAATAGAGAAAATCTACCATCTCTTTCTTACTTATACGTTTCACAATATCGTCGATGTTGATCGCTTGCTACTACCTTTAGTAATTGTATCATGGCCGAATGTAATTTCAAATATTCGTACGTCTGGTATATTAAATAAACTCCACTTTACAGACATTAAATCATGCAGCTTCAAATTCGTTTGCCATTAAATATCATCCTTAATAAAATCATGAAAAAGTTTTAAAAAAATCCATATAGTGTAAATTAGCAATTGACAAAAGAAGGTGATCGAGTTTGCCAGGATCATAGGCATATTAGGTAAACAATTGGAAAATTTTAGTTGTAGACATATTTAATTTTTTGAATAGAAACGTTTGACAACTGAACTGAAACGTTAGATGGTTGCTATTACTTATATAGTTCATAGTATTCCATCAAGGCAAGTTTTTGGTATACAATAATCTATTTTAGCAAAGTTGTAAGACGATCTGAGCAGTTTTTTGTTGGATTGGTCAGGTAATAGTCCAGACTTCAATTCGATCATAACCATTTGGACAAAAATGTCACACAATTATGAAAAAATTTTTTTCCATGGATGTAGAAGAAAATAAATATTTAAACCATCCAAAATGGTTTACCTGTACCTCAAAAAGTGTTTCGGTAATTGTGAAGTTTCTATTCTATTATTTCTAACCGTTGCGGACGTGACATTACGTTTTTCCAATCTTCCGTTATTTTGGATCCGATATCTTGAATTTCAAGAGTGCCTTAGATGGCGTTGTGATCTACATTTTAGCTGGTTAAGTGGTTGGAAAATGGTTTTAAATTTTTTTTTTAATTGTGTACTTGTATTTCAATATTATTTTAAATTTGTTTCATTGGTACACAATTTCTTTCGGGTTAGCCCAGATATAAGAGGAATTTTTAGTTATTCTGTAACTTCCGATTTTGTTACTTTACGTTGCTTTGTTCAATCTTCAGCTATTTTGGATCCGAAATCTTTAATTTTAAGAGTGGCACTCTGCCTTTGAAAGTAGGCGTTGTTATCAATACGTTGATCTCTTTGAGATTTCTATGTCAAACTATGTTCTGGGGAGAGAGGGTCTTCCGTTAAGAAAAACCAGAAATTTCACCATATATGTTTAGTTGGAAAAACGTGTTCTACATATTTTTTTTTTTAAATTGTATAGTCAGTATTCCAATAGTATTTTAAATTTGTTTCATTGGTGCACATTTCTTCGGATTAGTCCATAAATATAAAAGAGTTTTTAGTTATTCTAAAGTTGTAAACCTCGCTTAGTGTCTTGATCTGTCGCATGTCTTAAAGAGAATTTTTTTGTTTTGCTTTCATGCACTTCTAAAAAAATATCCTGCTTCAAAAAAGGAGAAAAAGAAATTTGCGCTGAAGGAATATATTCAATCTGATCTAAAATATTATTAGGTTTTGGCTATTAAGGGTTTCTTACTCATCATTACTAGAGTCATAGCTATAAAGACCACTAAAATCGTCATAGTTTTTAAAAATTTTTGTAAGTGCATTAATGCTCATCTCCAATAAAAATCGACAAGCAAACGTCACCAACCAATTTAGTATAAATTGCATTAAGTCATTAAAAAGTGCAATGACCGAATTAAATTATATATGCAACACAATTAAACTAAATTATTATTCTATTTCAAAAAGATATATGTAAACTTTTTGGTTTCAACAGAAGACTTTTTCCGAGTTGCTTTTAAAAAAAAGTTGCAGTAGTTCACGCTCATCTTTGACTTTGTTAGTTAAACTTCCTTAAACTGGCTAAAATACAGATAGTTACATTATATGCATACAATTTTTTGTTGCTGTTGTTTTATATACACAGATACATTTGTATCTTATAGGTACATAGAGCAAACTCAACTCGAAAAAAAATGGTTATTTATGTAAAAATACAAATACATAAAAACACATATTTAGTCAAGTACATAAAAGCTATATACATGCATATAGTATGTAGCTACATATCTGCATATATGTAAATACATACATATATAAAATTTTTTTTATTATTATTATTATTTATGCGTATTTTGTTTGCCTATGTATCTGTGTGTATATCTGTAACTGTGCATGTGTGTGTGTGTAGAAGATAGCAGGAGGCAAATGCAAACAGTTTTAGCTTTGCTTTGACTGTCTAGTATGTCCGTCTGTCTGTCAGTCAGTCTAAATGTCTACTTTGGTCTGGTCTAGTGTTGTCTGTCCGTCTGCCTGTCTGTCTGTCTTTGTGTGATTGCGCTTTTTTAGACGCTGTACGCTGCTACTCGCGTGCTTGCCTTGAATGTTAGCAAAGCAAATATATTTATTTACTTGTATCTGTGTGTGTGTAGTATCTGTGTTGTTTTTCAGTCTGAGAGTCAGCATGCGACAGCAAGTGTAACATTGTATCTGTGTGCTTGTATTTTTTTATTTTTTTGTCTCTGAGTATTTATGTGTGTGTGTGTGTGCGTTCATGTTTTAAGCTTTTTGCATTTGTATTGATGTCACTAAACAAGATTTTGTTGTCGCTTGCTCACTTGTTTTTGGTTTTTTCTTTTTTTTTTATTTTACTCTCCGATTTTTTTTTTTATATTTTTATCAATTTGCTTATTTTCTGGCTTTGAATTGTATTCATTTTTTTGTTGTTGTATTTGTATGCGACACTATTTTTTTTAATGTACATTTTTTTGCGTGCACTATAAAATATGTAAAGTGCATAAAAAATTGTATTTAAGACTACATTTTTATTTACTAAAATATTTTATAGTTAAATTTTAACTATCTTTTACTTTTTACAGATACAAGATACATTTCTACAAGATACATTTGTTTTGTTATTAAAGTAGCTACTATTTTTCTTGTCTGCTTAAGTCCTTATTGCATTCTTTAATAAATTCTTTTGTTTCTAAATACTCCAGAAAAAAAAATTTTCCTTGCCTACTTTGAATGTCGTCTTTGACGTTTTTGTTGTTTTCTTGCTTTTGTCAGTGACTCAAACAAATACACAAAACAAGCGATGCGCGCTACTTAAAAATTACACAGATACAAAACTCACACATACATACATGCAAGCTTCAATGGCCCCCACTTACATGCACACACACACACATATAGTATATACATATACATGCATACTTAAGCACATAGATACATATGCAAACAATCTCATAAATATAGAATTATCTTTGTATTTGTTGTATTTATATAGACAAAGCGACTATGTAAGTTGTACGTTTTAAATATATTTTTAGATTTTCTTTTTTTCCTGTATTTGTTTTTGTATTTTTCTCTTTTGTTTTTTCGCAACATCATTTTTTTACGTAATTTTATTTTTTTTTTCTTTATTAGAAAGACAATAACCTTGTTTTCAATATCATTTAAATATATTATTTGCCCTAAAATAAATACTTTGTTAGGAAATTCAGTTTGAAGGATAGTAAACATCAGGAAAGTAAAAAGCAGTTAAGATACAAGATACTTTGTACCCAGATATTTTTGTAAACAGTAACAATATACTTTTTCCTGGCTTACAATTTTTAACAATTTAATGCAATATTTATGTTTCCTATAAACATTGACAAAGTTTAAGAAATTTTTGAGTTTGTTTCGTTTCAGCCATATATATTTTTTTTTGTTTTTTACACAATTTCCCGATCTGGAAAAAAATATGGCATAACATAGGGATCACCGTTAGTGTTCAGCACACAAAAACTGAAGATTTTAGATTTATTTAAATAATTTTGTACAAATACTCAGGGTTGGCAGCGAAATCATAGAAATTTCTATATAAAGAAGCCAATTTTGAACCAGCCAAACTTAAAATGAAACCTTACAACTCTATTTAAAATGTAAAACTCAAAACTCTTGTGAAAATGTTTTCGGTGCCACTCCTAATAAACTTAAAAATATATATCGTCAGAACAATATAAATTTCATTATAATATAACTTAATGTTTAGCTGACCCCAATACCTTCTAAAACTTTTACGATTAAGAATTTTTTAATTCAATTATTTTGGGCAATGATAAGAGTCATCTGTTTTGTTGGATTTTAATTGAGGTTATCCTTTGACTGTGCTTATAAAATTAGTTTAGTAAATTATGTTTGGTTTAGGTTCAGAATAATTTTAATTCCATATTTGAAGATTATATCTCCAATTATCAACTTTAGAATTACTTTCAACACTTTTAGAGATTATTTTTTCATTAAGCAAACTGATCAAAGGATACCTTTCGTCTCCTTTATCAGCAATAAACTTAAAACAGTGCAACAAAAAATCAAAAACATTTTGTACATTATTGAAAATCTGGTAAAATACGTCTTGGAAACGGTCGAATTGAAAGTCCTGAAGCGATCCTCTGAAAAAAGGTTTACCCTACACAAATCAAACAAAAATCACACGATGATTAGACTAACTCTTCTTGAATGAATATGTCCTTCGGTTTGTAAAGGGGTTATGTGCTATAAAGATCGAACTTTAATCATGTGTCATATTGTGATCATAGATTGCTGCAATAAATATTTTGACCATATTTGAAAAAAATTACTTCATAAATAAATATTTTTCATAGAAATTCTTAAAAAGTAGAGGTAAATTTCTGTAAGGGTTGTTTGTTATAGTGATCCCACCTAAACCATGGGTCCTTGTCTAAACCTGGGAGGATATTACAAATGATTTTACCGTATTTGACGCTAATCACTTTATAACTAAGTCATTTTTCATATAAAAATACAAAAATTGGTGGTAGATTTGTATGGGGGCTACATGCTACAGTGGACCAACCTTAACCATGGGTCCTTTTTTTTAACATGGGTTGCTTTTAGCAGAGTTTTTACTGTATTTGAAACAAATCGCTTCATAAATAAACCCATTTTAAATAACAAAAAAAAATCAAAAGTTTTTATAGAGGCTATGTCTAAAAATGGACCTGGCACTTTGGTTTTAACGTTTTAAATGCTTACGACTAAGAAAAGCTTAAGTTGTGAGCAAATAAAACGTGTAACTACTAGTGTTGGCAAAAAAAAAAAAAACACTGTCGGTGATTTCACAGTGACTTAAATATCGCAATGTCGCACTGCGACCGAAAGTAGCGACTTAAGTTATCGGCGATTTTGTGTAACGCTCTTTGCGAACATTGAAAGTGTTTATTTATCAGTGATTGGTGCTTTTATCATTCTTCGCGAGTCGTTCAAATTCGCTTGAACACCGAACCTGTACAAATTCGTTAGTACATTTGCCAGTCACTTGATTTGTCAAAACATGCAACTGAAACGATTAAATGGTAGAAGCGATTTGTGACTTTTTTTTTCTGCCAAACTGTCGTCCAAAACATTTGTGACTAATTTAAACCGGCAATTGCAAAGGAAGCAACCAAGAACACAAATATTTTAGGCAAATATTATTTTTTTGTTCAATTTTGTTATGTTAGTGTAGTAAAAGTTGTTAAGTTGTTGGCGGTTTTGTGAATCACTCTTCGCGAACCGTGAAACCTGTTCAGTAATCGCTGATTGTTTTTTCACGAACTGCGCTTTTATAACTGATTTCAGTCACTGCGATTTTTAAGTCGCAGTCGCTAATTACACTGCGACTCAAAAGTCGTAGTGGTGACATTATAGGGTCTACGATGTCTCCTATAATGCGTTACAAACTTTCTGACAAAATGAAAATATCCTATAATATAGTATATAAATATATGCATACTCAGATTGAACAAATTTATTAAGAAGTTATTTATTTAACCAATCTTGTAAAATCGTAAGAGAATGGAAAGCAACACAAAGAGATTTTGCTGACACCTTTCAATTCAATGCTTATTCTGCAACAGTGTGCAATTCCGACACTTCAGATTATGAGCGAAATTGAAAACCGGAACAGAGTAAATAAATTTTGATTCTAACTAAAATAATACCTGTTCACACTATGTGAAAAAAAAAAATAATACATAATAATTATGAGACGAGATAATACTCACAGATAAATATAGATAACGCTCGATCTTATCCTTTAATCCAGCAGTCTTTAGAATATAGACGCATTCGGCAACTGAATTTTTGCCTTTTGTATTTATTGCGCAAATGCGACAGAGATACTCAAAATTTGATTGTAAACTCATTTTGAATTTTTTTTTTATTTGATTTAAATTTTATGTACCTAACTTTTTTTTTTAAATTTTATTTATTAAGTTAATTTCTAAAGGCAAAACTTTGTAATTAATTTTTTTTTTTTTATAATTTTTAAAGTAATTTTGAACACATTTTTTTTTTTTTTTTTTTTGTTTTGTTTTATTTTTTCCGGCATGCAATATAAAATCCAATTGGATTTTACATGCTCTCTTTGAGTGTGTTTATTGTTGTTGCACACGCTCAGTTTTCACTAACGCGAAACTATTATTTTATTGTTTTGTTTTTTTTTTTTCTGTTTCACTGTTATTGTTGTTTGCCTTGTGTTGTCAATTTTTATTTATATTTTCACATTCGCACCGATTTAATGAGAAAGTCCAATCAGAATAGAGCGCAACAAATAAAGCAAAAAAAAAATGCGAATTGGAAATTTTAATAACAAACCGAAAAGCACAAAACGAAAAAGCAACAAATGAAATATGCTCTTGTTTTAATGTTTCTCGCTCTCTCCCTATGTCTCTTACACTCTTTTAATAAATACATTCACATACGTTTAGACGTTTCTCTTGCCTTTCTATTTATACGTATGTATGTTGCCTTCAATTATTTTTGTTTTTATTATTCTTCTTTTTTTTTTTTTTTGCTTCTTCGTTTTTTCATTACACATTCACGCGTGCTCTTTCTTTCTCATTTGTGTGCTCAATATAAATACAAAAACAAGCAAACGCCATCTAGAGTACATTGCGCATACTAACTGTACTTGGCCACTGACACTTTGTCTCGCATTGCGTTTCACGCACACTATTGTATTTTCTGTTTTTGCACAACAAAAAAAAATTCAAAAAAAAAATAAAACAAATTTTTATTGCACAATTTTTTGTTTGCAATTTTAATTGTTTGTTGTTGTTGCTATTTGTTTTATTGACATTAAATGTTTTATTATTAAATTTAGCGCGCGCACAAACTCTCACAATTTATCTCACTCTCACGCTCTTGCTCTCTCTTAATTTCGACTTTGCGTTATTTTACTTTGCTGGTTCTAGCCGATTTCACTTGCTTGCGCTTCGAAAGATGAAAGAAAACTGTATTTTATTTGACTGTAAAATAAAATACAGCCTAGCGCGACATGCTTCTGCTTTTGCATTTGTATTTGTGTTGTGTTGCGACGACGACAGCGGCGACGGCGTCGTTGTGTGCGTGTTTGCTTGTTTGTCAATTTTACTTTGCATTTGTAGCAATGTTTGTGTGCGTCTGTGTGCGTGTGTTTGCCTGCATTTTTATGCGTCTGCATTTGTGTGCGTGCGTACACATTTTGCTTGCCGTTGCCAACAAACATATTTATTTGTAGCCAGTTTTGCGGTATTTTGTATATTTACACGAAATATCTTTATTTGTTTGTATTTGTGTGCTTTATTTACTTGTAGTTGTATTTGTATTCATGGCGTATAGCCAGTTTTCCGTTATGTTTTGTATTTTGTCATTTATAGTCGAAGACTTTTATATTTTTATATATGCAGGTATGCAAGTGTGTGTTTGTGCTTATTTTTGTATTTAAGCATTTTTACAGGTTTTTCTTCTTGTCTATTCTATTCGACATAAATTCTTAAGTCTATTTTCTTTGTCGTTTTTTTAACATCTTTTTTTATATGTATGTGTGTACTTGTCTCTTTTACACAAATAGTAATGTACGAAAGTATTAGTGATCTCTCACATGCTTATGTATTTTTTTTTTGATCTTTCTTAAATTTCTTTTGGACTTTGATACTTACTAATACACATGCATACAAACAAACAAGTAATGCATTCCTGCACTATTACAATTCTTTAGAAATCATTTGTAAAATATTTTTTTTAAATAAACTTTTCATACTATTTTCCAGGATCATTTAAGCAGCAAAATGTTATCAAATTAAACCAGTTTCCATTGAATTCCAAGAGAGCGAAAAACAGTTAGGTATATGTGAGCGCATTTTTTTTTGTGTAATGCTTGTTGTACATACATACATTGTAGGTATGCGTGCGTATGTATGTATGTACACATTTAGTGTGTTTAAGTATTTGACGCAAGGCAGGGAAAAAAACCGTTTAAATTCTCTATTGCAAACACAATTGCATACATACACACAAAAAGGTTAAAAAAGAAGTTAGAGAGAAGCAGAGAAAAACAAAAACTAAATAACAGGTGTGCATGTCAAGTGATCTTAAAGTTCAGAGATTTTATTCTAATCGCGTAGATTAAAAAAAAAAATTGTGTAAAATTTTATTGTTTTATTGAAGGATTATTTCGGGCAATAAAACAAAAGTTCGCAATGTGAATGTAGTAGTAAAGTGAATTCAAGAATTGCTTTCGAAGAAATTGTAATAAATATTTTTATTTTTATTTTTGCTTATTGCTCGAACCGAAATTTTGCACTTCTTAAAATAGTAAATAAAGAAAATAAAATAAGTAATAAGTGTTATTATGGAGAAAAGTAGTCCAGGTATGTGAGCAAAAGTTTAGTGTACTAACATTTCAGTCCAACTGTGCCTTGCGTTGTTTTTGCACAGTGGTTCACAGCTTAAAAGATGCACTCTTTTTTTAAAAGTTCCAACCGCTTTATCTTCAAAACAACGGAATAAATAAAAAATCGTGAAGTGCCATTTTTTAGATATATTTTCCTAGTTAACCAAGGAGTCTTTATTGGTTTTTTTAAATTATGGATTTGATCAAGTTATTTTTGATGTATTGACTTCAGCCTTAAAAAAAAAACTTGATTTTAAATATATTAAGTTGTTTAATGGTTTAGTATGATAGCCTTACATAATTTGAAAAGATCCATTTTCAATTGATTCCAACAATTTTTCGGTCTTCCAGGCGTTGTTTTGGCCCATTCCTTTAATAATTGATATTTTAGCAAATCCTGGCTTGATATCATGGGTTTGCAGATGGTATTGTCTAGCAATGTATATAAATTTTGAATGATAATAACATAATGTGATAATACCGGTGGTTGCATTAGGTAGCGACCTGTTCCAGACGAACCAAGACATTGAAATCCCTGCCTTGCACTTGGGATCAATATGTTTGTTGCATCAAAATTGGCCCCTTATTCCAACAGTATCGGTACTTAGAAAAATAATCCCTTTTATTTGTTGATTCTTCAACAAAATCAAGGTTTCCAACATCGGAGGGTGGCCTGAATGCCCTAGAATAATGTTAGTGTCACCGAGCTTAAATGCGGTTTTAAAACTAAGAGACTAATGTATGCTAAATACCATGGTTCCAAACCTAAAGACTTTTAAAACCCGGTAATTCTCATTTATACTAAGTCCAAACTCAATATTTTTTACAAAATTTTGCAATGCATTTAAGCACGGTGACTTCAGGCCATCTTCTGTTGCGATTAATATGACTTTTATAGTCGAGAACCATGCAAGAGACCGCTTCCAGCTAAAAATGAATTAATAATACCAAATAAATATCGTTAATAGGAAATTCCTGGTTCAATTTCGCTCTGGAAGGAAGAGACATGTGTAGAAGAGACTAAATGAAATGTTTTTAGCACGGGCGCATAACAAAATATTATATTATAGGCCGAATATCGAGCTCTAAATAATCATCTTTGTACCTAATGTCTTCTTTGTAGTTTAGACACGTAGGTGATATTGTATTGGGTCTAACATATTCATAGTTCTTCAAGGCACTCAAACCCAGAAGCCTAATTTTCCATTTTTTTAACTAGGGCTGCAAACCGGTTTTGAGCCGAGGCAAGGTTTTTGAACCGAAGCATTCATTTTGTATTTTTGCATCCAAACCATAACTTCGAACCTGTTTTTCTGATGGATAATGATTTTAAAGCAAAAACATCTTGAACCATACAAGTGCAAAAATGGGTCAAACCGGAACTTTACGATAAAATATTATATTATAAAATTTGTTAGTCTACGACGAAGCATATGCAAAAAACGTAGAAAATGTTAATAGAAGTCCTCGTAGACTTGATATAGAATAGTGATTGTCAATAATTTTCAAATTGCTCCTCATTCCGATCGTTAAAAAATTTTTGCCCCAAGTTCGCCGAATGTGAATGTTGGAGCGGAAATGTTCACTTAGACCTCTGATATAATCTTTTAACCAATGATATGCATATATCTTAAAGTTTTGCATGGACTATCGGGCAAATTATTTAAAATATTTTACAATCAGTTGTAACGAAATTGGTAAGTTTATCGTTTCATTTTGATGCAGGCCGACACCATAGCTTTTGCTAATCTGTCCGCCATCTAGTTACCAACAATGCCCCGATGGCAAGGAGTCCAGTAAAGTTATACCTTTTTAAAGGTATTGAAATCATTTACTGCCTCTCTGGTCGCTAGCACCTTTCTGGAACTGGTAGTAGTCGCCTGCAATGTTTTTGTAGCGGCCTGGCTAAACTTTTGATATTTGTAATCGTTATATGGTCTCTGCGGCTTTCTTTATTACGAATACCTCCGCCTAAAAGATGCTGCAGTGGTCCGGTAGTTTTTAGAAAAGCTGCCTTATATTTGGCTTAGCGCAGTTTACTGCTGATCCTATTCCCGAATCTAATTTGGATCCGTCGGTAAATATGTGAAAGCTTGCTGGTGCAGCGCTTTGCGCCAGTCTTTCGGTCGAATGAGATTAGTGTGCGGTTAAAGTTGAGTTGTGGAGTCATGTAGTCTGTGCAATTATTGAACTCCATACCCACTTTGACTGTATCCATAGCATTTAGGTGCCATGTTGCCTGTAGCACAGAAGCGTTGTCCCGTTTTTTGTGTGATCAGGTACTATGTGTAACCAGGGGATGGACTTCCACAGTCCACGCAGAAATAACAACGTTTAATGAATTCAAATGGATGGAGGAGGGAGGAGGATTTAAAAGTTTATGTGTGTGGCAAATCCAGGGGGTGTAACCTCTTCAGTCGCCGAGTCGTTGTACTCTTAGCCAGAGGGTTGACATGGTTGTCCAGCCTATCCAGATATGCCTTAGTGAGCCTAGCTACCTCCTGGCTTATGCAAGGGACTTCTAGTTTCTGGTGGATTTCTGCATTTGTACGATATGGGTGCGCCTCAGAAATAATGCGCAGAACCTTGTTTTGGAACACTTGGATTCTTTCCCTGTTGTTTCTCTTTACAGTGCCCCAGAGTGCTATGCCATACGTCCACATAGGTTTAAGTATGGCTTTGTAAAAGTTACATCTATAGCATACATATTTCTAAAGTACACACAATTACAAGTAAAAAGTATGTTTAATGGAAAAAATCCGAAAAATTGATGAAGTTATTAAACCTTTTTCTAAAAACAAATTTTTCATAATATTACAATACAGTTTTATGAATTTTTCAAAAAGATTTATATCTAGAATTGATGGCAGTTAATGGGAAACTTAAGCCCTCCTATAAATATCTGCAAAATTTTAACCGTTGTGAATGCAAACCTTTCTGATAAATTGTTTGCCATAAAATTTTATTTGCTTAACACAAAAGAATTTTACGCACTTTCCAAACAACCCCAAAAATAACAAACATTTCACATTACATCAAAATTATTTTTAAAATTTCGTCATAATTGCACAATTTGTCATGGGTTAATGGATCATTAAATCATAAAATTAGCTACAATTCAAACTAAAAAATAATGTAAAATGTCAAAGGATAATAACAAAATATTTTTCACAATTCAGCCTAAAAGTTCACTTTTGCATTTTTCGTTTCGTTTGAAAATGAAAATATTATTGGAAAAAAAAAAAAATATTACATTACGCCCTTCTCAAAGAAAAACATACAAAATAAATACAATAAAAAAGATACTTTATCTACAGCACATACATATGTGTAGATACATGCATGCAACGCATATTTCAATTGACTAGCCATGCATGTCGTTGTGTATTTTTCTCAGTATATGTGTGTGTGAGTGTGTGTGTACATTAAATATCAATTGAAATTCATGTCAAAGTGGAACGAAACGAAACTAAGCAGCATAAAAGTTTAGGCATAGCAAACACGTAACGCAACACAGCAACAGATACAAATATCAGATACATTTTTGTTTGTATGTATTGACAAAAATGCATATTTGTATTGGTGCACGTGTGTGACCAACGGTCGTCAATCTGTCAATGCACTCAAACAAACAGACAGACATACACATAGATACATACTTACATACAAGCAGATACGACACGTTTTTAAGCCGCTTTTTGCTTTTGTCGGCTGCGCTTTGCAACCACCCACAACAACAACAACAACAACAACAAAAGCAGCAATAATAAAACAAAGAAAAAAAGTGTAAGCGGAAAAAGCAAAAATAATAATACATAATAAAAAAAAATCTGCCCTTACTTTTACGCTTCGGTGTATATATATGTACATATATACATATACATACATAGTAAGAATATGCATATGTATAAAGTGTATATGTGTTAGTATCTATGTGCATTTCTGGAATAGTTTGTCTGTTCTCAATTTCAAATGAAAGAATCTTTTTTCTTAAAGTTTGTTCCAATTTTACGTTTTTAGCCAGCGAGAAAAACTAATATTGAAAAAGAAGTTAATGATATTATTAATAAGACAACGATTGTAGATACCCTTCATAAACAAAGTATAATACATTATTAAATTTGATATTACGTTTGTGTAGCAGTCAAATGGAGTAGAGCAACGTAACTAGTATAAAGTTTTTCAATAACTCAAAATCAAACAAGGAAAAATGTTAATTTCGGTGGAACCCAAGCTTAAATACTCATCACACGGTGATTGGACTATCCTTTCTTGAATAAATGTGTGCGTTTGGTTTGTATAGGGGCTATATGTTATGATGAGCCTACTTTAATCATGTGATAAAAAGTTCCTACAATAAATATTTTGGAAATTTTTTAAATAAATCGCTTCATAAACAAACACCAAAATTAGAGGTATATTCAAATAAGGGTTATATGTTATAGTGATCTCAATTAAACCTTGGGACTTTTTCTAAACATGGGCTGCTTTTAGAAGAGTTTTTACCGTATTTCACTAATCGCTTTATAAATAAATCATTTTTCATATAAAAACTTAGAAATTGGAGGTAGATTAGTATGCGGGCTATATGCTATAGTGAACGTACCTAAACCACGGGTCCTTCTATAAACATGAGCTGCTATTGTAAGTGTTTTTACTGCGTTATACACAGATGGTTTAAAAAATAAATCATTCTTCATATAAAAACTGAAAAAAAAGCGGTAAATTTGTATAGGGGCTACTTGCTATAGTGGATCCACCTTAACCATGGGTCCTTTTCTGAAGCATGGGCTGCTTTTAGAAGAGGAATTCGAAACAAATCGCTTCATAAATAGATCATTTTTAGTTAAAACAAGGAAAAACGTTAAGGTTTTACATTTATAAATATATTTTTGAAAATAATAATTTTTTTCATACATTTGTTCGAAAATAATCGGTAAGTTTGTATGGGGACTATAGCTAAAAATGGGCGTGGCAGCTTGAAATTGACATAAGATGAAATTAGAAGTATTTTTACCCAGCTTGGAGTGACTAAATTCATAAATAATAGCTATTTTCATACAAAAAAAAATCAGAAAAAACGGTAAGTTTGTATGGGGGCTATACCATAAAATGGGCGTGGAACCTTGGTTTTAACACACAAAGTAGTCGTTGCCGAGAAAACCTTAAGTTCCAATTTTTAGCTAAATATATTCATAAATTTTCACCTACAAAAATGCGTAGAAATAAAAAGACAGACGGACAGACAGACAGACGGACATGGCAAGATCGATTCGTCTCAAACTTTTTGACAAACTGAATATACCCTTTTACACTATGTATTGCGGGTAAAAAAATGTTGGATTTTGTAGCCAATATGTAGTTTTAGAGCTCCATAAATATTTAAAAAACATACAATAACAAGAAACAACGCTAAAGTCGAGTATGTCCGATTCCAAGAAGACATGTTCCCAATTTTTATATACCTTATTTTATTGTAATGGATTATTATATAAATACCCAAAATTTTGGATTAAATTTGTATAGGGGCTATACCCATTTGGCAATATTATTTGGACAATTGAAGTTCAAAAATAACTTAACACAGAAGTATTCATGAAAAAACTACAACTTTTGTGGTAGGTTTGTATGAGGGTACCCCTTACAATGGGTCTAGAGAAAAACCGTTTGCAAGTGATCATCTAACAGCTTAAGAGCGTCTATGGGCTCTGAGATATTCGTTTTCAAACGGCAGACAGCAGTTGGGGCGGACGGACAGATAGGCAGACATAGTTACATCTAGTCGCCTTTCAATACTGATCGAGAATATATACAGTCATGCCTTCTTCTGCCTGTTATATACATTTCACAAACTTAATGTACCCTCTTCCCTTCGGTTATAGGGTATAAAAAAAAAACACAGAAATATAAGGTGTAGTAAACAGAAATATATAATCTACTATCTAAATAAAATATATTTCTTGAATCAATCCGTCGAGTTCGAAGAACAGTGGCCATTTAACGTAATTGACTGATGGAACACAATTTCTCTCTTTTGGCCTAAGCAGGCCGTATCTGGGCGATAACAAAAAAAAAAATTCTATGACAATATCCGGGAAGGTGATTTAAGATGTATGGAATGCAAGATGCCACCACACGCTTTCCCGGATATTCTCCAAGAACTTATTTTTGGTGGAAGACACAAGTGTACTTTCTTTTCACAGTACAGTTCCGAATTAGTGGTTCATAGTAGATGGTTTATTGCAAATCTTATCAAACTGCAGTAAAACCTTCTTGCTCGTCAATCCTGGCTAAGCAACCGTTTGCAATCGGTTTTGCTTAAAGTTGTCGTAAATGATTAACCTTTCTTTCCAACGACCGCCCATCTACAGAAATAAGTAGGACCATAAGGTTTTGCTTATTTATCTATTTATCAGGACCGAAACCAATATTCGCACTTTTAGCAACCTAAGTATTTTGAAAGACGCTCAAACACAACTGCGCCATCCAATTATAAAACTTGTAGAGATAATTTTTTTTGTACAAATCAAATCTTAAAATGAAAAATCAAAAAATCATCGTTTTGACATCCTCTAAACCTCGGCGTGTAGCTCGTGAAAATAGGTATTCCTAATTGGGATGATTCGATCTTCACGAAGAAACCATATGGATCAAGTTGGTATTGCTAAACAAGGCATTATGAATGCAATCTTTTTCTGTACTCCATGCTTTGTCTAATCGAACGTAAATTTCAAAAAGCATCTTATACAATTTTTTACTAAAAAAAACTGCATAATATAAGCTTGGAATCAGCAAGCTACTGTTACATTTGAAGATTCGAGACAGATCGTTTTTCATTCGCTCAATTAGCCAAGCTGCCATCAAAACGCTTGATAACTACATTACCAAATCTAAGCTAGTAAGGGAATGTAAAAACCAACTAAATCTTGTTGGTCGCCGTATTACACTTTGCCTTTCATTGGCCGCAGGGCGCATCGATAGCCCCTGGAATAAGCAAGCTGGCAGGTAGGCTAGGGAGTTCATCGGGTGAATACCAGCTTGTCGCGATACAAATCCACTTTCACCTCTTTAAGCAATAACAAATGGCAAAATATGAACAGCTGAAGGAAAGCTAAGCCTATTTGGCCAACGATTAAACCCAAACGTACCAGAATATTACTGACAAACTCCCATCGAGAATAACAGCCGCCATCACTGGACCATCGGTGAACAAGCGGAGAGATGAGGTATGCCTTTTAACCGAACTTGCAGAAGTTTTAAAGAACAGGACACTCCAGAAACGTTAAAACACTTCCTCTATGTGTATCTTGCATTTAGATCGTTGTCAGTTAGATTCGCTAAGCGATCTATACCTCTTATATCCCTCAAAACTACGGTTCTTCCATAACTGTACTGGTTGGATCTGATACTACAGAGCCTATCACGTACTAAAATTCCCTACCGAGATATTTTTGTGGTCGCAGTCACTATTTTCAATCATTGGATAGTTAGATTCCAATGATTGAGATGATTGTTTCCCATTGTAATAAATTTCAAAATAAAAAAAAAAAAAAAATTTGAATCATTTTCAGTTATTCTCAAATTAATATTTTACATGTTTGTCTCTTTTGTAAAAAAAAAAAAAAACTAAAGAGTGAAACTTTTTTAATCAAATTCAAACTAAAAAAATAACTTATTTTCGTGCTCTGAAAAATTAAAAAAAAAAGTCGCTTAGAGAAAATGAGTTCAGAGGAAGACACCGCTACTACAGAATTGAAACTCGAAGAAGTTATGGCACTCAGGGAACGGCTATTTGCAGTGGGTGATTGCGAAACTTCTGTCACTACCAAACTACCTGATAACTCCAATTTGACATTTTCGAATGGCATTGCCGTTGAGCAGAACCCAACGCAAAATGACGTAATGCCGGCAACTAGTTTTCATAATACCGAAGAAGTTCTAAAACTCAGGGATCGGCTACTTGCAGCGGCTACAAGCTCCAGCAGCAGCAGTGCAGTCTTGCCTAACACGACAAATGTTGACTCCGGTACCAGCGCACCAATACGTTTTCAAAAGCCCGTCGGATTTTTTACACATTCACTGTGGGATTATTACGAAGGCGAAGATAACGGTATATGTCCGGAAATAGCAGGCGTACCTTTACCAATGCAAGAATATCTAATTATAAAAGATTTACTCTCCGTGCTGCTAGGCATACGGGGCTGCTATATTAAGCCACAGGAGCGTCTTTGTTCGTCCGATGCAACAACGCAAGAAAACAGTTATGCAAAATATTTTACAGATTTTAAAATTTCGAATGATGTACCCCAAATTTTAGCAGATTTAGCCAGGCAAATATTGCCACTTTCATCAGATTATACCTGTCTGCAAATGTATATAGCCAAAGCGCAATCAAATGGTGCTGGTCAAGTGCAAATGGCACTTGCCTCATGTTTACGTGATTTATTATTTGATTATCGTTTGCTAATGGCACAACTTGAGACTATGCTTATGGGCCGAAATCTCTCCATGATAAAATTAATACACATTTTGCAAACGACTAAAGATACAATGCATGTTTTAGCGGACACCATGGCTAAAATCATGGTGGATAATTTGCATGGTGCAACGATTTTAACATTGCTCTACAGCAGCATCGATAAGTTTATGGGTGGTCTGGAAATGCAGAAATTGTTTATCGAATTAATGACAGCTGCAGCAGTGCCCTATATCGAAATGTTACAATTATGGATACAGAAGGGCATCATACGAGATGCGGCACAAGAATTTCTTGTGGCAGATAATGAACTAGTTGCTTATTCCGATGATTACTGGCTAAAACGTTATACTTTACGCCAAAAATGCGTACCGTGTTTTCTGCAGACGCAAGCAGATAGCATCCTGCGCACTGGCAAGTATCTAAATGTGCTAAAGCAATGCGGCAAAAAGCTAAACTCAACGGAAACTATGAAAGTGGAATATAGGCCAATGCATATGGAACACGTAAAAGTTATTGAAACTGCTTTTCAGTTTGCATCGAAAACACTACTCGAAGTAATACTCAGCGAGCATGATCTCATGGGTCATTTACGTTCCATAAAGCGTTACTTGCTCTTGTATCAAGGTGATTTCATTATGGAATTTATGCATACTTGCGAAACGGAATTATTTAAACATATTGCACAAGTGCAACCCATTTCGTTGGAACATCTTTTGGGGCTAACGTTAAGCACCACCGCAGCACGTCATGATCCCTACAAAGACAATCTACACGCAGTGCTGCTACCATATAATCTGATCACACAATTATCGCAAATTATCTGTTATGACGATGATGCTGCTGATGCTGATAAGGTGGAAGATACTCATTATGAAGCGGTTGCAACTCAAGATCTCAATGGTTTTGGTGGTTTCTGTTTTACTTATGATGTGAAATGGCCCATATCGCTGATACTGAATCGTATGTCTATGACAAAATATAAAATATTATTTCGTCAACTTTTCTATTTGAAACATGTCGATTGTGAGTTGTGTAAAATTTGGCTGTTGAATTCGATAAATTTAACTTCGGAAATTCCCGATTTATATCGTTCCGCTTTAATGCTGCGTCAACGCATGACAAATGCAATACAAAATCTGGAATATTATATGATGACCGAAATTATCGAACCAAATTGGCACACGTTCATAGCTAAAATGAAAAAGTTGCAAACTATTGATGAGATACTTGCGCTGCATGAAGATTCCCTGGATACTTGCTTGAAAAATTGCCTTTTAAGCGATGCACTTCTGCTAAGTTGTGAAATTTTTAAAATGTGCCAAATTTGCTTAAAATTTTGCAAATTCTTTCAAGAAAATGCAACTTCGGAAATTTTTTTGCCGCGTATTAAACTTTTTGATGTGGAGTTTACGAATGTTTTAGTTCAAATTCTAAAACTATTGACTAAATTGGCTTCGTTAAATACATCGACGTGTTTTATTTATTTGTTTAATCGATTGAATTTTAATAATTTTTATAGCGAAGAATTGAAGAAATTAAGTGATCTGGAGACTATGCAGCAGGAATGTTAAATTAAATTCTTGAAATTATTTCAATAAAAATGTTTTCCCAGCGAAACAAAACATAAAATAAAAATAAAAAAAAACAAATCAAAACGTTAACTTCGATAAATTAAATACTCTTCACACAAAACTTTTAATAGTTTATATTTATGTTCACCAGGGGCTTAGATTAAATTTCACGATAGATTTGGTGAAGTTTGTATAGGGGCTTTATGTTATATTAGCCCGATCCTTTTTATATCGGTAGTTTAAGCTTGGCTGAACTTTAGAAGTGATTTGACTAAAATTAAATTGAATTCATTCAGTGTTTCATACAAAAACTCAAAAATGGGCGCTTGATTTGTATGGGGCCATTAGCTAAGAATGGGCGTGGCATCATAGTTTTTTGGCATTGGATGATATTAGAAGTATTTTTACATAATTTGGAGTGAATACATTTATAAATAATAACTATTTTCATACAAAAATAAAAAAAATGTATCGAAGCTATGCCTTAAAATTAAACGTGCCTAGGACCAAAAAAAACTAAAATTCAAAATTTCAGTTCAATATCTTCAGAGTAAAACGCATCGCAACAGGCAGACAGATGGGAAGGCTATTTCGATTCGTCTCATCGAGCTGATCAAGAATGTATATATGTACTTCATGGAGACCCTATGTCGTCAGATAGGAAGTCAATGATAATGATTTAGACCTACCTTTTCATACCCTGTACCCGAAGGGTAAAAGGGTATATTAAGATTTGGAGGCCGAATGTATGTACCAGACAGAAAGAGGCTAGATAGACCCTATAAAGTATAAAAATTCTTGATCAGCATTGGAAGGGGGAGTCGAACAAGCTATGTCTGTCTGTCCGTCTGACTGTCCTGCTGTCTGCCGTAATGAGACAGATTATCTCGGGAGACTATAAGTGATAAGGCCACCATATTTGAAACAAAGACTCTCCTGAGCCGTCAAGTGTTCACTTGCAATCGGTTTTCTCTAGACCCATTTTAAGGGGTACCCCCATACAAATGTACCCCAAAATATTGAGTTTTCACTATAAAAACGTCATTGTTTCCTATTCTAGGAAGTCTAGTATAACATAGTAGTCTAGTTAGTATAAATTGTGTCTATGATAGTCCCAATGAAATATCCCAATATGAGAAGGACCAAGAAAATTTTAGGTATAGTTCCCAATCCAAATGAAAATCCAATACAATAAGGTATAATAGTAAGATACGACTTAAATTAAGGTACATAAATATTGTGTACAGTGTATCTTGCAGTCGAGCATACTCGACTTCAGCGTTCTGTCTTGTTAACATATGTGAACCAACTGTGTATAGTCCCATACCAATTCACCTCCCATTTTCTGATATTTTCAAGAAAATTATTGTTTCGTCTGTATTTTTTGCCTAAATTTTTATATCTATATTGTGTCTAAATTTGGTTTGTATCAGATCATTGATCCTTACCCATCCTATCTCGAAGTTCTATCTAACAATAAGCCACTGATGATCACTAGGGTGATCGAAAAAAAAATATTTATGCCTTTAAACCCTAAAATTGTTCTATATTGAAAATAAGAAGACACGTTTTTCTTTTTTTTTTATCGGATAATATAAAATTGTCAAATATCTCCCTTCCCTTTATGTCTTTTTAATTTCGCGGCAATGTACTATGTGCTACAGAGCTCGTAAATACTATACATACATCATTTGAAAGGTCTAGTCATAACGTACAAAACGACGCAATGCATGATTAGTTTGGATACTGCGTTCAAAAGTTATAGACGTGTAAACATAGAGTTCACTAACGCCGAAATTCGCTCTATATTGAAGTTTTCCTTCGTTAAAGGCAAATCCGCTTGAGAAACGTTCCGTGAGATTAATGGTGTTTTGGGGAATGGTACTCTATCACTTCGAACCGAGGAGGAATGGTTTCGACGATTCAGAGCCGGTGAAAGCGACACCATGGATAAGCCAGCCGGCGGAAGACCTCAGACAACGAATACCGATCAAATCATGGAAAACATCGAGTTAGATCGGCATGTGACATCTCGTGACATCGCCCAGGAGATGGGAGGTTTTATCGCATCCACCATATAGCCCGGACATACCGCTAAGTGATTACATACACCTGTGCCTGTCCATGGCGTACGCCCTTGGTGGTTTAAAGTTGGTCTCAAAAGAGGCTTGTATAAAATGGCTGTCCGAGTTCTTCGCAAATAAGGAGGGGGGTTTAAAAGGGGGGTATTATGAAGTTGCCGTCTGAATGGAAACAGATTGTCGAACAAAACGGCGCATATTTGAACAAAATCCGATCACTGTAACACTTTTTATAAAGCATTAAATAAGGAGCAATAAAGCGGAAGGGAGATATTTGACAACCTTAAATTTAATGGTGCCGCCAAGCCCCTGAAGATTCCCATTATACATGGAAAAATAACTCTTTTTCGTAGATTTGATGAAGAAACATGAAAAATAAATATTTTTTAACATTGTTTATCTTCATAAATGGTCATTAAATAACACCCAATCATTAATGATTTAGAAGAAATGAAGGTAAATATGTTGGCTCATTTTTATGCAAATCAATACATTCGATCTCTACAATCACATTTAGATTTTGAGCTTATCAAGAATCTTATAGCACACAGATAATCCCCATTGCTCCAAAGAATGACTAGTAAAAAGAGTGACGAGTAAAAAGAGTGACGAGTAAAAAGAGTGACGAGTAAAAAGAGTGACGAGTAAAAAGAGTGACGCGTAAAAAGAGTGACCAGTAAAACGAGTGACGAGAAAAAGTTTTATATCGGCAATATACAAGTTTATAATTACACATTTAAAGAATTTAGTATTAACTTTAATTTGATTTGCAAACGTCAATTTTACAAAAATAGAAACATTTAATTTATTTCGTTACAGTTTAATGAATTTTTACAAAAAAGCGTAAAATTTATATTTCATTTTAAGTTGTCTCAATAATAGTTTTACATACGTGTTTCAAACGTTTTGAAATAATGAAGTATTTACTTGTTCTCTTTGGTAAAAAAATAAATATAATTTAAAATATTTTCATATTTTATGTTGCAATTAAAAAATGGTGTAGTATTCTGCCTGTATTGGCTTACAGAAGAGGGCTCCTGTATTTATTTCAACACAGTTTGCTGTCACACTGAATAAAACTCAACAAAATATGTCAGCAAAATAAAAAAGGCTGTGTTGGACTGATACAACTGTTTTAAATTGCATAATGCCTTTGTCTACATTTGTTAAACTAATTTATGTTTTTTAAATATTTAGTTTTTGCCATTCTTGGTGGGGCTCTTGGTGCCGACCCTCGTCCACGAGCTGGAGAGTTTTTTAGGAATGGTTGATTGAATAATCCATTTTAAAATATTTTCTATTTGAATTGTCAGAATAGAAAATAAATGAAACAGTGCATTTTAAAAACTATTTCGTTTTTTTTATTTCAACAACAAAACATTTTCATAAAACAACATACAATATTTTCATAAAACAAGGAAAAACGTTAACTTTGGTGGAACCGAAGCTGAAACACCCGTTTCACAAACTTAAGACGGTCTTACCAGCTCCATACTATACCTTTATTAGGTCCTACCTTGAGCGCAGAAGTTTCTTCGTTAGATGTTGCGAAGAAAATTCCCAAATAAAAGATATTCGAGCCGAAGTTCCTCAGGGAAGTGTTCTAGGACCAGTCCTTTACACTCTCTATACAGCCGACTTGCCGATTGTAGAGGAAGACAAATTGCTGGTCGCTACGTATGCAGACGACACGGTTTTCTTGGCATCCGACGTTTGCCCACAGGTTGCTTCTGGAATCCTTCAAAGGCAACTCGACATCTTCTCTACTTGGCTCAAGAGGTGGAACATTGTAGTGAACCCTGAGAAGTCCACTCAAATGACTTTTTCTTTAAGAAGGGGTGACTGTCCCCAAGTTCATCTTGACGGAGCCACAATCCCATGCAGCGCTACAGCCAAGTATCTGGGCTTGGGTCTTGACAGAAGGTTAACCTAGCGTCCTCACCTTCTCACCAAAAAGGCACAGCTCAATGAAAGGTTAAAAAAAAACATTTATGGCTTATCGGACGAAGAACACCTCTCAAGCTGAGGAGCAAACTTTTAGTCTATAAAGCAATTATAAAGCCGATATGGACCTACGGTATCCCAATTTGGGGCACTGCCAGCAGGAGTAACTGTTCTATTATTCAAATATTTCAAAACAAGGTGCTGAGGATTATGTCAAATGCTCACGTGTTCCACACCAACAAAGAGATACACGAGAAACTCGGGGTACCTTGGGTATACCAAGAAATAACAAGATTAAGCACCTCTTATATAAATCGGCTCGACATGCATACAAACACACTCGCCATTAACCTACTCGACAACAGTTCCAGTATAAGAAGGCTCAAAAGGCATCAACCGCTCGATCTCCCTCATGGGAGACAATAACTCATGTTTATTTTTACTTTTTGTTTATTTTCTTTTCCCATCCCCATCCCTTTATTCCTTATCCATAATGGCTTTCGCCAACGCATTGTCAACTGTTCTTTACTCAAGCAACTTGCTGATTGTCTTTTAAAGACAGATTTCTAATAAATTTTTTCGCTATAAAAAAAAAAAACCAGGTGCTTAGATTAAATTTATCGTTGAATTTGGTCAAATTTGTATTGAGACTTAATGTTATATTAGCCCGATCCTTACCATGAATTGATTTCACCAAATATTAATTGAATTCATTCATAAATGTTAGTATACAAAAACCAGAAAATGGGCGGTAGGTTTATGTGGGGGCTATACCTAAAAATAATATTAGTGTCTGCAACTAGCTGATGATTCAGTATGGACAAGGATTAGCAGAAGACGCAACTTGTTGGTCAAGATCTGCAATTAAAAGTTAAATTAACTAAATAAAATTCTGCTCAACAAATATACATATATATTTTCATACTTGTAAGAACCAAATAGTACACAGATAGTCCTCATTTCTCCAAAGTGATAAAAAGACACGTATAGTATGAATTGCACATGTCAAAATTTAATTAATTTGGTCACAGTTTAATGAATTTAAAAAAAAAAAAAAAACGTAAAATTTATATTTCATTTTAAGTTGTTTCAATAATAGTTTTACATACGTGTTTCAAACGTTTTGAAATAATGAAGTATTTACTTGTGCTTTTTGGTAAATTAATAAATTTAATTTAAAATATTTTTATACTTCATGTTGCAATTTTAAAATAGTGTAGTATTCTGCCTGTATTGATTTACAGAAGAAGGCTTCCTTATTCTTTTCAACACAGTTTGCTTTCATACTGAATAAAACTCACCAATTTATGTCAGCAAAATAGAAAGAGACTGTGTTGCACTGATATAACTGTTTATAGTTGCATCATGCCTACGTCTACATTTGTTAAATTAATTAATTTTTTTTTTTTAATATTTCAACTTAAAATTTCAGTTTTTGCCATCATTGCTGGGGCTTATGGTAAACGTTGTCCAGAAATAAAAGGGGCATATGAAGGGGCATTGTAATGAAAAATAAATGACAAATTGCATTCTAAATTTATATTTTATTTATTTCAATTTAGCACATAATATTTTTATAATAAAATTAGTCTGCTGATGCCAATCCATAAATCTATTACTTCTGCTTGAAAGCTAAAAAGCTTTTTTTTTTTAAATCTTCGAAATTGGTCCTACCCATATTAGGATATTTTATTGGGACTATCATAGGACGTTTTTATGCAAAATTAAAAATTTTTGAGGTAGTTTTGTATTATAGAAAATCCGTTTGTCAGTGATCACTTGACGGTTCAGGAGAGTCTAAGTTTCGAATATGGTGGTTTTCGAGATAATCGTTTCATACGGCGGATAACAGGCCGATCGGATGGACTGACGAACGTACGGGCATAGCCATATTCAATCGCTTTTCAATGCTGTCAAGCTTAATATACCCTTTTCCCTTTGGGAACAGTGTACATAAAATGGATGCTATGCCTTAAAGTTGGCGTGGTACTTTGAGTTTCAACTGCCTTGGGTTGAGAAAAGCCTAAGATTCGAATTTGCCGACAATTTCTTACAAATTGAGCGAATGAAACGTGTACCTAAAGATAGACAGATGGACGGATATGGCATAATGGATTCGTCTCTTGCATGGAACAAATCTGTTTAAAAATTTCTGCTCACGTTGGTTTAAATCTTCGAAATAGGTTCGTTGATGCCTTAGAGAGAGAGAGAGAGAGAGAGAGGGAGAGAGGAGAGAGAGAGAGAGAGGAGGAGAGAGAGAGAGAGAGAGAGAGAGAGGAGAGAGAGAGAGAGAGAGAGAGAGAGAGAGAGAGGAGAGAGAGGAGAGAGAGAGAGAGAGAGAGGAGAGAGAGGAGAGAGAGGAGAGAGAGGAGAGAGAGGAGAGAGAGAGAGAGAGAGGAGAGAGAGAAGAGAGAGAAGAGAGAGAAGAGAGAGAAGAGAGAGAGGAGAGAGAGAGAGAGAGAGAGAGAGAGATGGACACGTCTATGTCTACTGCAGTTTAGATTCCACAAACCTATAAAATTACGTTTCTTTTTTTATTTTCGATATGAGTCTGGTTTCCGATGTATTTTTGTGCGCTGAACACCAATCCGGTATTTGGTTTTTCGAGAACCAGACGTGCTAGAGACTTCAACTTACTCTTAAATTTAAGCTTGAACCTTCTCTACAATAAATATATAAAATAAATTTAAATAAAAATGAACAATGTTGAATAAAACTCTATGTTCCATTCCTTTTGATTGAATTGAAAAAACCAAAATTAATATATATATATATATATATATAAAATTATATGAGACTTGTTTTCGATGTATTTTTGTGCTCTGAACACGATTCTAAAGTCAATAAGTAGACCCACTTTTTCCAAAATCATGACGTGTTGGGTACTTTTGGTCCCTCGAATCGAGTTTAGCACACGAAAACACAACGGAAATCAGTCTCATATTGAAAATAAAAAAAAAAAAAACAAGGAAAAACGTTAACTTCGGTGTAACCGAAACTCATATACCCGCCACAGAATCTTGGAATAGTTTATTTATTATCATTAGTTGTGTAGGTAAAGTTTGGAGAAGGGGTGAGTGGGAGTCAATAGTCCGATATAATCAAAGTTTAGACACAATAATAGGGTCAAATTTAAAGCTAAGACAGAATGTCAATAATTTTCTTTAAAAAAAAAAAAAAAGAAAATGGAAGGTTTATATGGGGGCTATATGTTATAGTTGCCCGATCCTTATTGTATCGGTGGTGTGTACATACAATATTAGAAGTGTTTTTACCCATTTTGGATTGAATAAATTCATAAATAATGCCTATTTTCATACAAAAATTCGAAAATGGGCGGTAAGTTTGTATGGTGAGTACACCTAAAAATGAGCGTGGCACTTTCATTTTCGAACTTAACTTAGTCTTTGCCGAGAAAAGCTTAAGTTCCAAAGTTCAACTTAATATCTTTATATCTTGAATGAAAAAGATGCATAGAAATATACAAACAGACGGACATGACAAGATCAATACATATGTCTTATCGAGGTGATCAACAATATATATACTTTATGGGGTCTACGACGTATCCTTCAATGCGTTACAAACTTTCAGACAAACTGAATATACCCTTCACACTATGTGTGGAGGTTATAAAAACATGTTGCCCTGTGGTCCTCAGCTTTTTCTGCCGTGCATTCTTCATATTCTTATTATTTTGCTCACACCTTTCGATATAAATCCAATTTACACGATGCATATGTGGGCGTTTATTTAGGATGTCTTTGTTAAATTGTTTACTTTAAAATCCTAAAATCTGAATACTTTGCGTAGAATCAAATGGACGACCATCCGTTGAACAACTGAATTTGAACAGTTAAAGGAGAATACTGTTGCCATATGGTGCAATCCTTAACTTTATAACTCAATGAAATAAATAATATTTAGGTATATATTGTATGTACATATGTGCAACTATGAGAATAAAACTCATAAATAGTTGCAATGGATTTAAATGCAGCTTTTTTTAAAAACGTAGAAAAGTATGCGTGTATTTTGCATAATTATTTTATTTTATTATTGTGTTTTTTCGCAAAATGTTGCTATGCTTCCGCTGACAATAGCCGCTTTCCCATACTCTGCTATGTCTTTTATTATATTTACATGCATATTTCGTTTTTTCTTTTCTCTTTCATTTTTATTTTTTGTTCGTATCCAATACACAAGCATAGAATTTTTATTTATTTATGGCCTCAACCTTTTACGTTCTACTTTTTTTTTTGTTCCTCTTCTTTTTTTCGTTTTCAATTGTCGTGCTTGTATCTTTGTGTGTGCGGCATATTATCGCTTGTTTGCTTCACACATTATACACACAGATACTAACACATACAGATGCGCATGCATATTTACAAATTTGTTTATATGTATTTGTATTTTCATTCCAGCGCTGTACGATTGTGTGTAGGCGTGCGCGTGACGCTTTAAAAATGTATCTGTATCTGTATTTGTATCTTTTGTATAAATGTATCTGTGTATCTATGTAATTGCGTATCTATTATAAACATGCAAATGTTTGTATTTTTTTTTATTTTTTGCTTTTGCATACTTTGTAACATTGCAGCTACAATATGAAATGCTTTTATGCTTTTCGTTTGCATTAAATGTATCTGTGTATATTTTGTATCTGTGTAATTGCACTCAGTTTACTCGGCACGTGAGCGTTTGTGTGTGCGTTAACAAGCGTCGGTTTTTTTTTTTACTGTTTCTCGTTGATGTTGTTTTTTAAGTTAAGTTAATTTTAACAATAATTGTATTTGTTGTTGTTACGTTTTTTTTTTTTTTATTTTACGCTTTTGTTTTGACATTTCTTGTTGTTGTTGTGGTTGACGTTGGGTTTTTTTCTGTATGCGTCATTACAATGTTACTAAAACTGTTATACAGTTTGAAAAGTATTGTTGCATAGTTTTGGGCTGCTTTGATATTTCTATATTATGTTGCATACAACAAAGGGTTAAGTAGGATTTTTTTTTTTATAGATGTATCTTTGAAGCTCATCAAAACGGCATATTATGCGCTACTTGTTTTTAACTGTTCCATAGTCACTACTATCTATCTTTGAAGTTTTTTTTACTCGTTTTGTGCAATTATAAATTTATGCCTATATAAGGCATTCTTACTCAACGGAATACACCACTCTACTCCCAGCATATATTATATTTTACATGGTCAGAATTTCAATTCAGAATAAATGAAATGTATTGTGAACAGACGGAAACAATTAAATTAGTCTAAAACCTGAAGCGATAGAACAAAATTAATAGCATTGCACTTACCTATGTCTTATATTCCCAGCTGAGTTTGGTTTATAAATATTATTATTGCCAATGACTTAATAAGCTGAAGACCCTTTTTTGTTTTCAAATATTTTCAAAAGAGCACCATTTTAGATCGTTTTTAGCTAGCTGTGGGCACTAATAATGTTATATAAAAACCAGAAAGAACGCTAAAGTCGTGTATGCTTGACTACAAGTTAAACTGTTTCCAAATTTAAAAATGGGCCATGTTGCGATATTCCAATTACAAAACACAGAGGTAGTCAGGAAAAAATGTTGGGTAGGTTTATATGAGGGTCAAACCTTAAAATGGGGTTGAGAAAATCCGTTTGTAAGTGATTACTTGGGGTCTTAGGAGACACTATCTCTTATATTCTCCAAGGTAATCGTTGTCAGACGAACAGGGTATCAAAACAAGCAAAAAGTAATCGATTTATGGGTTGCCATCATTTCTGCAGTCAAATTTTTTTATGAAACAAAAATATCTATTTGACCATTAATCGAAACAGTTTTAGAATGCACATTGTCATTTATTTTTCATTCTGACAATTGAAATGAAAATTTTTTAAAATTGATTATTTAAACTCTTCAGCTCGTGGACGAGGATCGGCACCAAGAGCCCCACCAAGAATGGCTGTTTTGCTGACATATTTTGGTCAGTTTTATTCAAACTGTGTTGAAATCAGTACAGGAGCCTTCTTCTGTAAGCAAGTACAGACAGAATATTTTAAAATTGCAAAATGAAGTATAAAAGTATTTTAAATAAAATATATTAATTTACCAAAAGCACAGTAAATACTTCATTATTTCAAAACGTTTGAAACACGTATGTAAAACTATTATTGAGACAACTTAAAATGAAATAAAATTTACGCTTTTTTGTAAAATTCATTTAACTGTGACCAAATAAATTAGCTTAAAAAACAATTTAACCGAAAACAATTTTTTTATATTTCCGCTATTGTTGCTATGCCATATCTGAAATTTTTCCGTCAAATCATATTCTGGGACGTTAATGCGTTACAAAAAGAAAGATGGAATACACCCCTCTCCTCCCAACAAAGTTCAGATATGGCATATCTAAAATGGCGGATATATAAAAAAAAATTGTTTTAGTTAAACTTTTTTAAATTTAATTTATTTGGTCACAGTTAAATGAATTTTTTACAAAAAAAAAGCGTAAAAATTTATATTTCATTTAAAGTTGTCTCCATAATAGTTTTACATACGTGTTTCAAACGTTTTGAAATAATGAAGTATTTACTTGTGCTTTTGGTAAAAAAAATAAATATAATTTAAAAATATTTTTATACTTCATTTTGCAATTTTAAAATAGTGTAGTTATTCTGCCTGTATTGATTTACAGAAGAAGGCTCTTGTACTCTTTTTCAACACAGTTTGCTTACATACTGAATAAAACTCACCAAAATATGTCAGCAAAATAAAAAAGGCTGTGTTGAACTAATACAACTGTTTATAATTGCATCATGCCTTTTCTACATTTGTTAAACTAATTATTGTTTTTTGTATTTTTAGTTTTTGCCATTCTTGGTGGGGCTCTTGGTGCCGATCCTCGTCCACGAGCTGGAAAGTTTGAAAGGAATGGTTGATTGAATAATCCATTTTAAAATATTTTCTATTTAAATTGTCAGAATGAAAAAATAAATGACAATGTGCATTCCTAAAAACTGTTTCGATTACTGGTCAAATACATATTTTTGTTTCATAAAAATTAGACTGCAGAAATGATGCAAGACCACAAATCGATTACTTGTTTTTACACTCTGTTCGTCCTGACGTCAGCTTATGAAAACGATTATCTCGGATACTGTAAGACATAGGGCATCCTAGGACGCTAAGTGATCACTTACAAACTGGTTTTCTTAACCCCATTTTAAGGGGATTACATGGTTTCAACTCCCGGTCAGTTGGTTAAATATTTTTTAAAAATACTTACAAGATGAAATAGAACGGATACTTCAGCGAGTCTTTAATCATATGATCAACATGGTCGTTGATGAGAAAAGCTTAAGTTTAAATTTTAGACAGACAGACGGACAGATATACCAACGAATCGAGCGTCAGACTGTCATGGCAAAATCGAGGGATAGTTTGATTTATTTCTAAAAAAGAACACGTTCGATAGTCTCCACTTTTTTTCGATACATAATTTCCAGGGTTTCCAGGCTTATTCTCTGAAGCTCATTACACTTCTTTAAGCATTTTGACTTTGTCGAAGGTTCTGGGTTCTCATGGATCTATTCCCATGTATTTTAACTGGTAGATTTCACGAAATGGTCACGAAAAATTTTTTCTTAAGGGAACGGTCTGGAGATATATCCTCAAAAAGCCTTTTCCTCTTTATTAATTTTTTAATACTTCATTGGCTACAGTACTTCTGTGGCTTGATTTGTAAACGATCCCATTTCTAACAAAGATATTTTTCTTTTGATTTACTTATTTACTTTGTGCTATAAACATTTTGAAAAAAATAAAAAAAGCCATACCAAACAAAATTATTTGACTTCTAAATTTTATTTACATAATCCAAAAACAAAAAAAAAAACATTTTCCATTTCAGTTATGATTCACTTTGATACTATTTGCCCCAAAAAAAAAAAAAAAAAAAAAAAAAATAAACAACTCCCCACCAAATCGTGCCCAAAACAGGCGCCGTAAAGAACTAAAATCTCAAAAAAGGAAAAATAAAAGTCTTAAAGACACCCAAGTTGGCGTTTGAGTGTGAATGTAAGTGAACGATTGCTTCAAACGCTGCTGACTACAAAGTCAAATTTTAGCCAAAGTAGGACAACCTGTGTCGAAATCGAGTCACAACTCAAATAAAACAAAAAAAATAACTAAGAACAAACGAACGAAACGAAACTATTAGAAATTCAAATAAAATTCGGTATTAAAATATGCAAAATTCAGTTTACAGATTGGCATACATTTTATGCTGCAATTGCTTAGAATGTCTTGAATAACTGACAACGACGACGACTGACTGCCTTGAGGTCGCGTCTCTTGCATGTTGCGCGTTGCATGTTGCATACACCCACTGTAGTCAACATACAAGAGGAAGACAGACAGACAGAGAGCAGATTATGTTGGCGTTGTCGCTGGGGGTCAGCACATGTACATTTTATATCGAAAGGTATCTTTTTTTCATTGTACTGCAATCTTTTTTGTTACTGGGAGCGGTTTTCTGTTTTTTGTTTTTTTTTGGAATCTCAATAACAACAACAATGACGTTGTACTGCAAAGGGCATTCATATAATTCTAAGCAAATAAAATTGAACTGCCAAATTGTGAAAATGCAAATAAAAAAATTCTTAAAGATTTACTTGTCAGCCACACCTCAAAAATATCGAAAATTTTCTTCTTAAATAACTAAATAAAATGCATTAAATTGGATCATAATTCGTAATGGCAAACAATAAACAAATTTTAACTTTTTATACATACTTTGGCAGATAGAAATCGCAAATATTCGCTGCAGGGCGTTGCAATACAAGTGGAGTGGAGGATTATGTTGCAGAATTTGCCATATTGCAAGCATGCGCGCAATCATCATTTTTCAGTTGGCACGAGTCATGTCAGCTACAAATACAATAAGCAAAAATATCATTCAATATAATCAGCGATGACAGTTTGACTGTGATTAATCAAACGTTAAATCGATTATTTAATTTTTTTATCTGTTTAGTCATTTTTTTTAATAGCGTCAGAAAATTATTAAATATAAAAAATGACACTAGTCAACATTAAACTTATGAAAACGTTCCATCTCGAGATATAATTTTTTTTTATTCAGCTTTAAAAAAATTATAATGTTAAAAAATTTTCACTTTTATGGATTGTTAGAACTAGACAATATTCTGTCACGTCCGCAATGTTTGCATTTTGTCTTTAACCCATTTCAAAATTGTCTTCCGTGCCTGGTCTGAATCCAAGAAGTCTTGACACTTAACTTAAGCTTTTCTCAGCTCTGTAAAGCCCCCATGCAAACTTACTGTTTGTTCGATTGTTTGTATGAAAATAGGTTTAATTTATGAATGTATACACTCCAAATGGTGTAAAAACATTTTATATTCTTGATCAGCATTGAAAAGGAAGCCGAACTAGCTATTTCTGACTGTCCTTCCCTCCGTCCGTCCGTCCGTCCGTCCGTCCGTCATGCTGTCTGCCGTATGAAAATGATTATCTCGGAGACTATAAGAGATATAGCTAGCATTTTTGAAGCTAAGACTCTCTTAAGCCGTCAAGTGTGCACTAACAAACAGGTTTTCTCTCACCCCATTTTAAGGGTTACCCCCATACAAATGTATCCAAAATCCTGGTTCTTTGCATAAAAACATCTTTTTTAGAAAGTTAAATTTAGTATAAATTATGCCTATGATAGTCCCAATAAAATATCTAAATATGGGTAGGACCGAGAAATTTTTAGGTATAGCCTATAAAATATGTATTTGACCAGCAATCGAAACAGTTTTTAGAATGCTTTTTGTCATTTATTTTTCATTTTGATAATTCAAATAGAAAACAATTAAAAATGGATAATTCAAACCCATTCATGCAGGAGTATCTTTTCCAAAAGAATCCTGCTCGTGGACGAGGATCAGCATAAGCACCACCAAGAATGGCAAACACTGCAATTTTTATTTGAATTATTAAAAAATAAAACAAATTTTTTTTTACAAATGTAGATGAAGCCATGATGCAATTATAAACAATTGTATCAGTCCAACACAGTCTTTTCTATTTTGCTGACATATGTTGGTGAGTTTTATTCAGTATGAAAGCCAACTGTGTTGAAAAGAGTACAGCAGCCCTCTTCTGTAAACCAATACAGGTAGAATAGTACACCATTTTAAAATTGCAAAATGGAGTAAAAATATTTTAAATTATATTTTTAGATTACCAAAAAGCACAAGTAAAGCCTTCATTATTTCAGAGCGATTGAAACACGTATGAAAAACTTTTATTGATGCAATTCAAAATGAAATATAAATTTTATGCATTTTAGTGTGACCAAATAAATTAAATTTTTCTTTATATTATTTTAACATGTTAGACAATTTGAATTATTATTTCTCCACATTGTTAGGTATTTTTAAACACAAAGGGTCATTGTTTCAATGTCCAGTTAAGCACTAACTGGCAATTACTCCACAAATTTAACTTTTAGTTAGTGCTTAACTGGACATTGAAAAAACGATCGTAAATTGTTTAAATTTTAAAATAACTAATTTCAAAAGTTTTTCGTATGTGTTTTTATACCCTGTACCTGAGTAGTAAAAGGCTATATTAAGTTTGTGCAAATAAATGTAACACACAGAAGGGCGCTTGATAGACCCTTAAAATATAGGTATTGAATGGGGAGCCGAACTAGCTACGTCTGTCCGTCCGTCATGCTGTCTGCCGTATGCAAACGTTTAATTCGGAGACTATAGTACTCCGTTTAGACTGAGCTGGGTTTGGATTAACTGCGAAACCCAGGGTAGAACAGAAGATATCCCTGGGTTTAATTTTAACCCAGTGTTAAGCACAGAGTTGCATTGCGAAATTTATTTATAGAGCGATATGCTTGAAATAGGTTACAAATACTTCTTTTATCAAGAAAAATTTTCGGTTTAAAATTGGTTTAGATCGAACCACGAATTTCTAAGATTTAAAAATCGTTTAGTATTTAAAGACAACATTTAATACAAATGCAGAATACGCAGATCTATTAACTTCAAATTATGTGTCACAGTTATATAAGCTTCGGTCTAACCGAAGTTAACATTTTGCCTTGTTTATATTTAAAGTATTATTCCAGGTCCTATAAAATGTTTCAGAATAAATGGTTTGCAATATTACAAATGAAATTTTTTGTTCTTTGTAAATGTGTGTAACTCATTAAAGAAGATCCTATATAGTATATAACGGGTGATTTTTTTGAGGTTAGGATTTTCATGTATTAGTATTTGACAGATCACGCGGGATTCAGACAAGGTGTCAAAGAGAAAGATGCTCAGTATACTTTGACATTTCATCATGAATAGACTTACTAACGAGCAACGCTTGCAAATCATTGAATTTTATTACCAAAATCAGTGTTCGGTTCGAAATGTAGAAAATCCGCTTTTTTATCGACAAATTTTGTTCAGCGATGAGGCTCATTTCTGGTTGGATGGCTACGTAAATAAGCAAAATTGCCGCATTTGGAGTGAAGAGCAACCAGAAGCCGTTCAAGAACTGCCCATGCATCCCGAAAAATGCACTGTTTGGTGTGGTTTGTACGCTGGTGGAATCATTGGACCGTATTTTTTCAAAGATGCTGTTGGACGCAACGTTACGGTGAATGGCGATCGCTATCGTTCGATGCTAACAAACTTTTTGTTGCCAAAAATGGAAGAACTGAACTTGGTTGACATGTGGTTTCAACAAGATGGCGCTACATGCCACACAGCTCGCGATTCTATGGCCATTTTGAGGGAAAACTTCGGAGAACAATTCATCTCAAGAAATGGACCGGTAAGTTGGCCACCAAGATCATGCGATTTGACGCCTTTAGACTATTTTTTGTGGGGCTACGTCAAGTCTAAAGTCTACAGAAATAAGCCAGCAACTATTCCAGCTTTGGAAGACAACATTTCCGAAGAAATTCGGGCTATTCCGGCCGAAATGCTCGAAAAAGTTGCCCAAAATTGGACTTTCCGAATGGACCACCTAAGACGCAGCCGCGGTCAACATTTAAATGAAATTATCTTCAAAAGTAAATGTCATGGACCAATCTAACGTTTCAAATAAAGAACCGATGAGATTTTGCAAATTTTATGCGTTTTTTTTTTTAAAAGTTCTCAAGCTCTTAAAAAATCACCCTATATATCCTTGAACAACACAAGACGAGTCGATCTAAACATGCCCGTCTGTCTGTCCATCTGTATGTATGCGTTTCCTTCGCTTATTAATAAAATATTGACTTGAAATCCGAAACTTAAGCTTTTGTCATCCTCCGTGTACACTATTTGTAGCCCCCATACGAACCTTTCACCCATTTTCTAAATTAATCTGTCCTTAAGTAAAAACTTATTGTTTTATGAAAATATTATATGACAAATTGAAATAAAAAATATTTATTTGACCAGTAATCGAATCAGTTTTTTTGAATGCAATTTGTCATTTATTTTTCATTCTGACAATTCAAATAGAAAATAATTAAAAATGAATCATTCAACCAATTCCCCAGTCATATTCATTTCCAAAGAATCCAGCTCGTGGACGAGGACCGGCATAAGCCCCACCAATAATGGCAAAAACTAAAATTTTTATTTGAAATATTAAAAAAGAAATCAAAAATTAGTTTAAGAAATGTAGATAAAGGCATGATGCAATTATAAATAGTTGTACCAGTCCAACACAGTCTCATTCAATTTTGCTGACATTTATTGGTGAGTTTTATTCAGTATGAAAGCAAACTGTGTTGAAAAGAATAAGGGAGCGTTCTTCTGTAAGCAAATACAGGCTCAATACTACACCATTTTAAAATTGCAACATGAAATATTAAACGATTTTAAATTATATTTATTAAATTACCAAAAAAGCACAAGTAAAGCCTTCATTATTTCAAAGCGATTGAAACACGTATGTAAAACTTTTATTGAGACAATTCAAAATGAAATATAAATTTTAGTCATTTTACTGTGACCAAATAAATTATATTTTCCTTTATATAATTAAAACATGTGCAGGATAATTTGAATTATTATTTCGCCACATTGTTAGGTATTTTTGAACACAAAGGGTTATTATTTCAATGTCCAGTTAAGCAGTAACTGACAGTTACTTTATGAATTTAATTTCTTACTTTTAACTTAACTGGACATTAAAAATATTCGTAAACTGTTAAAATTTTAAAATTACTAAAAAGTTTCTCATAATTTTTTTTTACCCTGTACCCGAGGCGTTTGTTCAAATGTATGTAACAGGCAGATGAAGGCAGGGTAGATCCTATAAAGTAGATATATTCTTGATCAGAATCGATAGAAGAGTCCATTTAGCTAGGACCAAAAAATTTAGGTATAGCACATTACAAAATTACCCAATTTTTTTGAGTTTTTGTATGAAAATCGAGTACAATATAGTATTCTATTACGAAAAGACTTTACGTAAAGATTGGGAACAGGGTATCTTCAGTCGAACATACTCGATTTCAGTGTTCTTTCTCATTCACACATAGTTTGAAGGGTATTATCGGTTTGTCGTAAAGTTTGTAACTCACAAAAAGGAGACCCCATAAAGTATGTATATATTATTGATCAGCTCGACAAGACGAATCGATTTTGCTATGTCCGTCCGTCTGTCCGTATGTTGCAATGTGTTTTACTTGGAAAGTTGTAAATGAATTGACCTGAAATTTTAAACTTAAGCTTTTATTGGTCCTAGGCAGTTTGTATGTCAGAACCAAGGTGCCACGTATTTTTGTTATAGCCTCCATACAAACTTACCATGTTTTTTTCGATTTATGGTATGAAAATAGTTAATATTTATGATTGTATTCACTATAACTCGGGTAAAAACACTTCTAATGTCATCCAATATCAAAACTAAGGTGCCACGCCCATTTCTAAGTATAGTCCCCATACAAATCTACCGCCCATTTTTGAGTTTTTGTATGAAAATAGTTTTTGCTTATGAATATATTCACTACAATCTGGATAAAATCACTTCTACTGTCATCCTATGAATACTATATACTACCGAAATGACAAGGGTTGGGCAACTATAACTTACAGACACCATTTATATACTTATATGTTTCTAATTTGGGTCCCAACTTGAGTTGGCCCCATCCAGCCCCTTTGCGGAATACAACTTACGTCACTGATGATCATACAAGAACTAATTAAAGTTTCGTGTAGTGGGTATTTGAGCTTCGGTTCTACATAAATTAATGTTTTTCCATGTTTTCTTTAACACTTTGGAATAATGATCTTATGCAATTGATCGACTCGGAATTCGAGATTGATTCTTGGTTCTTTCGACTCTGCTCATGAAACGGAAGGTTCAAGCAGCAATCCAAGCCTTATTAATCTAATTGATTTGGGATAATAATAAAATGGACTTGTTTTTTTCAGAGTTACCATAGAGTCTCCAATTTCCGATTAATTTTTCACAGTTAACCAAACTAAATCTTACGAAAATTTACGGGTCGGTGTTTTTTTACAGTTAATATAACGTTTGTCTTTTGGACCACCAAGCAAGCCCCTTGTTTATATTGAAGGCATCTTGAGCTCCACAATTTTGTTAGATCGCTTGAAACAAATATGACGACGCATTGTGACTAGATTTTCTTGTTGTCTAGTGTATTTTTTTTTTTGCTGATTTCATTGCTTATTGTTGGAAAATGTAAATGTGCGGAAAAGTTACAAAAAATATAGGCGTGACATGATGCATTTTTTTTTTTGTATTTTTAAAATTAAATATCAAAAGTCGCACAGAGTTAGTTGCCGAATGAAAATGAAATTAAAAAAATATAAAATCGAAAACTAAAGCAAAACAAAAGGCGGTAACTTGTCTCATTTGCAAATCAGTTAGTGATCTCCTGTTTGGCCTCCGTAGCCAATTCATTCATTCATTCATTCCGTTGGGCTGAGTGACATAAGCGACAAATGCATTAAAACGATTTATTGACATTTAAAGTGAGTGACAAACTTTTTTAATTTTTTTGTTGGATATTTTGCAAAAAGTTGAGTTTATAGCCAAAGGCTACAACTACACCCATGCGGCCGCTGCTATTGTTTTTATTGTTAATTTAAATTTTTTACTTTTATACGCTCGAATAACTTGGCTTGTTATTTTTCTTACTTACAAATAAACAAATTATAATAACTGGGTCAAAAGTGGCTTGAAGTACTTTTACTTTTCTTAATATTTGTCATTTTGTCGTGCAGTAATCATAATAATAATAATTGCGACAAGTGTCCGCACAAGTTATTAAATTAAATAGTTTGTCTTTTTATTTTTCTTTTTTGGGTTTTTGCGGTGTTTTTATCTTGGGCAAGCGACTACTTTTGTTTGATTTTTTAATGAACTTGTACGCTTAATGAACTTCAATTTGTCAATGGTGTCGTTTACATGCACAAAAGTTGTTAAAACCAAAGATATTGAGAAATATAGATCATATAAGCTTCAATGTTATGGTGGATTTTATAGATTTATAACTGGAAAAAGTGTAAAAAATTATTAAAATAATAAAAAGTATTTCAATTTTCGTCTGTGGTATGTTTGCCATTTTCAAGGTTCGTCACGACAGAAATTAATTAAATGCACAAAAAATGGCAGGAGAAAATTTCGGAGACATACATTGCCATGGTAAAAAAAAAGGAATAGCTGGGTAAAATTAACACTTCCGTTGAAGAGATTTTTTTAGCGTAGAAGGCACAGTATGAGATTCAAGCAAGCGTATACCAGAACTAAAGAAAGAAAAAGCACATTGTAGTGTGCAATATAAAACACTTGTGGACCTTAGTTCATTGCACACAAAGGCTAATTAGAGATAGGGGGAGAATATAAAAATAATAATATCTTCGGAGAGAGAGACAGAGGGCAATAGAGAATCTGACTGGAAATTATTGACTATTTTATTTACCTACAATTACATTCCCATCAATTCGGTTACATATGCTAGGATAAAACGCGAATATAAGCTAAACTAAAGAATCCCCATTTGAAGTTTGGCTTGTTTCGATAAGAACTTCTAGGAACTCAATTCGAAATGGAGATTACATTTTACTATGTATAGAATATGTGTTGCACTGTGTCGTACACACATAAGCTGGAAAAACAACTTCCCTCATAATTTGGGTAAGAGCCTGTCAAAAAACGTGATTTCCAGGTCGACCCACTTTATGGAGACTTCAATAGATCTCGAGATATTGCGATTTTAGTGAGAGCGCGCTCCGTTTATTCCACGTACTGGAAGCGCTGATCGGAATGCTTGTCCATGCAAGCAAGTTTGTACAAGGTTTTCCGTTGCGATGGAACGAAAACGTATGGCTGCCACGCTGCGCGATCTTTACTAAAATCGCAATATTTCGAGAATTATTAAAGTCTCCATAATTTTCTTTTTTTAAAAGAAAAGTGAAATAATAACGAGTCGTTACATGTTTGTTTGAAAACTTAACAACATGGCCAAGATGCCTAAAAAGATTTTTTATGGTCAAAATTTTGAGTTTTTTTTTTTTCATTGTAACTTGAATTTACACTGTGTTAAATTTACTACTATATTGCCTGAAATTGTTATTAAAATTCATCAAACAGTTTCCAAAATATTGATTTAAAAAAAAAAAACACTACTATTTACCTAGGACTATTATTTTCCAATGTTTTAAAAAAAATGATGATCAAATATGGAAATTTTAATTTAAGCCATATTTGAACTGTTTTTTCACTCGAGTTATTTTTTTACAAAGCTCTGAAAAGTGCCAAAAGCAAGATTTTTTGAAACTTTTACCATATTTTTTTTTTTCAAAACCCAGAAGTGATGGTAAATTTTCACTTACAGATTCATAATCTGCAGGAAAAATTATAACACACATGGAGAATTTTGAATCCATCATACTTCCTGTTCATGTACCGTCAACTAGTCAGAGGTAATTGCAATCCATTAAGTTTTTGGTGTACCATCTAGGTTAACATTTATACCCGTTACATATAGTATGAACGGGTATGTTAAGTTTGTCTGAAAGTTTGAAACGCATTAAATGAGGCATCAAAATCTACTTGCCACTTTTTTGTCTTTTCAATTTTGCTGCTATGTACAAAGCGCTACATGGCTCGTATCGGGCAATAATATAGCGCTTTGTATATAGCCGCGAAATTCAAAAGACAAAAAGGCGGAAGGGAGATTTTTGACCACATTATATATTCTTGATCAGCTCGACGAGATGAATCGACCAAGTCATGACCGTCTGTCTGTCTGTCCGTTCGTCCGTCTGTTTGTTTCTTCGCAGTTCATGCGGTCAGTTTAAAAGATATTAGTCTAAAATTTGGAACTTAGGTTCTTCTCTCCAACAACTAAATCAAGTATGAAATTGAAAGTGCAATGCCCATTTTTAGATATAGTCCCCATACAAATCTATCACCCTTTTATTTATGAATGTATTCACTCAAAACAATTCTTGTGTCATCCTACTACCGTTATGATACGAATCAGAGCAGTATAAAACTCACATTCCATTTCTGATATTTACAAGAACATTATTGCTTCAATACGTCTGTATTTTTTGCATAATCAATATTGTACCTAAGGCCGGATTGTATGAGACCATTGATTCCTACCCATCTTATCTGGAAAGTTTATTTAAGTCACTTATGATCACACATAAAGTATGTAAAGAATCGTGTGACACTTATTTAAGCTTCGGTTCCACCGAAGTTTTGCCTTGTTGAAACTCTACAAAAACAAATGAGTTCTAGGATATACACCTTGCCTTGGTTCTGGGACACCAAGGAACATATTCTAATTCCGCCAGAGAGGAGCACTGTAGTAATTCTTATGATTAAACTAAGGCTGCTTATCAAACAAAAATTAGCCGAGTTGGCAGAAATTTGGTGGACCACAAATTCTAATTTCTATATTTCGGAATTTAAATTTACGTAACCAGAGTACAACAATAAGCGAACAGCTCAGCTTATGCTCCATAGTTGCCAGGTTTTATCCGTGTTGGTAAGAGACACCACTCATGGGGCACCGCCTCATTGGAAGGTACTACGCTCGTTCAGGTATTGAATCAAATGACTTTAAGCTGCATTAAACTCTAGAGTACCTACTATGTCACTGTTCAGCACTTGGTAGATTAAGGTTTTAGCTGTTTTCCAGATTGTCAACAAAAGTTTCGGGATTTTCCTTATAAAAACAAAACCATCTATTATTCGGCCATTTTATTTTGCTGGTAAACCTCCATAGATAATATTCGTAAGATTTATCTGAATCATTTTAAAGTATTTTGTTTCAAAAGCAGTTTTCGCAAAACGACAGCAACACTTTTCCATGTTCTGCTATGCAGTTCGTATGAAACAACTCCCAAACTTACACGGCCAAGAACTTTGAGTGTTAAAAATAATACTAAAATCAATCATCTATGGAATATGAACAGAGTTTAGTTCTGCAGCTCCGATATGGCTCAATTATAGTTTTTTAAAATTTACTTTTCATTTGGAGAGGAAACTGATCACCCAAAATAATATTTTCCTTGTTATTTAACTTCTTGAACCGACAGACCAAAACAATCAACCCCTCTCCAAGGCTTCAATAAAGCCACTGGTGCTGCTCATAATTTAGTCATCTACATTTTCAGAAAATATTTTAAAAAGACTTGTAAACGTTTTTTTTATTTTCTTTTTTTATTCAAAACTCTCATAGAAATTTGTTTTAAACTTGCCTACTCGTGTCAACCTTTGAACTGTGTAAAAATATTTAAAATACCAAAAAAGCAATACATTTACTATGTACTAAACTGCGCTACTATGTCACATTTCCTGCTGTAATAAACATTTGCCTTTCTAAAAATTTGTCAACAACAGAGCAAACTGTGTGCGAAGTGGAAGGGAGTGAGGAAATCTTACTCAAAGAGAAAAAAAAAACAATTAGTCTACTGCAAAAGCGCAATAAATAAATATTCATTTGCATAATAGATACACTACACAACTACTACAAAAGGCGGTAATGGTCAGCCTGCAACAAATAAGCACAAAATGCCGCCTGTACAACTTCTGTCCGTCTGTCTACCTTTTTTGTCTGCAACTTGCTGCAACTGCAACAGACTGACTGCGCCACATTTGGAGCAAATTCGTGTACAAAATACGCTACGCGACAGCTAACTGAGATTTTTTTTTTTTTTTTTTTTTTGGGTTTTTAAGCATTCGATATGCTATAAGTATATAGATTTATTTTTGTAACTTCTCAAATGTTTTGCCTCGAAAGGCAAAGCACGATCGACTAACTAAATATATACTATATAATTTTTTTTTTGTCCATTTTCAAAAGCAGATTAATTACCAACCGCTGGGCATGGTTTACGTTTCGACAAGCATAAGTATCTCTGAAGCACGAGTTACTATTGTAGAATATAAGTAAGCAGTTAGTGACAGTACTGTAACTAAAAAAAAATTTTACTTAAATATAGCAAAATATCTGAATAAACCGAAGAAAAAAAATATTTTTATTACAAAATTTTTAAATAAATTTACGACTAAAAAAAACGACTATTGAATGGAATAAACTAGTTAAGCATACAATTTTTTTTGTATATGTAACTACGTACAAAGTATCTTAACTCGTAATAAAAAAAATTAACTGCAAAAAAACATTTAATGCCTCAATTCCTGCCTAGTATAATACTCATAGTTTTGGCCAATAAAGTTTCGTTAATGACAACAGTTTTTACATAAATTCTAAATGCACATTTAATGCGCAGACGTGTTGCTGTTTGCTAGTATATCACTTTAAGATACTCGAGCGAAGTCAGAGTGCAGTTTATGTAGCCAATCAGAAGTGTGGCACACGCGCATGCGTAAAATTAATTAGAGTTTGTCGGTTTTTTTTTTTTGTATTGTAACAAAAACTAAAATTGTAGCAAAAAGTGTTGAATTTTAATGACAGCAAGCGACAAGAGTTAATGATTTTTATATGATTTTAATGAAATGTTGCAAAAAAGGTTAATTAAATCAAGAAATCTACATAAAAGCCTTCTAAAATCAACATGGCATGCGGCTATTAGTTCGATAGCTTCTTACTTGTTGTTGTCTGACAGAAAATTAGATGGTTATTGAGTATTTTAAAATTGGAAATCATGATCTCTTTTTTGAAGTACAGAATTCTAGATTTCTGCTAATAAATTTTAACTACACAATAAGATTTTTCAAAGATTGATCACCTCTGATATAAAAATTTATCTGCTTCATATATTGTGACCGTCGTTTATCAAGGGAAATGCTAGATATTAGTGGATCTGAAGAATCAATTACTCTGTTTTTTTTTATACCCTGAACCCAAAGGGTAAAAGGGTAAATTAAGTTTGTGCGAATGTATGTAATAGACAGAAGAAGGCAAGATAGACCCTATAAAGTATATATATTCTTGATCAGCATTGGAAGGGGAGTCGAACTATTGTAGCTATGTCTGTCTGTCCGTCAGTCCGTCCGTCATGCTGCCTGCCATATGAAAACGGTTATCTCGGAGACTATAAGAGGTAGAGGTAGAGCTTAAAACTTAGACTCTCCTACGCCGTCAAATGTGCACTTACAAACTTTTTTTCTATAACCCCATTTTAAGGGGTACCCCCCATACAAATGTACCCTAATATTTTGGGTTTTTGCATAAAAACGTCATTGTTTTTTATTCTAGGAAGTTCAAATTTAGTGTAAATTATGTCTATGATAATCCCAGTAAAATATCCCAATATGGGTGGGACCAACAAAATTTTAGGTATAGCTCCCATACAAATGAACCCCAAAACTTTGGGTTTTTGCATAAAAACGTCATTGTTTTTTATTCTAGGAAGTTCAAATTTAGTGTATATTATGTCTATGATAGTAACAGTAATATATCCCAATATGGGTGGGACCAACAAAATTTTAGGTATAGCTCCCATACAAATGAACCCCCAAAATTTTGGGTTTTTGCATACAAAACGTCATTGTTTTTTATTCTAGGAAGTTCAAATTTAGTGTAAATTATGTCTATGATAGTCCCAGTAAAATATCCCACTATGGGTGGGACCAACAAAATTTTAGGTATAGCTCCCATACAAATGAACCCCAAAATTTTGGGTTTTTACATAAAAACGTCATTGTTTTTTATTATAGGAAGTTCAAATTTAGTGTAAATTATGTCTATGATAGTCCCAGTAAAATATCCCACAATGGGTGGGACCAACACAATTTTAGGTATAGCTCCCATACAAATGAACCCCAATATTTTGGGTTTTTACATAAAAACGTCATTGTTTTTTATTATAGGAAGTTCAAATTTAGTGTAAATTATGTCTATGATAGTCCCAGTAAAATATCCCACTATGGGTGGGACCAACAAAATTTTAGGTATAGCTCCCATACAAATGAACCCCCAAAATTTTGGGTTTTTGCATCAAAATCAATTCAAAGGTTCATAAAGATTGGGTACAGGGTATCTTGCAGTCGTGCATACTCGACTTCAGCGTTTTTTCTTGTTTTGTGGTGCATCTGAGCGTCTATCATTTTTATAAAATTTGTTTCGGCACAATGCGTCGAATCATTTTCTCCAAAGCAGCCAACAGGAAGTGAAAAGCCGACTATTATTTGGGCACCGTGAGCTTAAATTTTGTGAACAGTCGGTGACATCGGGTACCAAGAAAATGTTTTCATATATAACGAGGTAGTTAGTTGACAGAAATTTTGAAACTTCTCAAAGTTTATATCATATTTGCATGAAAAATTCCTGAGAACAACAGCATGGGTTTTAGCATGGATAAACTTTGAATTGCATGATAGTGCAAAGTGCATTTCTTTTGTAGTGTTTTTGACAGCACTCCAATACTATTAACAAAAGTATAAAAATTTTATATATAATATAATATATAAAAAAAAAAAGTTCAGTGTATAATTTTTCGCCAATTTATTGAAACTTTTTACAATTTTTGCTGTGCATGTTGTTGTCGCTATTGCGGCACACGCAGGCAATATGGTTTTATCAACTCAAGCCAAAATAAAGTGGCAAGGAGAAGCTACCACGGCTAAAGGTTTAAACGGTTTTCATCAACGGGTAAGGATATCGAGCGAAAACTCGTGGAGCTCTGGGTCAGATGAGCTGAGACACAAAGCTGCCCCTCGCAAAAATTTGTCACTCCTGAACACAAAAACCAAGGCCAAAAATAGCAACAATACAGATACTAACAGATTCGCAATTTTATCAGATGTTAGTGACGTGTTAGATGTTAGTAAAGACGATCACATGGACACGGCTCCTACTGCAGCAGCGAAGATAATTAAGCCACCACCGATATTTATCCCGGACGTTACTAACATTTCAGGACTTCTAAGCGGTATATATATGGTCATCGGTAGTAAGAATTTTGTCTCTAAGTCTGGCAAGGATGGTCGTGTTAGAGTAAACTTGGCCGATAAGGACAGTTTCTCTAAGCTAAAACACTTCCTTGATACGAACGGAATGCCTTACTAGACCTTGCAAGCCAAGGATGAGCGTGCTTACAGATTTGTGTTTAAAGGGCTACATCACTCCACCGATTTGGACGACATCAAGAAGGCTTTGGCTGAACACGGTCATGCTGTACGAGGCCGGAAAATTAAAAACGCCATTAATCGATTTAACAACAAGCCGATGTCCATATTTTTCGTTAATCTGGAATCGGCCAGCAACAACAAGGAGATTTTTTTCTTTAAAAGGCTGTGTAGCTGTGTGGTCACTATCGAACCACCGAATAAGTCCAAGGACATTCTTCAATGCTACCGCTGTCAGGGTTTTGGGCATTCACAGAACTATTACCGTATACCACTAAAATGTGTCATATGTGGCGCAGAACACAGCTCAGCTGAATGCACGAAGCGAAAGGATGAACCTGCCTGTTGCACCCATTGTCAAGGAGACCATGCTACTTCATACAAGGGCTGTAAAGTATATAAGAAAGCGAAAGAGCTGCATTCACCCAAGCCAAGACCCACTCAGGTGTCTCAAAGAATAAAAACCTCTGGCCTCCTAGCGCCCTCAGTAAATCACGGCATTAGCTTTGCCAGCACAGAGCGAGGAGTTCACTCTGAATGTCCAGGGCATCGAACCACGCAGCAACCAACAGCGTCACCCCCCAGTTATAAGTCAACTTAACCCCAGACTGCATCAACCGGAAACCATGATTGAAAAAATGCTCGAAACTATACAAACTATATAAGTCTCCATATCGTACTAAAGAACGCGAATGGCCTGTTTAGGATCAGGTCTGTGGTTTTTACTTTTATTCATTTCTTCCCATCCCCATCCCTTATTCGTTATCCATAATGGCTTCGCCAAGCTATTAAGGGAATATAAAATCCAACTTAATCTTATTGTTCGCCATAACACACTTTGCCTTTCATGGATCCCAGGGCAATGAGCAAACTAACAGGCTGGCTAGAAGGGGGTCCATCGAGTGATTCCCAGCTAGTCGTGGTACAGAATCCAATGACTGTCAGGTTCGTCCGCATTAAGAATCACTTCACCTCTTTAGGCATTAATTAATGGCAAAATCTGTATAGTTGCAGGGAAGCTATGTTTATTTAAACTTCCGTCAAGGCATTACGAGTCTAATAGCTGCCATCATATTGCATTGGATCATCGGGGGATTTTTTAAAGCCTGTACCAAAGGCTGAAGGTCCGTTAGTCTGTCATGCTGTCTGCCATACAAAAACGATTATCTCGAAGACTATAAGCGAGACTATAAGGAGTGCACCCATACAAATCTTCGCCAAAATTTTGTGTTTTTGCATAAAAACTTTTTGTTTCTTATTCTGGAACATTAAATATCCCAAATAAATATCCCAAAACAAAAAGGAGCAAAAAATTGTACCCCATTTTTTTTCTTTTTTTTTTTTGAGTTTTTGTATAAAAATCCAATACTCGAGCATTTATCACAGGCTAAGATCCTAAGGTTCAGAATGTAGTTAATAAGTCTTGGCTCAGCTACGCAATATACGCTATCGATGATCACACATATTTTTGGGAAACAAGCAATCTGAATTTTGTGAATGAACGCTACTACTAAAAAGCTTTTTAATTATATCGAACGATGCATCTTGTGGTGCCTTCCAACTTTGTTAACAGCAAAAGCGGAAGTTAGCGTTTATGTGCGCATTTGGTATATTTAATTCATCCAAGAAAATTAACATGTTCAAGAGTTACACAAAAAACCATTTTAAAATTTTACTTTTACAATAAAATTAGATATCCCATTAAATTTTAAATAGCTACAACATATTTTGCAATAGCTGCTGATGACTTTATAAGCTGCACCATTCATTCATACATATCAAATCGGGCGTCAACAGGGCACATAGTCAATCACAATGCATTTTCATATATAAATCACCTTCTCATACCTAAACGCCCACGAAAAGGTAAAAATGCCAAACTTCCAACAGGCGTATTAACAGTTTAAATTATAATTCGTTACAGTTACTTACTACAGCTTTTGAACTAAAGCAGCAACAGCGGCTGCCCAACCTATATAAAAAAAAAGAAACCTATCTATCTAAACCGCATTTAAGGCGCTATTCATTATAAGTATTCATGTACATACTAGCTACGTATAGCAAAAGATTCAATGAAAGTAAAAGTTGTTATTTAGGTTTTTTCTGTTAATGTTTCGTTTGGCTTGGAATTTGTAGCAGTAACAAACAAAATGTTTTGAACTAAGCCGCCGCCAGGCAAGGAACAACATAACCAAACGATCGACATGAATTCAATTGCAACATGAACTCAATTGTTGGCCTATAAAACTGTGTAAAGAGTAAAATTGTAGGCGTGGAACTATATAAAAAAAATTGGTTTATGTGTTAATGTAGATCAAAATAAAAATATATAATTCATTGAGATACATTTAAAAAAAAGTATTTTAAATAAAATTAATGTCTTTTAATTTATAAAACTTAGTCAACTTACAGCACATTGCATATCAATGAGGCATCCCGTAAAGTTGCATATTTTTAGTGCATTTAAACGGGTTCACGCACTTGAACTTGAACTGCACATAAAAAGATACAAAATAAAGATACAAAAAAGATACAAAAAAAAAAAGATACAAAAAAGATACAAAAAAGATACAAAAAAAATTTACAAAAAAAAAAAAGATATAAAAAAAGAAAAGAAATAAATAAATTGTAGCGTCAATTAAATTTAAGTTCTTGCCTGAGAGTCTGCTTTCGCAAACGTTAAGGAAGCATTTAAATTCATGCGAGAACAGGAGAAATATGTTTCGAATAGCCCTACCCAAAGCATGCAATTCTGGCTCTAGAACTGCCCATTTTATATGCGTTTTTTTTTACAGTTACTTCCGCATTTTGTGCACAACTGCAAAAATGCGTTATCACGGAAGGTAAATAAAATTCTATTTAATTGGCTTAAAGCTTGACTGATATGACGACAGATATACTATATAACATAAGTATGTATTGTATGTAGACTGCATTGACGCAATGACCTTGATGTTGTAGTATACAAAAAGCAGCAGCAACAATAAAAAGAGTCAAGACATAAGTTTCAATAATTGAAATAGTTATTCTGGGTTATATTGTATCGAATGTGGTGTGGTATAATTATCTTTCTTATTTTTTTGATCCGGTTTATTCAACCGCGGGCGTTGCTTGATTTGTATTTGAGTGTGAAGTAATTTAACTGTGACAAAATGTTTACTTTTTTTTACTTTAAACAGGGTGCTTTAAAATATTTTATATTAACAAATGTTTATATTTATTTAAAACTGAAACTTCTACACTCAAATCTTGTATCTAATCTGAAAGCGCAAAACCAACGTAAGAATCTCCAGACCTGCATCAATATCAACGCCAAAACTAAATAACCATGGTTCGAAGCATCTTAAAAAATAGACCACGTTTCTTAGACTAAGCGACTGCGCTATCCTTTTAACCACAGATTTTAGAATTTTGTAGAAGTGAAGTTTAGGTAGTCTTATTAAAGGTGTTTTGGATATTACTTATACTCTAGGTAAATTTGGTATGCTCCATCCATATAGAAGCGCCATCTACTTTGCTGTTTGTTAACTCTGTCATGTTTTGTTAGGAGTCCGAAATTATTCTCAGACCTTTCCTCCCCAGTCCAATGCAGTTTCTTCAATATTTTTAGGTTCATAATAAAGTTTATTTTTTAATTAATTTATTATTTTTGAAATTAACATAAAACAGCGTAGACAGATGGACGATTTCTTATGCGAGTTGAATTTATATAAATTTCATTTAATGGAAACAGTGATTCTATCAATTTTTTTAAAAAATATTTCCCGAGTATTTTTTTTTTATTTATAATAATATTTATGGAAATTAAATTTTTTTTAAGACATAATGCTCAGGTTTGGATATTATGTTGCTGCTTAGAACCATATTCATTGTGATAATTCAAATTGACATCCGAAAAACACCCTGTATATGTATGCATGCCGTTTCGATAGGCTTTTTTTTAAACTAAAACAACATTCTTTAATAATTTGCTACGAAATGACACTTCAAAGTGTAATAATTATATTAATTAACATTTATATTTATTTTTACTTTATTTCTATATATTGTCATATGGACTAATCCCTGAGTTGTGAACGTTTCATTTGTATGGGAACTTTTTTTACCAGCCACAAATAGTGTGAAGTGTATATTCTGTTTGGCTGAAAGTTTGTAACGCATTGAAGGCGATGTCGTAGACCCCATAAAGTATATATATTCTTGAACAGCTCGATGAGGTGAATCGATCTCGCCACGTCCGTCATTCTGCGTCTGTCGGTATTTTGCAACTCATTATTCGGCAATAAATAAGTTAAGTAGGATGGAATAGATAGAATTTCAAGCACATCGTTCTATAAATGGTTCTGTTGTCAATAAAGACTTGTTCGTCACAGATAGTCCTTAGGATATTGCTTTGAAACTTCTAAATGATTTCAATGTACATAAGCATCACTTGTGAGTCCCAAAGATGAATGCCATAGATAAAATTTTTATATTTAGTTAAGGGTGAAAGATACGTACGAAGACTGATCAGCAATGACCACAAAATTTCAACTAAGTTTCAAGAACTATGGGAACTATTTCTTAGATCAGAAACATCCTCACCACATCCTTTGACATAAAAGTTGCTATTTGCCAAAAAAAGGTCGCCGATTAGTAAGGTGAAAGTTGGCAAACAAAACTTCGACGTGTACAGCAGGCCAGCATGTCAGACTGTGTCAAAAGCTTGTAACGAAAGCAAAGCAATATTTTTTGTTCTTTAAAGCTAATAAAAATCGCTTCACCAATCGATGATGTCTGATGAAGTGAAATCAAGTCATTTTCATTTATAATTGGAATTAATTCACCCAAAAATAGTCTCTCAAACAGTTTGAAAAGTACTGCCAAAGAACTTTTCGGACGATAGAAAGCGAGATTTTCTTCAGCTTTGCCTGGTTTCAGAATGACTTGAAAAATGCTTTCTAATATTACAATAATATTTTAAACAACAAAGAGCGAGTTCAAATTTTTACCTGCCACATATAGATCCGGATGTAAAAGTAAAAAAGAAAAAAATAGAGTTATAAAACCTGAAACTATAAATCATAAATTTTTATTATTAAAGCCAAAGAAGATAGAACATTGAGTTTGAGACAGCACCATATGCGTTTAAACAATATTTGCACAAATTGAAATCATTTTTAAATGTTGATCGATAAAATTTTACGACATTCGCACATTTGTTAAATAACGTTAGTAATAAATGAGCGATATATCGAACATTGCACATCTCGAGAAAATTTATCGATTTGTGTGTGAATGTAAAATTTTACAAACTTTAGTGTAAATGGACACATGGATAATAAGACAAAATGATTTTTTTTTTTTTAATTTAGTTTCCGAACTGTTTAGGCATACAAACTGCACCGCTTCTTCATAAACAATGCCATCGTAACTTGATATCAACTGTGCTGCTGATTTCCAACAGCTCCAGATCACTTTATTATTGGTGGAACTAAAAGCTACCGCTTCTACTGAGCCTCTCTCAACGAATCCTGAGCGTTTTCTGAAAGTCTTTAAAGCAGCTTCATGTACCGAACTTTTTTTATGAAAATTGAGCTTTTTACATTTTTTTTTTTTGTTTCTTAGTTTTGACTTCTAAAAATTTGCTCCAATCGATCTAAAATAGATTCAAAATAGATTTTACAATGCTGTTTTGCTCAGCATTTTGGTGTAGAATCTTGGTTTTTGCAAGTGTTGCAATTTTATTTGCAGATATTTTATATCGCGTTCCAATATAGCGCGCCTATTTTTTATCAGTTGTGTTTGATTCACCGTGGGGAGTCTATTTAACTCAAATCTGAGTTGCAATAGTTCTGAAAAATTTTGCATATTTCAAAACTAGTTCCAAAATATATAAAATTGTAATTGCTTACCATTTTTCGCATCAATCAAAGCATTTTGCTGTTCCTTTTCATCAAGTCTTTTGAAGCCATAAGGATATTCAAATGCGCCCATTTTGTTGCTTTCCTCCTTCCGTCGCTTAAGATAGTTAGGCAGACAAATGTCATCGAGTGCTGTATTAGAAAATTTCAATGTTAATCAAAACTGATAAAAAAACAAAATACTCACATCCCAATTGATGTGGTATCCGGTGTAGCTTTGCTTTAAGGGTTGTGTCCGTCGCTACTCGTTTGTGCACATAAACATTGCCTCCAATCAATCTATCGTTGCTTTCGTCCTCATATTTGACGACGTTTTCCTTTACTATCTTAGCTCGCGACTCAGATACCGAACGCCACTTTTTGTCCTTTTCTAGTTTCACCATAATTACTTCATTACGCACAACTTTTCGGTTAGGAGCCGAGACGGAACGGCGTATTGGTGCAATTTCAGTCTTACGTGCTGCTGCAGCTAGTCGCATTTGGGTTTCACTTTCTAATTTTTTGATATAATTAATATTTTTTAGAATAAAATCTTTTGATTATGCAAAGAAAAAAATAGAATATTAATAAATAAATTCCGCGCTTCAATTAAATTTTAATATTTACTCGATTTATTGGTATTTTTCTTCGTTGAAGACATTTTTATTTTTTTTTATTTTTAAATATAAAATTTCCAAAATATATTTACTGAATTTCGCTTGCTTTTGACAGTTTTTATAGAAAAAATCACAAAAGCCTACTTATATTGAAATTATTTGTTTTTATCCCAATTTCTCTCCTTTTCCCATTTTCGATTTTAATTAAAAAATATTAAAAATCTAAATATCTAAGGGCCCAGACACACGGTTCAAGATTTTCAAGCAATATTACATTGCTTGTGTTTCGTGCAACTGTCAAAATTTACTTGAAATATTTAAAAATATTTTGTACAGACTACTTGTGATATCAGAGTAAGAAAGTAAGATAGTGCCACATTTTTTCATGCAATATTTCAAAGAATGTTGCAGCAACATTGTATCTTACTTTCTTACTCTGATATCACAAGTAGTCTGTACAAAATATTTTTAAATATTTCAAGTAAACGTATCGATCTAGCCATGTTCGTCTGACTGTTTGATGGGAGATGGTTTTTAAAGATATGGGGAAGAAACTTAAGCTTTTCTCCAATCTAGGAAGTTTGTGCGTAAAATTCGGAATAGCCCCCTTGCAATTTTTTGAGTTTTTTCATGAAATTTTTTATTTATTTAGTAATATATTCACTTCAAATTGAGTTAAAACTATTTTAATATCATCCAATGTCAAAACCAAGGTGACACGACCATTTTTAGGTTTATTCTTTTACAATTTACTTACATACAAAAGCACCACCAAGCATAAAACCCATAAAACACCATGTTAGAAAGTGGAAATGTTTGTTTGTTTGTTTGAAATGAATATGAATATGAATTCTTTCCGTTGGCAAGCTACACTATTCCCGAGTGACATAGGCTATGTTATTTTGAAAAATTTTGACCCGGGGCCTAACGGGGGCCTTGAAACTGGAAAAGCCAAATATTTGAATCAAAAAAGACGTTAAAAAATTTATTTATTTTTGCGTTTTTTTTTAAATTTAGGTGAGCAACAAGACGGGATTTTGGAAAATGTTGACCCGAGGTCTAATGGGGGCCTTGAAACCGGAAAAACCATTTCTTTGGAATGAATTGATGTAGAGACTTGAAACAGGGCTCATTTGAAAGATGGTTAAAAAACCATTTTTGGCGTTCAAGGTGTTCAAGGGATTTCCGAAATTTGGACCTGGGACCCATATGTGGACCCAATATAGATTTTTTGAAAAATTTTTTTTTTTTTATTACAGGTGAGCACTTAGACGGGATTTTAGAAAATTTTGACCCGGGGCCTAATGGGAGCCTTGAAAAAAGTCATATCTTTGGATTGCAAAGACATAGAGACTTGAAATTGGGCGCATTTGTCGTTTTTTGAACAATTTATATTTAGCTACCAAATAGAAGCAAAAAGAAACGCGAGCAATGCCGCGGATACATGCTAGTATCTGATATATGTAGTTAGCTTAATATATGACCACATTAATGTGTCTTAACTTAGATTGGATCCCTTCTCAAATTTTTACCTAATTTAATAAACTATTCAATAATTCGTGTGATTGGTATTTGAGCTTTGGTTGCACCAAACTTTTACTTGTATTTTTTAGGCATCTTCTTTGTTGAAGATATAAAGATATTAAGCTGAAATTTGGAACTTAAGCTTTTCTCGGCAACGACTATTATGAGTTCGAGAATTAGAGTGCCACGCCCATTTTTAGGTATAGCCCCCATACAAACTTACCGTTTTTTTCTGATTTTTTGTTTAAAAATTTTAATTATTTATGAATGTATTCGCTCCCAATTGTGTAAAAACATTCCTTTTGTCATCCAGTGTTAAAACCAAGATGCCACGCCCTCTTTTAGGCATAGCCCCCATATAAACTTTCCGTTTTTTCCGATTTTTGGTATAAAAATACTAATAATTTATGCATATATTCACTTCAATTTGGCTAAAAACATTCTAATCTCATCCAATGTCAAATCAGATGTGCCACGCCCATTTTTTGGTTATTATTTATTCATGAATTTACTCCATATTGGGTAAAAACTCTTCCAATATCATGGTGCCACGCCCATTTTTAGGTGTTTCTTCCATACAAAATTACCGCCCATTTCCACATATTTTCGAGAAATATGTTGTTATACATATCTGTATTTTTAGCTCAAAATTTAAAATAATATTATGTGTAAACTTGGGTGACCACTGACGATTACACATAAACTCTTTAACTATTCGTGTGACGGGTATTTAAGCTTCGGTTCTATCGAAGTTAACGTTTTTTCTTGTTTCTTTTTTGTTTTTCTTTGGTGGAACCTTTTTTGGATTAGCCCATATATAAGTATGTTTTGATATATAAATTTAATCCAATTACAAATCTAACTTAATTGCAACGTTGGCTGTTATATCTGATATGTTTATTTTAAAAACTTGAGATAAATTTTTGTTTATTTGTTTATATAATAGCAAAAACGAAATTGTCATTTTCAATTAACATCAAAACGCTATAAATAAATGAATTAATTATCATTCTTTCCTTTTTTAATTTTATCAAAAAATGCTTAATGGATAATTAATTTGGTAGTAATTATTTTAAATAAATTTATCTACACGCGCTTGCGCAAACAGGTTTTAAAGTTTTGGTTAAATATTTATAAGAACAACTAAGATTTATGTGTAAATGTAGTTGCATAATAAATAAATTTAAGTAAAGGATGATTCCTCATTTTTTTATGCATATAAAAATCAATAAACTTTATTTTTTTATGTTTTTTAGATTTTTTTTGATAAATGTTTACTTTATAGATTTTAACAAGCATAAAACCCATAAAACTGTCAAAATTATGTGTTTTTAAATTAATAACAACAATTATTTGTTTTTTTTATTTTTTTATATAAAATAACTTAATAAGAATAAAGTTGCAGTTGCTTTTGAAACAGGATCCTACTTGTACTCGATCATATCTTGTATCTTGATTAAATGTTGCATGCTACTGTAACGCAACGAGTTCATGCAGCGAGTTGAAGGACATTTTAGTAGTGTATCTGAGTGTAGCAAATACTAAGAATAATAAGAATAAGTCGTGGCTATTGGCAAATTTAAGGTCAAGTGAATGTGTCTTAGAATAAAAAATTAAAATAAAATAAATAAATTTACAAATAAAATGCCACAAAATCATGTTTCATACACATATTGACCAATTTACTCGATTTAACTAGAGCGTGAAATAAAACGTCACTAATATACAAAATATATCAATAAAGAATCAAAGTATATATGTATATAAAATTTGTTGTACTATGTACTCATGTTTTGCTCGAGTTGTTGTTGTAAGTTCAGTTCAGTTATACTCAACTGTGCCTGGTTTGTTGCTGTCGTAAAGTATCTTTTGATACTATAACTTGTTTGTGCATACAATTACTCAAACTGCAAAACGTGTCAATCTTGTAAAAGTAAACTAAACTGAACTGGGCGGCGGCGTTCGGCGACTCGGCAACAAAAAAAAAAAACTAAAACTAAATTAAACTTTATCTAACTAAAATTAAAAGTAATACAACAAGGTAAACTGGTCTAACATGCAGCTGAAAACAAAGTCTTGCATTTGTGCAAGAATTGCTTAAAGTGTAACAAAAAAAAAACCAATAAAACATGCAAGAGTCGACTGATCGAGTTTTGAAACCGACTAAAATACATGCTAAAGCATTAGTTTATATAATGATCCTTATGGAATCCTGTTTGAAACTTACTCTTTAACACTTCTAAATAGTGTCTTAAGGCACTAACATATGAATGGCATTAAAGTCAAATCTAAGCATTTTATATATATCAAAATATAGCAAAATGTTTGTATTTTTAATCCTGAAAAAAATTTGTTTCCCTAGACTAGAAAGGTTATTTCTTATGTATTTTGGGTCGTTGAATTAGCAACGCACATTGACACTAAGGGTATCTTAATCTCAAATATTCTTTTTTTCTTGTTCTTTTGACTTGACTCAGAACGACTTTAGTAAGATGAACAACCAAGAGTACCTTTGATTAATTTAAGCTTCCGAAAAGCTGCCAACTATTTCTATTTAGACCTGATATTTCTCAACTAGAGATAGGAACTAGACGCCAGGAACTACGGAATGTATTTGAAAAACGCTATCTCAGCGTCCGGTGGAATCTTGAAATTGTTTCGAAATTTGCGGGCGGTGCGAGGCACAGTGAGGCAAAAAAAAGTATCCGTGGACAAATTGACTTTGAGAGCGTAATTCTTAACCGATTTTGTTTAAAACTAAAGATAATAAAATTTCGGTTTTAATAGTCTATCCCATAAAAAATTTTCAAGGGATAGTTAATGAACAACTTCCAGGCATTTTGGATTAATTTCAAGTATTATCTCAAAAAGAAGAAACATTCAAACACAATAAACATTTTTTTTTCATTTTTCAAGGTTTATAAAAAAAACAATGGAAATTTATTTAAAAAACCCCGATAGCTATTAAAACCGAAAAAAAAAAATTTATTATCTTTAATTTAAAACAAAAAAGTCAAAAATCGGTTAAGAATTGCGCTCTCAAAATCAATTTGTCCACGGCTACTTTTTTTGTCCCACTGTGCCAGGTACTAATCGAATTCAGATACTCCCTAAAACACAAATATATATCTTGTTGGGTAAGAAATTTAAAGCCAATTTCGTTTTCAATTAAGACAGTTTGACACTCATTTCAATGCGGATCTACAATATACTATACATAGTTACATTATAGGGTATATTATGGTCATTTCTGCTTTTTCTCTCTACGGATATTAAAAAAAAAACTATATTTAAACAAACAAAACGGGACTAGGGAGGGTAAAAAAAAAAAAAAATAAATAATAACCGATTAAAAATAATTTTCAATTTCTTTAAGAAGTGGTGTCTGTCCCCAAGTTCATCTTGACGGAGCAACAATCCCATGCAGCGCTACAGCCAAGTATCTGGGCTTGGGTCTTGACAGAAGGTTAACCTGGCGTCCTCACCTTCTCACCAAAAAGGCACAGCTCAATGAAAGGTAATGCTGATTGTCTTTTAAAGACAGACTGCAAATAAAATTATTCGATACAAAAAAAAAAAAAAACAATTAATGGAAAAAAATAATCCATCAAACAATACCATTTTTAAGTTCTAATTTATGTGGGTTACAAAAAAATTAAAATCACACTTAGTATTATTGGAAATTGGACATTTCTATCTAGTCAGATCTATTGTGCCTTTCTGTAGATTTCTTTCCTAACTACCTCTCTAGTCCAGTAACTCTCAAGAAGATTATCAGATTCCTTCGATTCAGTGCCTGCTGCATCCCTTCTGTTAGTTGGTAATAACACAGATGACTAAACCTCGTAGAAGATAAGGCTAAACAGTCCTCCATGAGATGCTTCGTTTATTCATTATCTTTTAAAAAGGACCTACACACGATATTACCTTCAATGTTCATCCCATATAAATGTTTTCTTTAAGTTCCTTTTAAGTAGGATGTAGTTCGATGATTTTATAGGAACCTATCTATACTAATAAAAGTAAATAAAACCTAAATTTGCTATGTCTAATTCCCGCACAGTCACAAGTTCCTGTCAGTGGCTATCAGAGAAAATGTATATTTTTTTTGTACCTTCTATAAATGTTGAAACGGGCACATCATTTTATGTCACAAATTTCTTTAAGGTTTCAAAGTTCCTTGTACGAGGTTCTTAGATTCAAGCTCCTGTTTCTTCGTGTGTTAGGGATCCACCAGCTTAAAGCTTCAGTTTAAATATTTCAACTGAAAAAACCCCCTTCATATCGATTTAATAAATTTTAGTCTAGAGAAATTTTGTTAAAACGTTAATTTTGTAATGATAAAATGTATTCCTGCAACACTGATACCTAAGACAAACATCAGAGTAAAGGCTAAATGTCGTGTTGTCTCTTTCCTCGATGAAATACCGAAACAGCCCCATACAAGTCGTTGACTACGTTTTCATACGAATGTCGCAGTTGCCTTCAATAACATGTCTTGCAAGACTCATGAGATGTCTTGCAAGACATCATGCATGACATGTCTTGCAAGACATCATGCATGACATGTCTTGCAAGACATCATGCATGACATGTCCACTGAGAAGTCTTAAACTGGAAGCCATGTTATAGTGCGTGCAGCATTGCCATTTAAAATAGTTTCAATTTAAGTTTCTTACTGTTTCTAAACTTATTTTTCACCAGTAATTCCTTTAGTTCTATAAATGTTAAGTACCTCTTAGCGTTACAATGTCAATAACGACCTTGTCTTCGTATGATCTTATAACTTAAAAAAAAAAAAAACCATTTAAAGTTGTTAAAAAAAAAAATATATTAATATATTTAAAAAATTCATACATAAAGCCGTAATTTTTGAAAGGATTTTTAAACTGTAATAATGATTCTTAACAAATCCGCCTGCGCTTTTTTTTTTTTTTTTTGGTTTTGTTTTAAGAGTGTAGCCACAAGAGCCAACAATCAAAAGAAACACTCATAAAATTGAAAAGTTTATTGTCTACATTTTTATAATAATAATACTATACATACAATACAATAATAATAATATTCTGTATGAGCCATACTTTATGTCATACACTAAGTGTTCGAATCAAAAAGTTCTTTGTGGTAAATTTTAATTGCGCAAAAAAAAAAAACCAAACAAAACTTAAAAGCACAACTAAAGTAAAAGTCACAATTATATTTATTACAAAAAAAAAAAAAAAAAAACTGGCAACAAAAAATAATAAATTCAAAGTATTAAACAGCAGCAAACTCAACAGCAGCAACAGCAGTGAATAAGTTATAAAATGAGGCGTGGTTGTTAAGTTGAGATTGTTTAAGTTGCAGTTTTTATTTATTTTTTGTTATAATTTAAATTGTTATTGGAATGATTGTTTATACGAGGGCTGCTATTAATATATTGGAAATAGCAAATAATAACAAATTTTTTTTTAATGAATATGATGATCAATACATTTTTGCATTAGTTCAAACCATTTGTCATAGCAGTTTTTCCATTCCAAAACATGGGCGTTCAACGCACCTACTGCTTCTTCGACGCTCGTAAATCGTTGAGCAAACAGTTATTTTTTTATGTGAGGGAATAAAAAGAAGTCATTGAGTACCAAATCAGGACTGTACGGCGGATGAGTCATCAATTCGATTCTTAAGAATTCACCTGTTGGGCGATATGTGTGAGAGCTAGCATTGTCATGATGGAGCATGATTCGTCTTCGGTGGTTGGTTTTACGATTTTCTTTGAATATTTCCGGCAAATGGTTGTTGTTTAAGCAGAACAGTGGTTACATGACCCATTCGCTTGAAGAAACAGGTGACCATTTGCATTGAAGTGTTTCGTGCACGACTCCATGATTCATCATCTGCCGATTTTGGAGGACCTTCATGGAATTCGGTGGCGACCGAAGTACGACCACGATTGGATTCAGTATACCAGCGATACATTCTGGTTTTTATGGTACTTCATCGCCATACAAAAAAATGAGTTCATCGACATATACTTGTAAAGATTATCCACGTAAAAAGTTGTGAAAAAAATATAAGGAAAACCTTCTCTTGAAATTTCCTTTTTTTTTGTCCAAATTGTACATCAAAACGTTGTAAGTTCGTTTATGCTAAAAAATGTCAAACTTTATTATGTTGTTGCCAGATTTTACCTATTGACATTACCCACCAGTACTGGTTCGGATCAATTGACTTGATGGACTTTTTTCTAACTAGTCTACTCGGGTAAGTCACTGACTAGTCAGGCCTGTTACTACGTCGACCCAATGCCAAGTGACCCTTTTTAAAAAAAAATGTATACTCATACGGGCTAGTCAATGACTAGTCAGAACTGTTGCAAAGTGTACCCACTGACCCATGACGAGACAGCTGTAGGAAGTTATAACTGATTCACAAGATAGCGTATGGAACGGAACGTCTGACAGGATGCCATTTTCAACGACATCACAATGTAAAAAGGGCACAAGGGGGGTTAAGATATCTTAAACCTTTCACACAACTGGGTTAAGACTAATTTTACCATTTTTCCGACGATAACCTTGTCAGTAAATGTAGCATAAGAATCCGTCTATACCTAGGTCAGTCATGAGTTGATAGTGGTTGATTCACACAAGTTGGTCAGTATTTGACCCACATACTACTGTAGGCAAAAAGTAAGGGCTAGTTCTTTTTTTCTTGAGTTGGCAGGACTGTTTATAACATCTGGGCCAAATTTCATGACAATGTCATTATCAGAATACAATATATTTACGCTTGTGTTTACCAAACGACCAAGAGTGCATTTTTCGATTTTTACAATGTCTGATTTAATTGAGCAGAGAAGTGTCATAAATTTTTTTTTTCTGAATGGAATAAATGGAATAAGAATGTTGAAGAAGGCTTACGGGGACCGAGCTCTACCAAAATCAACAACATTTGATTGGTATAAATTGTTCAAAGAAAGCTTAGAACGTGTTGAAGACGAAAAGCGTCCTGGTCGACCATCGACCTCAACGGACGATGCTCACATTTAAAAAGTAAAAGAATTAGTGCTTGCACACCGTCGATTAACTATAAGAGACATTGCTGATGAAATTGGCGTATCGAAAGGATCAATTAATACCATTTTGAAAGATGTTTTGGACCTCAAACGTGTCAAGTCTCGATTGGCACCAAAAATGGTGAATTTTCTTGCAAAACAGCGTCGATTCTTCGTGATTTTTTCTCCAAAATGCAACCAATATCGTTCCGCAACCACCGTATTCGCCTGATTTGGCTCCGTGTGACTTTGGCTATTTCCAAAACTCAAGAGACCACTCCGGGGAACGCGTTTCAACTCAATTGAGGAAATAAAAGGTGAATCGAAGAAGGCGCTGATGGCTATAAAGGGACTATTTCGCATGTTTCGAGGATTGGAAAAACGTTGACATAAGTGTATTTTATCGGGAGGGGATTACTTTGAAGGGGATGGAATTAATTTACAAGAATAAATAAAGAATTTTCATTCTACAAACAAATTCACCTTGTAAAATGCCCACAGTAGTAGGTCAATAGTGCTGCCAGATCTCGATATATAAAATGGCAACCCTCGTAAAATAGCTGAGTCAATTTAATTTGAATGTGTGCAAGCAAAAAACAAAAAAAATGTATCTATGTATTTGTAGCTCGGCCAGTTGCAGCCCATCCGTTGTTGCACCACACGAGAAGGTCAACAAGTCTTAAAGCTGGACTTTTTTTGTGTTTTTTTTTTTTTTTTGATTTTGGTTTGAGTAGTGTAGTTGTGGGTAGCACACATAGCACTGACTTGCATTCACATTGTACATTGTAATTGTTTTGTATTTTGTGTTCTGATTTAATTTTTTGTTTTTGTTGTTGCAAGCGAACCGCTCACTCAATGCTTGCGATTTGAATCGATTTATTATGTAGAATCGTCTAGGGGCGCGTTTAATAATTTCAACAGGAACTGGTATACTTTAATTAATTTGATTTACACTTACACACAGCTGGCTTAAGTTGATTAGATTTTGGTGTTTTAATAAAGTTTTTATAACTTGCAATATATGAAGCGAGTAACTCTCTAATATACCCATAATCAACACTAGGTGTGACACGGCATCATGTGAAACAATGACGTTTTGTCATCTATATTTATCGATCAATTTTAGAATGTTCATTTAAAATAATAACAAGTAATAAGCAATTAATTGCTCATAAATTAATTTAAGCAAGTAAATAATTTGCGGATTTTTTTCCTCAAGGCACCCACATTGCCAAATTTACGCAATTAATGGATTGAATGCATTGATTTAATTAACATTTTATATATCTACCAAAAAAATAAATGCTTTAATTATGTTAAACTTCAATTCAGATACAACCGCTTCCTGTCGCTTTTTAACTCTTTTTTCTTCCATTTTTTTTTTTGCGTCTTGTCCAAAATTATTCATTAATCAATTCGGAACAATTCATTTGCGCAAAGACAATTTATCGTCAAGTCAATCACGCATTCCAAAAGGCCTAAGTGTGCAATTAATTTTTAGTGTTTGAACTCAATGTTGAGTGATATGTGTCGAAATTTTGGTGGTATAAGTAAACAAAGTCAATTGCCAAGGACGTTTGAAGTTAATCGAAGCGTTTGCAATAATAATAAAAATTAATAAAACCAAACCAAAAAGTACAAAAAAAAAAAAAAAAAACAATGTTAAAAATGTAAAAAAAAAGCCGACAATAAATAAATTATTTTAACAAAGCGTGTTAAATATGTTACACATCTCATTACACTAAGCTATATCTTTAAGATTGGAAATAGAAGGCCAAATGCGAAAGTTATATTGTCTGGAGTACCAATTTGAGCGGGATTAATACAGTTTTAATAATGTTTTAATTGCATCTTTAAGGCACTTTTTAAGGTAAGAAAGTGAGTTATTCCGCTGAGAGCTATAAAAACTTCCATCTTGAACTTCTGGATATACGGGACAAGTAGCGTAAATGGATTTTTAAATCAAGGTCCAAACAAAATATGCGATAAAATTTGGCGTTGGATAAAATAATTAAACTGTTTTAGTATTTAATCCACTTAGTAAATATCGAAACATTGACCAATATTTAAAAAGAAAAACAAGGAAAAACGTTTACTTCGGTGGAGCCTCAAATATCTCAAATACACGTCATATGAAAAGTTTAAGTGTTATCATCAATGGCTTTGATAGAACTTTGAGTTGGAATGGGTGGACTTCAATGATCTGATACCACCTAAGCTCAGACAAAATATTGATATCAAACAAAACTTATATATAAGATCGCTTAACAAGTCATAAAGGGTGTCCCAAAATTAATGCAAGATTTAAATTTGCCGCCATTTTTGCAAAATATGGTCGGAATAATGTTTTAACTTCGTCAAACGTGAAGAGATTAATTGAAAAAATTTCGGGAGACAGGATCCGTTGGCAACGCCAAACACACTGGTCGTCCAAAAACAAGTCGTTCAAATGACAATATCAAAGCAGTTTGTGAGAGTGTCGGTGACAATCCAGGAACCTTAATTCGGCGTCGTGGACAACAATTGCAAATTTCAAGAAGCTCTCTAGAGCGTATACTCACTAAAGCCCAACAACTGAAGCCTAAGGCTGCTGGCAGAGTAAAAGCTAAAAGCGAAGCGTTAGGCCATGCGATAGCACAGGGTTGTATCTTTAGAGCTTTTAGACAGAAAATTTTAAGCAGTTTTGTGTAGCGAAATACAACTTTGTGCTATCGCTTCACTTTTAGCTTTTACTCTGTCAGCAGCCTAATGACCATGCACAGCGAAGAGAGTTTGTTGAATGGATTATTGAGCAGCAACAAATGGAAGATGTTTTTTCGAGCAAAAGTATCCTAAGCGACGAAGCACATTTTCACCTTGATGGGTTTCTTAATCGTCAAAATTACCGCTTTTGTTGTTCTGAGAACCCACAACGTTTCACTCTTTGGTGTGGATTTTAGGCTGGAGGCATAATTGGAGCACAATGAGGCTGGTCGAGCAGTGACTGTTACTGGTGCTCGATAACGCGACAATTCTTTTTGCCGAAATTGAAAATTGATGGAGGAGGGAGGAGGATTTAAAAGTTTATGTGTGTGTAACCTCTTCAGTCGCCGAGTCGTTGTACTGTTATCCAGCAGGTTTATGGCCAGAGGGTTGACATGGTTGTCCAGCCTATCCAGATATGCCTTAGTGAGCCTAGCCACCTCCTGGCTTATGGAAGGGACTTCTAGTTCCTGGTGGATTTAAAGATATACAGTAACAATAATTTTATTATTATTCATTATTTTTACCCATTTATAAATAATTACTATTTTTATATAAAAAACTCGAAATAATGAGATTAGTTTGTATGGGGCTATGCCCTAAAATGGTCGTGGCACTTTCATTTTCGAAGTAAATCTAGTCATTGCTGAAAAAAAACTTATTTTTAAAATGTCAGTTAAATATCTTTTAAACTAACCGAATGAATTGTATAGCAACAAATAGACAGGCGGATATGGTTAGATCGACTCTTCTCATCGAGCTGATCCAGAATATATATTCTATAAGGGGTTTGCAACGTCTCCTTTTATGCGTTACAAACTTTTCGACAAACTGAACATACCCGTTTACCCAATGTGTAACGGGTATAGTCAGTAATTTAAATTTAAAAAGCAACTTGAAGTTAAATTCATGGAATAACTGTCTGTTAGTGCTTAACTGGACATTGAAATAATAACCCTTTGTGTTTAAAAATACCTAACAATGTGGAATAATTAAAATTGTCTAACATGTTAAAGTTATATAAAGAAAAATTTAATTTATTTGGTCACAGTAAAATGCATAAAATTTATATTTCATTTTGAATTGTCTCAATAAAAGTTTTACATACGTGTTTCAATCGCTCTGAAATAATGAAGGCTTTACTTGTGCTTTTTGGTAATTTAATTAATATAATTTAAAATATTTTTATACTTCATGTTTCAATTTTAAAATGGTGTAGTATTCAGCTTGTATTTGCTTATAGAAGAGTGCTCCTGTACTCTTTTCAAAACAGTTGGCTTTTATACTGAATAAAACTCACCAATTTATGTCAGCAAAATAGAAAGAGACTGTGTTGAACTAATACAACTGTTTATAATTGCATTATGCCTACATCTACATTTGTTAAACTAATTTTTGTTTTTTAAATATTTAGTTTTTGCCATTATTGGTGGGGCTCTTGGTGCCGATCCTCGTCCAAGAGCTGGATATATATATACATGAGTTTGAATGATTCATTTTTAATTGTTTTCTATTTGAATTGTCAGAATGAAAAATAAATGACAAATTCCATTGCTGGTCAAATACAATTTGCCATAAAACAATAAGTTTTTACCTAAGGACAGAAAAATAAACACTTTCCTGGAAAATAATTAGAAAATGGGTGAAAATTGCGTTATTCCTTGATCGATAGGCGAAAAACATATCTGTTGCCTTGAGAGTCAGTCAGAATAATATGGGTCAGGTAGGAATGGTAACGAATATCAAAATCAATAATCAGTAAGAAAAAAAAAGGTTTACCCTCCAAAAGCGTCCAAGAAATGCAACTACGCTGGACAATTGTAAAATATACCGGGCTGGATGGGAAAGGGGTATTTTTCTCTTTTATTTTTTATGTTTCCGGGTTAAGTAACAAAAAAGCTTTTCTACAAAATTGAAAAAGTTCGGGGTAGGCTTATATGGGGGCGCTACATCTTAAAATAGGAGTTAAATAGTTTCGATATTAGTTTTAGATTGTTCTAAGATTAAAGAGACTCAGTCTTTTAGACAGATATAGCTACTTTTGATCATCTTTCGATGCTGACATAATATATATATTTTTTTATACTAGCACAACGAATCGATTCGCTATCATTTTCAATCATTTCGTTAACATTTTCCCTACTGGACTTAATTTAACTATTTTTATTTAATATTTCTGAAAATAACTCAGTTATTATTGCAATAATTCGTTCCCACAGCGTACTCATAAAGCGTAATCACAATTAAAACATTATTTCCATTTTTTTGTCTGCTACATATTCAATCTTTATTTGCTAAGGCCAACAAGCTGCAAATGATTTAAAATATTTACTAAATAATTATATTATCCGCACAAATATGAATTTACGACAACAAAATCATTGGTTGCAAACAAAACTTCAGTTAACAACCTCAACTATAATAATCGCAGCATATATGAGGCTGCAGCGCTAGATTTGACCCAAAATTAAAAAAAAAAAAACAAAAATAAAATAAGGCATGCGAAAAATATTTCAACAGTTCAACATATATTATAACCAATAAAAATTAAATATACTAAATAGCATAATTTGTCTTAAAAAAGAAAAAAAAAGACAAAAAACAACAAATGAACAATTTGACTTTACATTTTTTAATGTCTTAATTATCAATATAAAAAAATTAAATAAAACAAGGAAAAACGTTAACTTCGGTGAAACCGAAGCTTAAATACCCGTTACACAACACTTTTAATAGTTTATATGCTCACCAGAAGCTTAAATTAAATTTCACGATGAATTTTGTCAAATTTGTATGGATGGTTTATGTTGTGTTATGATTTTACCATTTAGAAAAAATAAAATGATTTCATACAAAAAATCGAAAATGGGCGGAAAGTTTGTATGGGGGCTATATCTAAAAATGGGCGTGGCAACTTGGACTTAACATTGGATGACTTAGAAGTGTTATTACTCAATTTATAGTGAATATATTCATAAATAATACGTATTTTCACACAAAAAATCGAAAAAAAGTGGTAAGTTTGAATAAGGGCTATATCTTAAAATGGGCGTGGCACCTTGGTTCTGAAATACAAACTAACTAGGAGCACAAAAAGCTTAAGTTTCAAATTTCAGGTCAATATCTTTAAAACTTTCCGAGTAAAACGCATCGCAACAGACAGCCAGACAGACGGACATGGCTAAATCGATACCTTACGAGGTCTTAGATGCCTCCTTTAACTTTCGGTCAAACTAAATATACCCGTTTACACTATGAGTAACGGGTATAAAAATAAATAAGATATATGCTGTCGACTTCGGCATTTACGACCTCGTTATAGTTTGGTGGATCTACAGGAATCCCATCATCGGCCGGAGGACCCAGATTTTGATCATCTCCACCAGAGGTATTGTTCCCGTCATCGCCACCAAGCAGGGTAGAGAAGTGGGACCTCCATAGCGTTAGTGATTTCTGGACATCTGTTACCATGTTTCCTTGTTCATCCTTGCAGAACGAAGCTCCTTGCTTATGACCATCGGTCATACGTTCGATTTTTTGATAAAAACCACGGGCCTCGTTTCTGCTACCCATCATCTCAATCTCCTCCACTTCACGCCTTTCCAGTTCTCGTTTCTTTCGTCTGATCAGGCGTTTTTCCTCTCTCCGTTTCTCCCTATATCGCTCAACAACAGCTCAGTGTTGCTCCCGCCTGCAGAGTTCTTTGTCGTGCCATATTCTTCTCTGCAGTAGCGACGCGACATGCCTCATCGTACCATGTCTGCCTTCGCGGATTAGTAAAGCCAATAACCTCTTTGGCTGCCGTGGCTAATGAGTTTAAGATACGCTTCCACTGATCGTTTATACAGTCGGAGGCAGGAGGATTCTCTCGGAGTAGATGTGAGACCCTTGTTGAGAAGGCAGCGGCAGTTTGCTGTGACTTTAACCTACCAAAATCTAGCTTTCGTTGTGTGGTAGCTCGCTTGGCGTGCGCTGTGCTGAGTCTAGTACGTACCTTGGCTAGGACAAGGTAGTGGTCTGAGTCGATGTTAAGACCTCTGTACGCTCGTACATTAAGCACGCTAGAAGAGTGCCTGGCATCTATCACCACGTGATATATTTGGGTGCGGATTCTTATGTCACCACTGCGCCATGTTGCCTTGTGGATCTCGAGATGTGGAAATCTGGTACTACTTATGATCATGTTTCTGCCCGCAGCAAAGTCGATTAGCCTTTTTTCCATTACTGTTGGTGGTGTCATGTAGGCTAAATTTACCGATGGTAGGGCGAAAGATTTCTTCTCCTCCAATTTGTGCGTTGAAATCACCGATGACAATATTGATGTCATGCTTGGGGCAGCGATCGTAGAGGCTTTCTAATCGCCGATAGAATTCGTCTTTCTCCATCTCATCTTTAACATTTGTCGGGGCGTGTACACATATAAGGCTAATGTTGAAAAATTTAGCTCTGATGCGTATCGAGGCGAGACGTTCATCTACAGCTGTAAACCTGGAGACGAGTCTGCGTAGTTTACTACCAACCACGAAGCCACATCCAAATATGTGTTGCCTCTCATGACCACTGTAGTAGATGTCACAGGTTGCTAAGTTTATGCAACCATGGCCAGTCCATCGCATTTCCTGGATAGCAGTGATGTCTGCTCTAAAGTTGTTAAGAATGGTAGTAAGTTCTTCTATTGCACCATCCCTGTTAAGGGTTCGGACGTTCCAGGTGCACAAAACGTATGTCGTGATCCTTGTATCGTTTTCGGGGATCGTCTTTTTTATATGCTTTAATGGTAGCTGGGGCCTTTCAGAATCCTTGCCACCTGGGATATAATCACCGTGGATTATCACATCTGTGGTGCCAATCCCTGGAGTATTTTCAAAGCTTACTATCTATATTACAACTATGTAAGTAAGAGACGGAATCATATACCTGATATAATTTGTTTTGTGTGTAAGAATCATGGCTAGATCGATCGGGAGTGAAAAACTATTTCTAAGAGTATACAAAAATTCAGAGCTCATGAGACCTATTGGAAAATTTTGAAAAAATAAAACCCGGAATGGACAACAAAAGTCTCAAATCAACAGAATTCTTTAGGCCAGAAAACTTTGACTTCATCAGATGCTTTAGTTACTTTAAAAATTAGAACAGGCATAACAATTTCAATGTACTTGTCTTCTTTAAAATTTTCTCTTGAAATGAAAAAAATAGACGGATGGACATAAATATAGTTAGACATGCAGACAAAAACGTACAGTTCCGATAACTTCATTTTAAAATATTTAACTGTCTGCTACAAACTCTGCGATATAATTATTTTCTTATTCAAACTATAAATAAAATGTATAAAAAAAATAAGGAAAACTTTCACTTAAGGGCAAGACTTAGGTGGCCAAGTTTCCCAAAAATCATTTAAAAATATTTTTGAATTTTTTTTTTTTGTTAAAATTCTGAGTTTTTTTTCATTCTAATATTAAAACTAAACTGTATTAAATGGACTATACTGCCTGTAATTTTTATTAAAATCCATCGAATAGTTTCGAAATTATTGATTTAAAAAACCACACTACTGTGAATTTCACGATGACGTAGCTGACGCAACGTTCGAAATTTTTCCAAAATCCTTTTACGCTTCAAACTATCTCAACTAAGACTTTTATTTTCCTAAGTTACAAAAAATCAGAGTTCAACTTGCAAAAACTTTTTAGATAGAGGGTTGCCCTTAAGTGAAGACGAAGCTCAAATTCCAGTTATGTTGTGGCTCGTAGTAAGAGCTAAATTTACAGAATTTAGAAAATGTTCATGAAACTTTAGAAATTATGAGGTGACTTTGAATGAAGACTATTAGATATAGTATTCCAATCCTAACAAATTTTGTAGTGTATTCATTGCAATATGAAGTGAATACATTTTGTATGACTGCTATAATAAAAACATTAATAAACTCTTGATGCTGACTAACCAAGACAAACTTCCACGCAAAACGTTCATTTCAATTTAATATTAAAAGCAACTAAATTTTTTTAAACTATTGAAGCCGACTGTTTTTGGGGCGCGTTCACAATTTGCAAGAAAAAAAAAATATTTTAAGCAGAAAAAAAAAAAAATCTTGAAGCCAGCCATTCACTTTTTTAAATAGCGCAATGCGAATTTATCAAATCGTAATAATCTCGTTTGTATGCTATATAGACTATAATGTTTTTGTTTTTTTTTTTTTTTTTTTTTTGCTATTTTTGGGTTACATTTTAATGGTTTTCATTATAAAATAAATAAATATTTTTAGATACATTTTTACATTTACAACAGCCAACAGCAAATCATGGCGTCAGTGAATGGCTAGCATAGCATGGTCTGTTCTCATTTATATAGGAAGTTTAAAAACGCCAGAATCGACTAGACTTAAAAAAATCCGTGCCTATTTTAGCGTCACAGAGTATCAATGTGGGAGCTACTGCGACAAGGACAAATCAGGAATTCGTAAGCATTTAAGTTGTTTACACTTTAAAATGATTTGAACTAAAATCCGTTAAAAAATAAACCTTGAAAACTTCCTTATTAAAAACGTAAACAATTTAATTTGTTACGTATTAGGTTTTTCTTTAATCGATTTATATGAAAAATTACCTCGAACCTAAACTGTAACGACCTTCATTATGTTTTACTTAACTTTATGGTTTTGGTTTGATTTGATTTGGATTGCATTCGAAATAAAGAGTTATAAAATACAAATAATATAATAGCAACGTTAATTGAAAGTAAATAACAACTTTAAAATAGCCAACAAAATTAATTAAAACGCATTTATTATATATTCTACAAAAAAAATATATAACGAAACGCATTATTAAAAAATTAATAAAAATCAATTTTTGTCAGAGTGACATATCAATTTTTATTTTTATTTTTTTTTATTATAATTCAATAACAAAAATGCCTATTGTACTATATTAGATTTTGTTTGTTGTTAATTATATATTTTTTATTACGTATGTCTTTTTTTTTTGTATTTTGTAGTACTCTTTTTGTATCTTGTATCTTACCCTGACAGACTTTATAACCTCAGCTTTTGATTCATTGAATGAAATAATTTTACACATATCGCTGCGTTGGCGGGCGTTGATTATTTTAAATATATTAAAGTATAAGATTTTTTTTATTGTTCTTTTTTTATTCAAAATAGAACAATAGTTTCTTTATAGCAAAAAAAAAATTATACTTGCAGTACAATTGACTCTATTAGTAGCACTAATGTGATTAGCTGTCAATTCAATAGTTTTTGTTAATAGCTGAAAAAATAATCAAATATAGAAAATTGGTTTAACCTTAAAAAAGTAAATAATAGTATATTTTCAAAACTTTGAGGATTAATGACAGAGAAGAGTTAATGTAACTTACACACAGAATAATCAGAACACTACCATATACAGGCCGTCCCAAATTAATAGGGTATGTGTAGGTCATTATGTTCTTCGTATAAATTGTAGTCAAAACATTCGTTATTATTTCTCTTTAAAGAACACAATGACCTACGTCTTTTTGTTTTTTGAGCTAAAGCCATTCTCCTTGAACCCGCGAAATAATCCATTTAGAATCAATTTTTTACCCGCCACACATAGTGTAAAGGGTATTATCAGTTTGTCGGAAAGTTTGTAACGCATTAAAGGACGAATCGGAGACCCCATAAAGTACATATATTATTGATCAGTTCGACGAGACGAATCGATTTAGCCATGTCCGTCAGTCTATCCGTCCATCCGTCCGTCTGTCCGTCTGTCTGTTGCAATGCGTTTTTCTCGGAAAGTTTTTAAGATATTAACATGAAACTTTAAACTTAAGCTTTTTGTGTTCCTAGTGCAGTTTGTAAACACACCCACTTTTATATATAGCCCCATAAAAATTTTTTTTTTCGATTTTTTGTATGAAAATTTTTATTTTTTGTAAATGTATTTACTACAAATATGGGTAAAAGCACTTCTTAATGACATCCAATTTCAAAAGAAAGGTGCAACGCCCATTTTTTTGATGTGGCCCTAATACAAACCAAGCGCACATTTTTCAGGTTTTGTATGAAAATAGTTCTTATTTATGGATATATTCACTCAATCTGTGTAAAATCACTTCTACTGTTATATGTTTCCGATATGACAAGGATCGAGCCACTATAACATATAGACCCATACAAACTTACCTTTCATTTTTTTTTTATTCAAGAAAATGAATAAAGTTTCGTGTGGTGGGTATTTGAGCTGGTTCCGAAGTTAACGTTCTTGCTTGTTTTGATTAACGTTGATCTTATTTATTATTTTACTTTTATACGCGTTTTTTTAATACATTTTTATGATTTTTACTTAGCAAATAAAATTATTTTCACAAGAAAAAGTCATTTCGCACAAATTGTCGAACGACAAATATAAAAAGTGCACAGAAAAAAATCTTTCCTGTCTATTTTCTCTCTTGACAGTTGCGTTCAGTGGTTCCCAATTGTCAAAAGAAGAAAAACAAAACGCACATAACGTCAAGCGACAGTTACTTTCTCAACGGTCTGATGGTGTAATCATTTAAAAATAAAAATCAAGTCGTTTCTGTGTGGGGTTACTTTTAGGTTAGTTTATAAGCTTACTTCATCTTCGAAAACGAAGATGAAATTAGATGTTCAAGATTTAATTTTAAAAATATATACAAATATATTTTGCGTCTAGTGCTCGGCGATACCAATTTGGGATTTCAATCTTGCGGATGTCTTTTAAGATCTGGCCCTCTCAACAAAACGACGGACGTCCTCTGCCGCGCCCCTCCGATTTAGCTCACATCTTGCGCATAAACTTTTCTTGCTGGTCCTGGACAGCCTTTTTGTATTTGATGTTTCTGACTATGTCAATGTCCTTATACAGCTCGTACAGCTCAGCGTTCGAGTGAATACGAATGTCATTTTCCACTCTGACTAGTCAAAAGATTCTCCGAAGTATCTTTTTAACCTATAAAACAAAGAGAGTTTCTCAACGACAACTTACTCGATTCTGACATGACCCATGCTTCTGAGCCATACATCATGACCGGCATTATCAGCGTCTTGTATAATTTCATTTTTGTTTCTCTAAACAGACTCTACTTCTCATTTGCTTACAAAGACAAAATATTATCATTACGCGACGTGATAGACAGTTCAAATGTGGCTTTATTGAATGCTTAAACCTTTAACTTTGATCATCAGGAGAAAACTCCACAGCTTCAATACATACCCACTGAACCAAAAAGCGAGCGTCAAGTGTTTTCTGGACAGTTTTATTTGATTATTTTTCGCGGAACTGTCGCTTGGGACAACTACAAAGCATTGATTTCTGCCATTTTAAAAGCTTACAAAGCATTGCCCAGTAATTTGTCACTAAAAATACTTCTTTAAATATTATCATTTGAATTTTTTTCCTGAATTTTAGGGCTAGTGAAGTATAAAGTAAATATACAGAAGGGTCTAAGCCTAGTATGCTTACTGGCTAATGCTCATTAAATCGGGTCCTTCATGATAAAGTATATTTACGATAGTCTTAAAAAAAACTGCAACAAACAAATTAAAACTTTAAGTTCTAATTAGAATTAATTAAACTGAACATGGGAAGCTTCATTTAAGTACTGTATTAAACCGATAGGTTTTTTTTATTGCACCCTGATGATCAAAGTTGAAGCCATAATTAAAACCTAATTATTCTCAAAAATCCAGACGTGATGAAAAATTTATCCGGCTAGGCAAGATAAAATCTTGTAGCAAAAAAATACTAAATTTTTTCCAACTAGTGTAATTGATGGTATAAAAAGCAACTTATTTAATTCTTTCATTTCTTATTGTTGGTATACAAAAAATATATATTTATATATCTAAATAAGACAAAAATAAAATATAAAACACTCCGAACGCATATCCAAGGGCATATTCAGTTTTTCTTGTAAGTTTGAAAATTAAAGTTCCACTCCCATTTTTAGGTGTAGCCATCATACAAACTTACCGCCAATTTTCAAATTTTTGTAAGAAAGTAGGTATTATTTATGGATGTACTCTCTCCAAAATGGGTAAAAACACTTCTAATATCATAATATGTACCCACTAGTGATATAATAAAGTTCGGGCCACTATTACATATAGCCCTCATATAAACTCACCTTTAATTTTCTGATTTTTTAAAGAAAATGTTTGTTATATCTGTCTTTAGCTTAAAATTTGACCCTATTATTGAGTCTAAAATTTGGTTGTATCGGACTATTGACTCCCACTCACCCCTTCTCCAAATTTCAACCAAGCCATTGATGATAAACAATTCTAAGATTCGTGTGGAGGGTATATAAGCTTCCGGTTCCAACGAAACGAACTTTTTTTTCTTGTTCTTGCTTCAGAAACCTTTGAATAGTTCTTAAAATAATATTAGCAAATACAATAAACAAACAATTAGACTATTACTCAACGCAACTTTTAAATATTTGCTAATGATTCTTATATAACTGTGTTCAATTATAATGATTATTATTTTTATAAAAAAAAAGAACCCCAATTACCTTTCAAAACATCAAAAAAGAAACAGGTGAACTCATAGAAAAAAAAAGTAAAATCGCCATAACAAGTGTTAGCCATTCCAATAATTCGTTATAATCCATTTCGAGTATTTCACTACAAAAGCAACAAAGAAACAAACAAAGCACGATCGATCATTAAAATATTTAATTAATTGATTTCAATTTCGCATTCACAGAGTACCTAAAAAATAGCCACAAGAAGTACACAATAATCAGAAAAGAAATAAAACTATGAGTGGCACGCAGAAACAATCGAAACGGGATTAAGATACGAAATTGTATTTCGAAAGTGAAACCAATTGAATTGTTGACTTCAATTTAGATTAGTAAAGCCAGCTATTAACGCTTAAAAATTATACAATTTCAATTCTTCTCTGGTGCTGTTGCTTATGTGTAACCTAAAATGTCCTTCGAATAGCTGTGGGCATTCAAAAGATTTTTTTAGTAGGGGGTCTACCACATAATGTGCTCTAATTAGAAATCAACAGGTAGTCAAGTAGTAAAACTTTTGAACCAAATAACAAACTATTCAATTAAACTTATTTTTTCACGCCTTCACTATAAGGTTCTCTCCACGCCACTTTGAAATTAGTATATTTAATATAATCAACGCTTTTGTAGCGCGCATGCTAACTACAATCTAATTAGCCAAAAAGCAAGCCACTTAAACGAAAATCACAGGAAAACAAGTTCAAAAAAAAAATAAAAAAAAATAAAATATTCGAAGGCAAAATTTAAACCGAAAAGACCTCAAAATTCCAACTGTAAAGAAAAAAAAAAAAACTCAGACAACTTCCTATACAAACGGCTTTGTGGTACAGAGCAAACTTCCTTCTCCGGCATAAATTTAAATCGAATAAAATCTTTAAAAAAAAATAAAAACAAAACAAAACTTCGTGTGAAAAATAATAAATAAAATTGTAATGAAGCAAAAATACGTGAATAACCAAAAACAAAAAACTTTTTAGGACAAAATTGCGTCTAAATTGTGTTAAATCAAACAACGAACGCGTCGTAGTCGTCGTTGTCCATTGTTTTATTGGTTTCGACTTGATTTTTGGCTTGGCTTAGACTTTGTAATCAATTTGTTGCAGCGCGGCCGCACCACCAGCTAAATAATATAAAATACTATTTTTATATATGTGCATGTATGTGTATGTATGTGTTGGCCCAGTTCTTGAGCGGGTGCTGGATGTTACGACAGGCCCTAAGAGACCAAAATTTTTGACCCTTACCTCGCCGCCTGACTACCTCCTGCCCTAAACACCAAATTGATGCTTGCTCTTTTGTTTTTAGTTTCCTGTTACAGTTCTCGATTTCGGTTTCACTTCTCGTTTTTTTTTTTTTTTTTTGTATTCATTATTTTTTTTTCTTTTGCAAATTGTTAGTATGAAGCAAAGCGTTAAGAATTTTTTTCCTTCAACATTGTTATGTTTTAATTCTGGTTTTGTTAACGAGGTTAGTATTAAGAGTATTTGTTAAGAATTTTGGTATTGTTGCACCTTGTAGTTCTCTGATTAATACATTCACACAATGTATTTGAGGCTAACGTGCCTTTGGCATGGCCCGGAATAGATGGTAATCACTCGGTGCCAGGTCCGGACTACACGGTGGGTGCGATAGGACATCCCATCCGAGCCTCCGTAGCTTCTGGCGGATCATCAAAAGATGTGAGGCCGAGCGTTGTTCTGGTGGAACACAACACCATTCCGATTGACCAATTCTGGCCGCTTCTGGTCAATCGCTTGCTTCAAACGGTCGAGTTGCTCGCAGAAGATGATCGAATTAAGCGTCTGGCCAAATCTGAAAATGGTTCCAAATGGTTGTATGTCTTATACCCAGTTCGTGGCCAATTGAACGAGTGCTAACATGCCGGTGCACTTGGATGATTTCGACTATTTCATCGGTTTCTACGAGGATTGGCCTACCAATACGGGGTACATCTTTGACATCCACTACACCAGAACGAAATTGATTGAACCAAGGCTGTGCTGTGCGAATCGTTACAGCGTCGAGCCCATAAACTTCACCAATTTTTTCGGCCGCTCTTCGTTGGTTTTTACCTCTCAGGCAGTAAAAACGTAAAACACCGTACAGGATGACCCGATGCGATTAGTACAACCTAAGATATGTTAAAGAGTCGCCATCTATTGAAAAATACGACATTACTTATTGAACAACCCAATATTTGATACCTATGCCGTTTATTCCGGCCTATATTTTTGTCCGAGTCCTGAATCTGTATAAGATTTACAATCACCAAACTTAAATCATATATTCTAAAGAACCCTCGAATTTTACTAACACCAAAAAATTTTTCCATCTCTATTTTAAGGTTTAGCACTCAGTTTACTAGAAATACCAAATTATGGTACGAATTAGAGATGGGCGTCGGGATGGAAATCCCGCTAGGTAAACTTTAAGTGCGAAACTGAAAATTTTTATATATTATAACACTGCACATTTTAGTTTTAAGCATTTTGATTTATAAAACAAACAAATATTTGGGTTTTTATAATTAAAAGGAAGCGGGACCCAGCAGGACCCGGCGGGAACTACGGAATTCCCCATTCCGACGACCATCTCTTTTGAAAAAAGAAAAATGTTCAAATCTAGTTCACATCGGACAGTTTTTTACAGCAAGATTAACCTTTTTTGTTACCTTTTCACTTTAGAAAATTTTAGAGTTCTTCAACGATCCCGTCTTTCCCCGGCATTTGTTAAAATTGATTCGTAGGGTCCATGAAAATTTTTAGATATTTTAATACTGTATAGTCCAGTTTTAAGCATTTTGAGTAATAAAACAAACATTGGGGTTTTTACAACTTAAAGTAAGTGGAACGCGACTGGGACCTCGACGCCAGTCCTGAGATCGGACTCCCTCCGACGCCCATTCAGTAGTGATAAAAAGGAGAATGTGCAAATCTAGTTCACGTAGGACAGTTTCTTACTGAGATGGCTTTAGAACAAGATTAGGCTTTGTAACCTTTTAACTCATCTTTGAAGATAAATTTTGTAGGTGCAGCAAAATAGAAAAGGCCGAAAAAATCTACTGGTTGATAATTTTTGAGGTCTACCGATCCCTCCCTCCCGGCATTTTTTTACAATTGGGTCGCATGGGTCCCCACTGAATTGATAACAATCTTTTATATGAGGGCATAGGGATATCCCATTGAAAGTTACTCTTTACTCCTTTACTAACCTTATTATGAATTAAGTAGAGATACGGTTTTTATAAATTCTTCTAGGAACCAATAAATGGGGACAGATGGACACACATTGTATCACAAAATCCAAGTGGAAAAGTCAATCAACACTTCATCGATGTTGTGCTTGGTGTTAGCCTCTTTCCTAGATGTCATGACTGACTATAGCTCCATGTCTTGCTTGGCAAGACTTTCTCTGGGATAACAAGTCTTGCACGCCTTCATGGGCTGGCATGTCTTGCAGGACGTCTTAATAATTCGATCATAGTTCTTGAGATCTGTTGTTTTCTGGTGGAGCTTTTGTATGCAAGTTTAGTCATTTAAGCTCTTTCAGTTTCGAATAACTATCTAATTTTTCCATCGACATCTTGCTGGCTTCTGTTTAATTAAGACCAAGACTTCATATACACTTAAAAATCTTTATAAACACACCTCGTATAATCACAGCTAATTTTGGGATTTGTGTGGCTTTGTTTTACACGAAATCCATTTCAATCCATAGTTAGTATAGTATTGTATCTCAAGAGCTTGGTTTACATTCAATTTTGTACTTTGGACATTGATTCAAGGTTGAGACTTTAGTTCTTTTTGGGATTTATTTTGTTTCGATGCGGGGCGCCTTCAAATGCTTTAAATTTAGTTAATTTACGGCATGACTTTCCATAATTTTATAGAGATTTATTATTATTCAAAATCATTATTCTAATTCTGTTTCCATAAAATATATAAAAAAATTAATTCTTAATGTGAAAGTCAACAAAAAAGAGATATTTTTCATACTTACAGGCGTCACATTTGATTTGAGATTACAAATATGAACCATTATTTCAACACTTTGCTTATATTTAGTAGTTCCATAATTAAGCTTTCAAAAATTCAAAAACCTTAGATTAGCAAATCAGATGATTAATCTTGATCGATTTTGATCGCATAATATTTGTATGGTTTCGATGAGAATCGTGCGTCCAAAAGTACATTTAAATATGTTGCTGATTTTGGTAGTTTAGATATACATAATATGAAAGTATGTGTGTAGGTATGCAGTGTGGTAGATGATAGGAGTATTAAATGAAAACAATCTAGGATTTATTTATTTTAGAATTCGCTATGTTTTCACACTAGTCAGTGTGGAAACTTCCTAATCAAAAATCTTGTATTATGTTTATAAGGTTAAAACCAATTCATCAAACCTCATTTCATTTTTAGTAAATAAAAACTTTCTACTAAATAAAATGTGAGGTAATCATTGGCCCAGGGAGGAAGAGTATTTCTACTGAAATAGGATGGTTTAGTCTCTTTGTAGCTTGGTAATACAAGATTTGTCACTTATAAAAATACAATATTAGAAAAATTTAGCTTTGAATTGGTAAAAAAGAAAGTGTTTAGACCATAATCAAACAGTTTAATCAAGCTCAGCATTAAGGCGAAATGGTTAAGTCTCTTTACGATGAATTAACTGGTTTTGTTTTTTTTTTTATTTTTTTCATTTTTCCCGGTTTTTTCTTTTTTTTTTTAATTTTTTTTTTTTAAGTGGCAATCTTTTAACTTTAACGTACGAAACCGCCTACATAGGACCTGAAATCTTAGCAGCACATTTTAGGTCTTATAAAGCTAATAGCTTACAGTACAAATAAGATTATCTTCGGTATCGTTTTACTTATGTTTTTTTTATACTGTTGTTACAGTAATGTAAACCAGGTATATTCAGTTTGTCGGAAAGTTTGTAACTTGAATTAAAGGGAGGCAACGTGTAGACCTTGGCAAAGGATATATTCTCCGACACCCTGACGAGACTGGAACCTTTCACGAGCGTCCTGTCCGTCTGACTGTCCGTCTGTCCGTCTGTCTGGTGGGCGTTGCGCGATTTTATCTCCGGTCTAGTTTTAAAGATATTGGCTCGAAATTTTAAACTCTAAGCTTTTTCTTAAGTCCTGTGTAGTCTTTCTATGTTAAATTCAATGTGCCACGCCAACTCTTTAGGTAATAGTTCCCATACAAAAGCAGCCAATATTTTTTCAAGTTCTTAGTATGAAAAAGAATTTATAAAGCGATTTGGCTTTGGAATATGAAGTTAAAGTTTTTATAAATCAAGACAAATCTTAGTTTGAACACGGATCCAATTCGAACTCGAATTCCTAAATTTCTTAAGAGCATATTTAATATTTTGATCAGTGACATCTTCAGAAATAAATTTGAATACAAATGTAATAGCGCACGAAGGTCTATAAACTGTCAAATGAGGGTACAGGTATGACAAACTTAGGTCCAACTGAAGTTAACACTTAACTCTATTTCATTAATACCTGAAGTTTGTTATATTTCATGAAACAATCAAGGTAATGCAAGAAAAACATCTTTGAAAACTACATTAGTATTTAAAAAAATCGTTATTTTCGAAACTAAAAAATATAAAAGCTTTAAACTTTGACAAAAATTTTAAATAAAATTTTAAAATGATTTTTTAGGGAATAATGTAAATTTTAAGTTTCCTAGAAGACATATAATTAATTTACATAAAAAACTACCATTTCTTTAAAAAAAGTTAAGAGACTTCTAAAACATCTCGAGAACTATTAGAAAATATTGATTTTTGAACAAGAAAGAACGCTGAAGACTGAGTATGTTCTGACTGCAAGATACCCCGTATTCAATCTTTTGAATCCTTAAGGATCTGGTTCCATGCTTTACTAACATACTTCTATTGAATTGAATTTTCATACAAAGACTTATAAATCGGGTATATTCAGCGGCTACATTCAACCTTGTTAACTAACCCATTAACTTGCTCATTGGGATTCATCAGATCAAGGGAAAGCATCAATTTGAACCTCCTGTGAAATAAAAACAATGATTTGCTGACAAAACCTGTAATTTGTAAAATTCTGTATAGAACGAAATTAATATTTTTCTTTAACCCACCTACAATGATGATTTTTATTGGGGATCATCCAAACTATTAATATAATGAACTCTGAACTTCCTGAGAATGAAAGAATGATCGCTTTAGCAAAAACCCAACTGGGGAGGAATTTGTATAAAAATTCTTAAAATAACTAGAAAAACTGTTTGTAAATGACCACTGAGAATGGCCCTGGTTTCAGATCCTCAAATATGGGTGTGGCTCTATCTCTGTTAGTCCTGATATCATTCTTCTGGCATTTGGCAGACAGTGTAGGACAGATAATCGGACTGATTGACTGGATTACAGCTAGCTCGTCTGATCTCCTCCAATTGCTGGATCAGCGAATGATGGACACTTTAGAGACGGTATCTTTCTTATTCCTCTGTCCGCCAGATGTTAGTACATTTGATGAACTAATTTTTAATCCTTTTCAACTTTAGTGCTGAATGGCGGCAAAGGCCATCCAACTTCCAGGAATTCGCCAACCAGGTTGGCAAAACTCCGCGACTGACTTTAAAGCCGTAACTCCGACTTTAACACGCTTACAACTCTTTGTACATTTTAAGAACCCTTAAATTTTCTGTTTTTCAGTCTGGTTACAGAATTAGTAGTAACATGATTTGAGTTAATTGACAATGAATGTTTTTTTTCTTTTGTACACTTTGGTCCCATCTTTATTTATAGAAAAGAGTTATCAAGAATTTCTTGAATATGTAATAAACTCCTTAAATCTGAAGTAACCTCTAGTACAAGATTGTACAAATATCAAAGTATAAACATACTCAAACAACTAAAATATCATCATATCTTACAGAACTCCGAACAAAAAAATGAACACAACACATTAAACAATCATAAAATGTTTAGAGAAAGGTGTAACAACGTGGGTAATTAACTCATGTGTATGGCATAACGAAGACACTCAATCCAGTTCAATAGTGTAATAATCAACTGACGAACAAAAAAGATATATGAGCGCAAATGTAAATTGAAAGAATAAAAATACATCTAACTCAGAATAATTTATACAATAGCAATAACAAGAGGTCACTAAGCAAAAAACTGCCCTCGGCGAGTGGGTTGCAGCAGCGAACTGAGCCTGACTGGCGTGATTGAGAACAACCCAATGGCACCAGGTTATAAACAATACAGCAGCAAAGCAGCGGCAACAAAACCTGAACTCACCCGTC
>JAEIFJ010002270.1:0-127479 GCA_018903435.1 Leucophenga varia | reverse complement strand
TTTAGTTATTTAGAGAGGCGGTAGGATGACTTTTCAGTTAAGAGAATTATTAATGGACGCAATGCCTACTAACTTCAATAATTTTGCACCGATTTAAACAATATAACGCTTGTTACCTAATTTTGGTAGTAAAATGGTAATTTTGAATAACGAAGTGTGGTCAGTGGCTGACTCTTGAAAATCGCACGGACTACAAGCAACAAAATCACAGCACGCGAAAAAAACAATCAGACAATCAGTTAATAGACCGCGCTTTCAGTGGTGCATGTTTTCTGAATGGCAAATGTATCCAACGAACTTGTTTAGGTTTAGTGTTCAAACGAATATGAACGATTCGCAAAAAGAGTGATAAAAGCACCAATCACTGATAAATAAACAGTTTCACTGTTCGCGAAGAGCGGTAATTACCGAAAACTGAGCAGCATGTTCACTGAGGAACAAGAAAATCAACGTGTGCCAAAGTAGCAGCACGACATTCCGATTTTTTAAATCACTGAAAAAATCAACGAAAGTAAGAAAAAACGTTGACTTCGGTAGCACCATCATCGGTGACGTAGATTATATTTCACAAGGGATTCGATAGGGACAACTCATGTTGGAGGGCTCAAATAAGACATATATTCAAAATTTCTTAAAAAAAAAAAATTAATTTTTAATGCGGTCTGTATGTTATGGTAGTCCCATCCTTGTGCTTATCAGTAGCATATTCATAGGATGACAATAGGAGTGATTTTACCTAGATTGGAGTGAATATATTCATAAATAAGAAGTATTTTCATACAAAAAAGTCAAAAATGGGCGCCAGGACATGGCTAAATCGATATAGAGGTGTAAGTATTAAAATAAAAATAATTATTATTTTTTTTTTTATATGTCGAAAAATATTTATATCACAATTTTAGAATTTATAGCAGCATTAATGAAGGACATGGATGTGATATAAAAATCACATTTGAGAACATACGTCATAGCTTTGATCTATAGCTTCGTAGAAGGTTAGAGTGTGGTGAAAATTCCTGTACTCTTTTCACCACCTTACTTCCACCAACATACATATGTAAGCAAAATAGAAAGAGACAGTGGTGATATAATACATCTTGTACAATAAAAAGTGAGTGAGTGGAACCAAGCACAGTAAAATTGTAGAGGTATGTTTAAAACCATTTATGAAACGATTCAGTTATAAATATTTTTAAATATATTTTGTGAATTCCAATTCTGTATCTTAGCGTCCGCAGACAACACAATCGCGCAGTGCTCTATTTTACAAGTAGGCTTTTTTCTTTGTATGTAAAATAATTGAAAGTAATAGTGATAAATGAGCAAATATCAAAAAACAACAAGAAACATTTCAGAGTAAAACCACAACAGACACTTACACAATAGACAGAGATAGAGAGCAGTAAGACATAAACGGGCCATATCTTTTTAATATACCAAAAAAGACCTCGGAGAAAGTCATATTTTCCGGCTGTAAAGAAAATGTACTCGCGAAAAGCATCGCTGATCACAAACCGAAACTCAAATTCGGTTGAGGTACTTTCCAACGTGATTTAAAGAGTAACTCATACATTCTCTGCGGATAAAAAATTAAAAAAGGAAAAATCCGACATAGTTTTACATTCTCATGAACATTCAAGAACACAAGAGCTTGCACCAAAATTACTTACGGAGAATACACAAGATCGGAATATAGACGAAGAACGATTAAATTATATTCTTGATATGACACGTGAGTGTTCGAAGGTATCGATTTTATCCACCACTACCAATGCCAAGTTCGATGTCCTTATCTGGTAGCGTTAAAAAAAAAGCAAAAACGAAAGAAACTGGATGCTAAAAGTAGTTCTACATCAGCACAAGTAACGGCAACCAGTAAAGTGGGTATGTATATTTAAAAATTGTTTTTCTGTTTTTAACTTTGCTCACATAGAAGTACAACTATTTTACCTACATACATATGTCCTTATCTAACTTTTGCTTAGAATACAATAATACAGGTTATCCACCTCTAATAGCCAAATGGCTATTAGAGATAACTATCGATAGTCGACGATAGCTTTCCTAAAACCATCGAAAGTCGACGATTGTTGTTTTTCAAGTATCAATAGACTACGATAGTCCCATCCACTAAGTTAATAATATATTCCGGTAAAAATCTTTCCAGTGCTTGGTGAGAAAAACAATGTTCCAAAATTTAAAATGCGATTTAATGCAGCGGTTCAAAAACAACAGGACGTCTACGTTTTCTTCTTTGATCTTGTTTTTTCATGTGTAGGCCGAACTATCATGAGATAGAGCCATCGATAGCACGATAGCTCGATAGTGCTATCGATAGTTCTCCATATCTAATGGCAATATCTTTTTCCTTCAAATAGTCTCTTGCCAACAGTCTATGCTCCCTTTTTCTCCTCATATTAGAAATCCCGAGATGGTCACAGTTTAACTTGTTCTAGAATGTCCAATAGCATTTTTGTTACTTAAATCTGACAAACCGTCTCAGGACCGACCCCACCTTTTCAAAGCCCTATCGATATTTTCCACTACATGTTCAATTTCACGCTTCAAGCTTAAAGTGGTCTTTTCAAGTGGTTCAATGTTTAAAATTTTCGAAAGCCTATCAACACTCTACATGGAAAATTTAAAAAGCTCGTAGCTCACTCATATCATAATCGATTAATTTTTTTCAGAAAACAGGCTATATTTGTGGAAAACTCCATTATTAAAATATTTCAAGTCATCGTTTTCCCAACATATTTCAATTTTAGGACCTCGGTTCAAAAGTCTCCAGAATCAGTAGCTCTTCGAGTTTGGCTTCACGGCTGACAAAATTAGTGAGTAAGCTAGTCGGTCGGAACGATACTAGATATCTCGATGATTGTTATTAGTTCACCATTTTTTTACTTACACAGAAACTTCGTCGGTGCATACGACCTTAACGAGAAACCATGTGAAAAGCTTTTAAGCATAAACGAAATGGAGAAAGATTTGTATACAACTCCGTTGCAGTCTCGGGTATTGAAAATAATAGACAGGAAGATAATTTCGAAATACTCTCCGTATGCACATCGAGTGTAACTTTGGTTCGGATAATGTGAATTTCACTAAAAGATTAAATGATGTGAAAGCATAGAGTACAGAGGACACCAGGGATAATGAGTAAGGATTTAACATATTCGATTTCTAAATTTCTTTTAATTTAATTTTTTTCTAAAGCATTACAGTCACCATAAATGTTTACGATTATGAAAATAATAATTCGCGTGACTTTATATGTGCGCAACGATTGCTTAACAAATCGTTGGGTCGCTGCCAACATGACAGCTGCGCAGCGTCTGGAAACGAACCTTTTAAGCATACATTGCGATGTTGACATATTTGGTGGCTTATGATATGGATACACTACGACAACATGGAACCTTATGCAACTGCAGTTGAAACTAGCGGCGAACCACAATTGAATAGTCAGATTGTAATGCCCCCATTTTGGTGGCAGCCATATTTTTACAAATCGAAAAATTAATGACACAATGTCTGTCCTTTTGTCAAATGCATATGAATGACGTAATTGCAGCAACACCGAATTTTTCAGCTTTTGATGATATCGTTGTAACGCGTGTCGCGGATATTTTTACAAATTTACAATTGGATATGTTGCACGACGATGATGAGCGTGTTACATCGTGTCTCTGGAATAAATTTATAAAAGATTTACATGAACCCAGACCAAATGCGCTTCGTGGACACTACTAGAGTATGTCCGGGGTGTTTGTTGTGCAAATTGTCAGTGTCTGGCAACAGAATCGCTAAGAACTTATGTTGGTGGCATCCCGGGAATATGTGCTTCAAAATAGTTCGGGTCGCTTGAAAGTGGAAACATACGCCAGATCCATGTTGGAATCTTAATGAGTATATTATGGATTTATTTATTATATTGAATTCAATGCGTAAGGTCTATTGGAAATTATGGGCATATTGTCATATACTGTATTGTACCAAGTGTGAAGCATATTTTCCGGTTTATCAAATGAATTGCTGTCGTTATCATCCGGAAGCGCCAAATTATTTGGATGCAGTGCGAGAGGAACGTGCAGAGGTGCGCTACGATTGTTGTGGCGAGGCATTGTTGCATTTTGAAAAATTGCCGGGATCAAATGTAAGTTTTTAACTTAAACTTTAAACACGCGTGTTATGAAATCAAAAAGTGCTCACCACTGATATTTTTTTCGTATTTTTTAAGGGTTGTCAATTTCGCGAGCACAGCGTTCTTATGGATACAGTCCGAGAACATTGTATTTTATTAACAGCAATGACAATTAACGAAAGACATGAGTTATTCATAGATCCCATCATTTGGTTGGAGGAAATGACCGCTGCCGGCGATATAACAAAAATTTGGCAAAGTTTTTCGGAGACACCAGATGAGCTATATGCGGCATCTGTTAATCTACGAACTTTACATTATAATGCTTCAGCGAATTATGGCGATTCTAGTGTTTCAGATATTTCAATTAATGAACCCAATTTACCATTAAACTTTTTACCGAATTATGCCGGCAAGCATACGGAACAGTTACGGAGTCGTAAAAATAAGCAAATAACTAAATTTTCAACTAGCAAAAACATCATCAAAAAATCTACAAAAGCTAAGCATGAATCCAATAATTCTTTTTCGTCAAATGATAGCGGCGAAACTGTTTGGAATACGAAATATGACAAAACAAAGAAAAACGTTTTTATAGAAAGAAATGGTTTGTCTGTTTGCTTGTAAAGCTTTAAAATTTAATAATTTATATTTCATTATTTTTTTTTTAGCCATAAGAAATCACGTAACAGAAAATATTATACGGATGCAGCAATGAAGTATTTAATTTTAAAGACACAAGCCTACGATGCTGACATCTCATCAAGCAGCAGTAGTGATACTTGCGAATCGAACTATAAAATTCGAAAGATAAAATGCGACAAAACAAAGTTTTTCTAGCTGGCATACAAAAAACTAAAAAAATATATATTTTTGTATTTGTTTTTATAAAATGAAAATCAAATGAAAACTCACGCTGGTAACGCTTCCTAGATAGATAGAAGAGGAAGTGCTCAGTTCCAAAAACAAAAACATTTTTCAAACAAACTAAGAACCTCAACGTCAGCGGATTGTTGCAAAATATTGACAAGATCAAATCTGTTGTCGCTGGTTCCAATTAAAGCAAACAAAAAAAAAAAAAAACTAAATAAAGTATTCAGTTCCTGTATACGTCTTGGGTTACAAATTTTTAAAACTGAAAGAAAAAATTATATTTGAGAAAAAAAATAAAATAAAAAAATATTTTTAAATTTAGAAACACAAAAAAAACAAGAAAGAAGACTGAAGTCGAGTATGCTTGACTGCAAGAAAAATGGCGTATTTTTGTATGGAGGCTATATCGACAAATATGTTTTGGTCCTATCCATATTGGTTTTATTTCGTTGAGACTATCATAGACATAATTTAAACTAAATTTAGACTTCCTCGGATAAAAAACAATGACGTTTTTATAAAAAACTACAAAATATTGATTTGTATGGGGGAACTTTTTAAATTGGAGCTAGAATAAAGCATGACAGACGGACTGACAGATGGACATAGCTAGTTCGACTCCCCCTTCAAATGCTGATCAAGAATATATATACTTCATAGGGTTTATCTAGCCTCTTTCAGTCCTTTTGGGCACAATGTAAAAAATGTATACTAGATTGTATCGCGGCTTTGCTCCGTTTTTTTATACCCGCCACACATAGTGTGAAGGAGGCATCGGAGACCCAAGAAAGTATATATATTCTTGATCAGCTCGATGAGGCGAGTCGATCTAGCCATGTCCGTCTGTCCATCTGTCTGCTTATTTCAATGCGATTTACTCGGAGAATACTGGAGATACTTAGCTGAAATTTGAAATTTAAAGCTTTTCTCGGCAACTTCAGGTCAAGTTTGAATATGAAATTGCCACGCCCATTTTTAGGTATAGCCCCCATACAAGTTTACTTTTTTTTTTTTTTGATTTTTTGTTAGAAAATAGTTACTATTTATGCACATATTCACTCCAAATTTGTTAAAAACACTTCTAATGTCATCCAATAACAAATCAAATGTGCCACGCCCATTTTAGGTATATCCCCCCATACAAAGTTACCGCCCATTTTTGAATTTTTGTATGAAAATGGTTATTATTTAGGAATGTATTCAATCCAAATTGCCCAAAAGCCCATCTAATATCATTGAATGTCAAAAGCAATGCGCCCCGCCCATTTTTATATAAAGTCCCCATACAAACTTACCGCCCATTTTCGATTTTTATATGAAAATGGTTATTTTTTAATAATGAATTGACTCCAAATTGGGTAAAAGTACTTTTAATATCATCCAATGTCAAATCCAAGATGCAACGCCCATTTTTTGGCATAGGCCCCACACAACGTGAGTTACATCAGACCATTTACCCAGTCCTATCTCGAAGTTCTATTTAAGCCACTGATGACACATTGATAACACATTAACAATTTACAAATACGTGTGACGGGTATATAAGCTTTGGTTCCACCGAAGTTGACGTTTTTCTTTGTTTTTTTTTTTTTTTTTTGTTTGAATTTTTTATTTTTTTTTTTTTTTTTTTTTAATTTTTTATTTTTTTTGGTTTTTTGTGTTTTTTTCCTTTAATAAGTAATCTAAATCTATTCTTAATAAATAGTGAGAGAAGCGTTGATGTTTCCAAGTTCGGAGTCTATCCACCCAGCCTATTATAAATTAACATAGTCGCCAAGCTAAACATTGAGCCCAAAAAAGCCTTATGTAAAGTCTCTAGATTATCGGAAACCCTTCGTCATATTTTAAAACCACTTAATAATAGGTTTCTAGGTATAGACATATCAAAGATCCGGTTTAAAGGCACCCATTGGGCCCATAATCAAAATTTTCAAAAATCTTGTCTAAGTGATTACCAAATCTTTTTAAAAATTGATAAAGTTTTGGTTCAGGTCCAAATTTCAGAAACTCTTTGAACACGTCAAACATCATTTTTAATCATTTTTCAAGTCGTTACGTCTATTCATTCCAAAGTTATGGCTTTTCCAGTTTCAATGCCTCCATTAGGCCCGGGTCAAAAACTTTTCAAATCACATCTTAGTGTTCACCTGAAATCTAAAAAAAATTGGTCAAAAAATCTACTTTGGATACACCAATGGGTCTCCGGACCAAATTTCGGAAATATAGTAAACACACCAAAAATACTTTTTAGCCATCTTTGAAATGCGCTTAGTTTTAAGTCTTTACATTTCATTCATTCCAAAGATATGTATTATCCGGTTTCAACACCCCCATTGTCAAAATTTCCAAAAAATGGTTACAATTGGATTATTCCAATTCGTAGTCTCACTCATTTTTCTGGTAATTTGTGTATACCAGTCGTAAACTCAATTCATGGTTTTCTGGTATGTTTTGTCTACGATAGTGTTGGTTGGACGGACCCAAATGTACGCTTTTCACAGTGGAACAATTGACTCTCGGCTTCGTATGGCTTCGAAACACCTCGCTTTTGCATCAACTGCAAGGATTTCAAGCGCCTGGAAATGGTTGTTTAGTCAATTCGCATATGTTTCTGCATTCGCAGTTTTCTACGAATTAAGCAAGAAAAGTAAAACTTTCCGTAAATGTTGCTTATTTGTCTCCAAAGTCGCCATGTTTTCGCAAAGAATAATATATGATGGTGAAAAAAATGCACAAATGTATGGATAAGGAGTGACATTTTTGATCAGCGTATAACTGCTGGCGACATCCAGCAGCAAACGATAGAACCAATATACATACATATGTATACTAGGTGTATTCCTATGTGGGACTCCTTAGGAACTCGGCGGGAGGTTTCGTATGTAGTTACTCAAAGGCTTGGGAAATATTATTCTATTGTTCCAAATCGGAACAATAATCTTCATAGAAGAAACACCATTTATATGCTTTAGAAGATCAGACGACCAACAAGAAACTTTAACTATCTATCAGATGGAATAGTTTGTATGGAGCCATATATGTATATCGAAACTGATAAAAATTCTATATATATTTTTTGAAAAATAATTTCTTAAAATTTATGTTTTTTTTTTTTTGTTTTGTATTGAACAATTTAAACATAAATTCTTTTATATTTCACTCTATGTCATCAAATTATAATTTAAAGGAAAAAAAAATTTTTTTTTCAAATTGCTCAATCGATTGTGTGTACAACCCATCAATATGTCTCATTGCTATTCTTTGGACGTGGGTACCGCCGATCGCGGGTTGTTGCGTAAATTCAAAAACGTTGATGTTACGAATATTATAAAAAGAAGCTATCGAAAATACCATTGAAAATAAGACATATGAAAAGGAACACATCGATACTTGGACCGGACAAATGGTCAACTATTGTCTCGATACGCTCTCTAATCAGAATGATCAGGTATTTAAATATGTTGTAACGGCAATGATAATGAAGAAGCTGGGAACAGGTCTGCATACGGCCAGCGCTAGTTTATGGGACAATACTACCGATGGCAGTTGCACCGTGCGTTGGGAAAATAATTCAATGTGTTGCGTTATTACAATTTACGGTTTGGCGATTTGACAAATACAATGTTTTTTTGCTCACTATAATGTACATTTATTGTATTGTACCTGTATATTTTATTGAAATTAAAAAAATAAGAAGTTTTTACTCAATTTGGAGTAAATAAATAATACCAATTTTCATACAAAAATTCGAAAATGTGCGGTAAATTTGTATCGGGGCTATACCTTCGAGAGGGCGTGGCATTCTGAATTTAACATAGAAACTACCTAGGACTAAGAAAAGCTTAAGTTTGGAGTTTCAGCGTAATATCTTAAAATCTCGACTCGTCTCATCAAGCTGATCAAGAATATATACTTTTTGGGGTCTTAGACTTCTCCTTTAATGCGTTACAAACTTTCCGACAAACTGAATACACCCGTTTACACTATGGGTAACGGGTATAAAAATCGAGAAGTTTCATTGCTACTCAAAATTGAGAAAATTTGTATTTTCGAATGAGGCTAAGGCCAATTTTGGCTAAGTGGATATGTCTACAAACAAAATTGTAGTTATTGGTGTGAGTCAAACCCACAAGTCGTTCATGAAACACCATTACACACCCGTAGAAATTCACTGTTTAAAGTGCAATTTGGTATGGTGACATCATTGGGCAGTAGTTTTTCAAAAATGATGAGGGGCGCACAGTTACCGTAAGTGGCAAAGGTTATCGTGCAATGTTGACCGTTGTTTCTGAAGAGGACCTGGGTGTTGATAACTCTTTTCGACTGTTTTCCAAGTGGAGGTTCTCGCTAGACTTGCAGCTTGTGAGCTGCTTGGTAAGCTAAACGTCCGCGAAAGATCGGTGTTCCTCTTCTCGGACAGACAAGCTGCCATAAAGGCTTTAGGTTCTTACGTCACCAAGTCAAAGTTGATTAGGGACTCTAAAAAAGCGGCTGAACGAAGCAAGCCAACAAAACCTAATCAATCTCTCGTGGATTCCGGAGCATAGTAAAGTTCCCAGAAACGAGCACGCACGCAGACCTACTGGCCAGGGAGGGATTAGATAGCGTCTCCCAACCGGTTCAGGTAGAGACTCCAATGGGTGCAACAATCTCTGCCATTAGCAACCACCTCGCCAACTTAGCCCTTAATAAATGGTCAAATCTGGACAGCTGCAGGAAAGCTAGAACGAATTGGTCTCAAGCAAACTGTTAGAAAACTCGCGTAAAGACCTCGCTACACTAACAGCTACCATAACGGGACACTGGCTCATTGGGGAGTATGTGGCCAGATTGGGAATCCCATTCAAAAGGCATTTCAGAAGCTGCAAAGAATAGGACGCAACAGAAATGCTGAAGCACTTTTTGTGGCCATGCGATATCACATGGTTTATCTTTAGAGCTTTTACACAGAAAATTTTAAGTAGTGTAGTGTAGCGAAATACAACTATGTGCTATCGCATGGCCTATCGCTTCGCTTTTTAGCTTTTACTTTGCCAGCAGCCGAACGTTCTTGTTGGAAAACCCATAGTATGATGACATTGACATAGTCAAAACTGCACTGTACTACTCCGGCGAAACATGTGCTCAATGTGTTATGGCAGGAAGTACCCATAGTCGGGATTTAATATACATATACATAGGTCTGCGTTTTATAATTGTAATAATATTCTTGAGTATACAAAAAAAACTATGTTTTAAGTTTGAAGGATTCATATGGCAACCAGGCAGGCGCAACTTGCTTAAAATTAAACTACACTTTTACCTGTCAAGTCCGGAATTTAAAATAAATAGACGTGCATAAGTTGTGATAGACAGACGCTGCATCGTAGCTATGTAATTCGTTTCATGACCAAACGACTAGCGTGTGCACTGCATGCTCCATTTATCCGTTTTTTTTTTTTTTTTTTTTGTTAAAGACTGCCGAGTGCCATTTACTTAGCCATGATGCGCTTCCGGCATTGACTTCAATACGATAACTTTACGGCAAACGCGTGCTCCAAGAAACAAAGTTTAAAGCAACACAATAATTGCAGTTTTATAAAAACAACTTTTATTTCATTAATTTCACCGGCAACGGGCAGCAAACTTAAAAGCAACTTAATAGTGTTGAGCAACAACAAAAAAGAAGAAGCTTCTACATTTCTATATCATTTTTTTAGCGCAGATTAGCATTTCTAAATATTATAAAGAATAAAATAACATGTGCTGTATTAGTTTAATAAATAAATTTAAATTTTATTTGTTTTTATTTTTTTCTTTTAATTGTTGTTGTCTTTTAAAAATAAGTATAAATCTGTTTACAATTTGCAACACTAAACATTATGAAAGTTGTTAAAAAAAAAAACTATGTGTTTTGCTTTACAGCACTGAAAATTACAAAATTAGCGTTTTTGCATGCAAGAACATTTTTTGTTTTGTTTTGTAAAAAAATTAATTATAAAACGAATGAAACGTTATGTTTTGAAGAATAAATTTTTTGTTTTTTTTTTTGGTAATGCATATCTTGAGATTATCTCTCGTTAGATAACATTTTGGCAGCGCAAATCATAGAAACGTTGCACCAATTTACGCACATAATCGCGCGCCTTTTGATTGCGACGTTTTTTCAACGACGACTCACCCAGCAGTTTAATATTTTCCAACTTATATGGTTCTGTGATCTTAACCTCATTGAGTACGATAATTCCATTTGACTTCTTGCACCAGATAATATCATTCGGACGCGGAAAGATCTTCATTAGCGCAACAAAAAGTTCACGTGCCAGTTTGCTTGCCTTCGGATTTTCAGCAGCTAATTTGTAAGCTCGCTTCTCCACAGCAAGTTCACAGCGCATCTCCATGCGTTGATGGTTTAATTCGCCCAGTGTTGGTGGTTGTTCCGCATAGTTAGCCTCCTCAAGCAATTCCATGTTACTACATAGGCTCAAGTTGATGATGTGCAATGGTGTCTTATCGCCGTTGTAACCGCGCAACAGTAGTCTACGTGAATTCACATCGAATGCAATAACCTCGCCTTGGTAAGTATCATTAAAGCAGGTTGTAATGTAAACAGTTGAGCCTGGGTCGAGGCAGCTAAAATTTTGTATTTTTGCTCCCGACATTACTACTGAATTCGATGAAAGAATAGTTTCGAATGAAAGGAAATGAATAGAATCGAAAGATGAAAAAAAAAAAGAAAGTCGAATGACAGTCAACGGTACAGTTTCAAAGCCAACTACTTGCTTTTATTTCTTTTTGTATACATGTAGAAACTGTGTGCTGTACAAATAAAATATGTTCAGACAAATTGACAGTTGATGGGACCGTTCTTTTTTAAACAAAAAAAATGGTGAACAAATTTTTGTGTACAGATTCAGTTGAGACTATATGACGTTTAAAACATGGAAAAACTTGAACTGCGATAACTCTGAAGCTTAAATTTACGTCACTTGTATGTTCCATTTGCTTGTAAACTAGGATTGCCACTCTGGCAGTTCCAAAGATTTTTCGACGAATCTTTTCCTTAAACACTCCTAATTTTGACTAATCCGTTGCTGACATGGTCCATGCTTCTGCACTGTACAGTACGACCGAAACTACCAGCCACTCTGGCAGTTCCAAAGATTTTTCGACAAATCTTTTTCTCAAACACTCCTAATTTTGACTAATCCGTTGCTGACATGGTCCATGCTTCTGCGCTGTACAGTACGACCGAAACTACCAGCCACTCTGGCAGTTCCAAAGATTATTTTGACTTATCCATTGCTGACATGGTCCATGCTTCTGCGTTGTACAGTATGACCGGAACTACCAGCACCTGTCTCTCTCTCTCTGGGAAAAAACTTTAAATCTCTGCACCTAAATAGACGAAAGGTTCAACAACATCTGAGTTGAAGTTCCCCATATTCAGATATCGTACTTCTGTGGGTAAATACCATGTATACTTCCTTAATCTCTGCAAAAACTCTGCTGACTGGACGCAGTCTTTCTTCGAGTATATCGATGTCTAGCAGCATTATTTTTATACCCTGTACCCAAAGGGTAAAAGGGTATATTAAGTTTGTGCGAATGTATGTAACAGACAGAAGGAGGCAAGATAGACCCTATAAAGTATATATATTCTTGATCAGCATTGGAAGGGGAGTCGAACTAGCTTTGTCTGTCTGTCCGTCCGTCTGTCCGTCTGTCTGCCGTATGAAAACGATTATTTCGGAGACTATAAGAGGTAGAGCTTTCAAAATTGAAACTTAAACTCTCCTAGGCCGTCAAGTGTGCACTTACAAACGGTTTTTCTCTAGACCCATTTTAAGGGGTACCCCCCATACAAATGTACCCCAAAATTTTGGGTTTTTGCATAAAAAACGTCATTGTTTTTTATTCTAGGAAGTTCAAATTAAGTAAAAACTATGTCTATGATAGTCCCAATAAAATATCCCAATATGGTTGGGACCAACAAAATTTTAGGTATAGCCCCCATACAAATTTACCCCAAAATATTGGGTTTTTACATAAAAACGTCATTGCTTTTTATTCTAGAAAATTTGAATTTAGTATAAATTATGTCTATGATAGTCCCAATGAAATAGACCAATATGGGTAGGCCCAACAAAATTTTAGGTATAAACCCAATCAAAAATATAACCGATTTTTTAAGTTTTTCTATGAAAATCCAATTCAATGATGTATGGTAGTCAAATAGAACCTAACTTAAGGTACATATAGATTGGGTACAGGGTATCTTGTAGTCGAGCATACTCGACTTCAGCGTTCTTTCTTGTTTTTTTTTTTATGAAAATTGTAGTCTACGCTTGGGTACTAATCATCAGGGTTAAAAAAAAACACATGACAACTCATCGTCCTGTCGAAAACCTCTCTTTGTATTGATGGGTTCTACTCGTAACAGTTAGCGTCATCATGCAACTGCCAAAGATCCTTGCTGGCATACAACAGTGTGCCCAAAGTGTACGACGCCGATCTTATCAGTGTGTAGCTGGAGTACCTCGAACTGTTTCATTTTGGAATTTGAAGGACTTGTAACATCGGATAAGAAAAGTATGTTCCTTCGAGCATTTATTAATGATTTCAACAAAAAAGCCTCATAGATTTTAAGATACGAAATTGGAGAATATTCCTGTCAGATCCAACAAGCTATATCCCCGAAAGTCAAATTTCGGAGTAAAAAGGCGGTTTTCAATTTGTACAGCAGTGACTTCAAGTCTATTAATGTACTCAGAAATACTCATAAAGTGATAGAATGAAATGTATACCATCAGCAACTGCAAAATCATACGATAGGTTAGGTTATTGTGGTCTGATTCCAGAATTGCGATCCTTTGTGATACCACATAAATCCCGTAAGATGTGGAACTATCTCTCTAGCACCACTCGTATTTCTGCACATATTTAACGATGTCACGATCTTTAATCTTCGTTACCTCAGATAGATCCTCTAGAAAGTATTTGCCTAGTAACATGAATCTATTTCAATACAAGCCTGGACAACTGCTAAGTTGGTGGTAAACGTTTATTTCTTCGTCGTTGTCATCGTAGCTTCTGCATATATCTAACGTCTTCCAGACAAGAGGTGAACCGTGGGTGCTGTTTTGTTCAATCAATTTTTAATTTGTATATTCTCTTGCGGTTGAAACCTGGACTCATTTTCCGAGAGATGCCGCAAGTTTCAAGCCAAGCGCAATATTTGTTAGCAGCCATAAAACATTGTTTTTTTTTTTTCATTGACAAACAACTTGCATGTCGTCAATTACTAACTGCATTTCTGGAACAATGTTATTTGTTGTACCCAGTCTAGAAAGTTCTTCTGCCTTGCTTTCTATGTCATTTCTATGAGACCCAGGTGAGGTGCGTACTGCAGGGTTGCGTCATACTATTTAGGGATTTCGTTCTTTCGCTTGCATTTGAAAGTAGACGTAATTGTCTAATACTTGAGCCCTGTTTGAACTTTCTACGTCAAATTAAATTCTGGAGGAAGAAATAATGCCTCAAATATAAACAATTTTTTTTAATGATTTTTACATGGGAGTATTATATATTTTTATAATTTTTTTTTTTTTTTTTGTTCGATTGGATCAAATCGCTTTCACGTACTACTCGTATGTATATTAGTGTATGTTAGTTTCGTTGTTGTTGTTGTTCTTGTTGTAGGTATGTATGTATCAATATATATATAATTAAAAAAAAAAAAAAAACTTTTTGCATTTAAGACCACTTTTTAACTAATAGTAGAATCACAGATTATGAATGTAACAAATTTGAAGAAAAAAAAAATTGTTTTGTTGGAGTTTTCCTTTAAACTTCTAAAATACCGATTGAGTTTAAGGGGAAACCCCATATAATAAAAAAAAAAATAAAATTAAAAAAAAAACACGCATACATAACAAAAATTTAAAATACCAAAAATTGACAAAAAAAATTAAAAAAAAAAAAAATGTACACAAAACTTTATAACATTTTAAACTCGTTTCGGTTTACTGACAATTGTATAACTAATGCCATTGTAGTTGCGATGATCCAAGCAATCGTTGTTGTTGTTATTCTTATTCGTTAGATGCGTCGTATTAAGTTGCGTTGTCGTTACTGCTGCTGCTGCTCCAGCGGAAGACTGCTGCTGTGGCAACAGTGGTGTCGTTGTTATAAATTGGTTTGGTGTTGTTGGCGTTGTTGGTAGTGTACGAATTTCGCTCTTTGTTGTTGTTGTTGTTGTGTTCGATGATAAATTATGATTTTGATTATTAATTATGGCGGTTATAATATTATTATTATTAATTGTATTATTATAATTGGCACTGAGATTACTTTTTAATGGGCACTGTACGCTGTTGTTGCTGCTGGATGTCGTTGTTGTTGTTATTGTTGTCGGTGTTGTAGCTGCTATTGTTTTACGCAGCACACCATAACCAAGATGACTATCATCAGCTTTACGACATATTTCTATATCAGGACTAGCAATTAGTTCATATTCATTCGGTGCTGGTGGACTACAACAACGTTGACGATTACCAGGTGACATAACATTAACGATTGTCTTATAACCGCTTGAAGTTTTATTATTCGGTGATAAAAAGTCTAAACGATCATAAGCAGCATCAGCTGAGGCAGTAGCTGGACAAGAATTACTATTGCCACTACCAATACCACTTATAATTATTTCACCAATATCAATATCTATGATTTTTGGCGTATTGGCAGCGACGCCAACAATATTATCCTTGTGCGTTGTACGTTTATCGCGTTGTGACTGTGAACGTTGCCAAACAAATGAATTTGTTGTTGTTGCTGTATCATTATCGCAATTACGTTCACAGTGTTTAACATCGTTAACACCGAGCGTCTTCCAGGCATCGGTTATATTTTCAATACATTCATAATCACGTTCAATATTAAATTGTTGTTGTTGTTGTTGTTGTTGGCACTTTCATTACGTAATGGCAAATCCGGTGGAAGATTAATGTTGCTGTTGCTGTTATTATTAGTGGAACAATTACTACGCAACAACATTTCCGGTGATGGTGGTTTAAGTATGACTGTCGATCCTGTAGCATTTTTATTATGCTCCAGCGATGACGTTGTAATGGCAACAGGTTCATAATTCATCATTTTCTTAAATTTATCACAACTGATACCACCAACACTAACACCACCGCCGACACCGACACCGACAGGTGTTAGTGTTTGTGCTGTTTGGGATGTCACTTCAAGTGTTGTTGGTAATTTACGTGGCGGTTTATTTGGAATGTGTTTAACTAATGCTGCCGCTGCTGCTGCTGTTGTTTGCGTTGCTGGTGTTAATAAAACTGTTGCACTGTTATTGCTATTATTGTTGTTGTTGTTGCTTGATGAAAAATTATTGAGCGAATCATTTGATGAAATGAAACCACGTAACGATATACAACTTTGTGTTGAATTTATTTCAAATTCACTAGCATGTTGATTATTCGATGGTGATGGTGGCAATGGACTACGTGAACCAGGTTCCATTGATGCTGCAGCGCTAAATTGATTTTCAACACAATCAATGCTATTCAAACTGTCGCCGCTAATAAGCTTTTTCATTGATTTCATTTTAGCTGACATATAGCGAAAAACCTCTTGGGGATTTGTATGATCCAATGTAAAGACACCTTCACCAGTGGTACATTTACGTCCCGCTTCGAATGTAAATTTGCCATCGCGATAACCGTATTTACGTATAAAACGATATGGCCACATAGCAATTATCACATTCAGATCTTCAATTGATTTCAATTGTAATTCCGTTGCGGTCATTTGCAGCATATAGGCTTTCTGTTCAATATTACAGCGTATCGATGCCTCCGAAGGTATCAACGTAATTATGAATAAGCCATCCTGGAATAAGATATAGTATAAGTTATAGTATAATTGTTTTTATTTTTATTTTGCTTACTCCGAATGAACTGCAATATAGATCATTATCCTCCTCGATAGCTCCGTGTGTTGCATGTGCGCCGCTATTATCGCAAAATGCAACCGTTTGTAGCGCAGTTACCCACTCTTTTAGATCCTCATCCGTTACTGTATTTAATGTTAGCGTTCCATTTTTCTTAACAATGTGTATGAGATTCGCTGGCGGTGGTTCCTGTGTTATCTTTACACAATTTTCAAGTGTAAAGATTTTTGGATTTTTATCGTCTTTATTCTCACAGATCTCCAAACGTTCGATACCATGACGGCTGGATTTAAATAATAAACAATAGCGATTGCATGCTTTCTGTAAAAATAAAAACAAATTAAAATTAAGCAAACTAAAAATTCAATTTAATAATTTTTTATTGTTGTTGTATTTCGTTTATGTTCTCCCGCAATTTGCTGTGTCAGCGTAAACAATCGATCGCCTTAATACATGAGTGTCACTAAAAATCTGTTTTGGTTGGTTTTAAACTCTTAAAATCAATGAAATAATGAATCTAATTAACAATTAAACTATTTTTATGAAAAATAACAAAAGTTCGGTTATAATTTCTTTAATAAAAAATATTTAAACTAATTGTGAATTTTATTCATTATTTCATTGAATTTTAAAAATGAAACAAATAAAATGTATTTTCTGTGACACCCTCAATGAAAACGGAATTTCGGTAAAGTGATATTTGTATCATATTTTTATCAACATTTTTGAGCCAGAAAAAAATTTTTGTTGTCTGTTTAAAAAATGTCTGTTTTTTTCTGTTGTGGGCACCTATAAAGTTATGTTCTGTGCTGCTAAAAGGTGACTAAGCTTCCGGCTATTCTCGCTTGAAAAGCATGGACTAGAGGAAGGAATCACTAGCCAAACCATCAACTAAGCGCACCAATACATCAACCAAAGCAACGGTTAAGCCTACCAAAGATAGTGCTTCTGATTACGAAGATGTTAAGTTTTGTGAAAACGTGTCAAAAGGTTTAATGGTTTTTATTTGGCGATTGAAAGCTTTTAAAATAAATAAATTTTCATATTTTTTATAGGGTATAATAAATTTGTGTAAATGCATGTAACAGACAGAAGGAGGCTATATAGATTCTATGAAGTATAAATATTTTTGACCAGTATTGAAATGGGATTCAAACTAGCTATGTCCGTCCGTCTTCCGGAGACTATAAGAGATAGTGCTAACATATTTGAAACTAAGTTTCTCCAGCGCAGTTAAGTGGTCACTTACAAACGGATTTTCTTAGTCCCATTTTAAGGAGTGGCCTCCATATAAATCTACCCATAGTTTTTTTTTTTTTTTCATAAAAGAGTGCTTGTTTTTTATTTTAGGAAGTCTAAATTTAGTATACATTATGCCTATGATACTCCCAATGAAATATCCCAAAATGAGTAGGACCATACAAAATTTTAGGTATAGCCCCATACAAATTTACCCCATTAACATAAAGATTAGGTATAGGACGTACTGTAGTCGAGCTTAATCGACTTCAGCGTTCTTTCTTCCTGGTTTTGAAGACTCTTACAGATACAACTACCGAGTCCGGCATTTCAATACTCCTCAGCTCTATTTAGATAGAGTTTATCGCATGGTTTTCTTGAAACCATCTTAATAAGTAGCCCTAACTTTTTTTCATTTTATTTTAAAAATCCAAATTTGTTCTGAATGAATCTAATGATGATGTACCCAACAAAATATAAAGACTATTGGACCCAGAAAATTTCTAAACTATCTTCTCTATATTCTAACATTGCTGCGTACAGCACAACCGTAGCTATTACTTTTTTTATTATTACAATAAATACGTACTTAATGCTGAATGGTGCGCATGTTTAGCAAAACATTTTTGCTTATCAAGAATTTTGTTTCCTTTTTTTTTTTGCAAAATAATGTACTAAAAAAAATTCCAGAATTGTAATCACTACTTTCAGACAGACGTATTATGTAGTTAGCTAAATGACGTACTTAAGAATTTCCTGTCGCATAGATGCAATCAGCATAATACATACCACGTACATATTAAATGTTGAACGAATTGCGTTTATTTGCGTTTTTAGATACAAGAGTAACGCTTAAAGTTTTTGAATGACTGACGTATTTAGACTTTTAGAAAAGAATAATTAATCTTAATGATTGGAGTACGGCGCATTCTATAAGTTCTACCATAAATTCTAGCCATTTTGACGTGGTTTTTTAGTACAATAATCTATTATTTATTATTATTGCAAAGTTGTACAATGATCTGGGCAGTAATTCTTCGGATTAGTTAGATTAAGGTCCTGACCATAATTCGATCGAGAACATTGGGAACCAAATGACACCAAAAATACAAAGAAACAAGCCCAGAATAACGTCTAAACTTAAGAAAATTATCGGAAAAAGTTTGGTATGAAGATATTTTTTGGCGAACTATTTGAAAAGTTTTTTTTACAAGTCTGTCTTAAGCCATAAAATTTGGAAATTTTAAGTGCAGCACGTACACGAGTTACACGGGATTATAGAGGCGTTACATATTCGCCAAAATTCAGTTCAAAATCGATGTGACAATGAAAACGAAGAAAGAAACCAATATTGGCAGCAACAGCTTGGAAAAAATACAGAGGAACTCGAGATTAACAAAGGACGACCTAAAAAGTTAACAAAAAAAAAACTTCTCCGTAAAAAAAAACTGATGAGGCAAATGAATTGACTTCTGAATCATTCAAGGCTGGCGGCAAAGTGTTGATTATTTGGTAGGTATGCAACATATGGTCTTGTGATTGCAGACTGCGCAATCTGTGCTTTTCAGCGTGAAATGAGTCATTTTTTTTAAATGCATGCATATGGAAAATGACTTTAACTAAAGAATGGACTGAATATGAAGAAAAAGAAAGTATATTGGCCACTACGGTGGGAGAAACAGATTTTGGAAAATACACTCTGTACTCTGCACGAAATTTCTGCAAAATTATGCATATACACGTACATATATGAAAAGTAGTTTCAGGAATATTTTAAAGGTAAATAAAATCGAATTCACTGTGAGAATGGTCAAAGCCAAGAGAGTGAACGATAAACGGAAACTAAGCATTTTTTTTCGAATATACGAAAACATTTAGTACGACCCACGTTTATACGCGCACAGACTAATACAATACATATATGTATATAATCGCAATTTTAAGCATGTATGTATGTAAATGGTATGATATACATACAAATAAACTAATAGATATATGTTCAGCGTAAATCGCATTGAAGGATCTGCTTGCTTACATGTCTCCCCTATCACTGCGCATACTCCCAAAACAGTAACAACCACCATCTTCACCACTACCACCTTCGTCACATCACCCACGATAAGAACAGCCAAACTGGGTGGCGACAACGGCAGCGCCGCCGCAGTCATCGATGCGCAGAACACTTGCCTGCCTGCCTGACTGCCAGCCTAATAGACAGACCGACCGACCGACTAAGAAAACGCTAAAAAAATATTTAACAACAAACGAAAAATTTTATTATTTTGTATGCTAAATACTTGCCTTTTTCGATATGCGATTCAATGAGAATCCAGTTTGTGTTGGAACATTAAGATATCCAGCCAAAACAGGTATTTCGACATCCATTTTGCGCGGCGCAACCAACAACAACAACAGGCATCGGCGACGACAAAGACGACGACGGCGAGACGTCAATCCGTTTTGTTCTTCGAGCTCGAATTCAATCAATTATTTTTCAGGCTTTTCTTTTCTTATTTATTACATCAAATATATATTTGAATTGTTTTAGTGACAATTTAATTATTTAACATAAATAAAATGTTTAAGATTGTGTTTATTTAAGTTCATATTTACAAAATATAGCAGAGGCACACAAAAACTCTCGCTCACTCACACATCACGCCTTGTACTGCTCGCGCTCGCGCAACTGTATAAACGACAAATGCAACTATAACGCATGTGTTAGAGCGAGTTTCAATTTATTTGAATATTATATTTGAGTAAATTGTATAAGTGCAAGCGAGAAAAAGCATTAGTAAAAAGAACAAAACAAACTGGCAGCGCAGATGGCAACATTGTTCGTTTTTTAGTGTTGTTAAATTTTTTTTTTGCTGCATGCATTTACTTAAAAAATATTTTAAAAAAATAAATAAAAATTAATAGTGTTTTCCGTATATTAGTGTATAATTAATTGTATTAAAAAAACTATGCAATATTGAGCAATTATTTATTTATTAAAAAAAATAAAGATATATGAATTGCGTTTGTTAACACTAATAATTCAAGGGCTGCATTGTGTATCAAATTGCAATTTAAACTAAATGACGGAAATCCTTATCCGCAAATTATATTGTGCATACAATTTAAGTTTAACTTAACAAAAGCTAATGAAACTACTTAATTCATAATGCAACGTCTCGCATTCATCACTTTCCTTCTCAGTGTAAGTACGCTGCAATTATAATGATTTCAAAATATGGAAAGCCGGACAATTTGTTTGAATCTTATAGACCAATTAGTTTATTTCCAACATCTTCAAAAATATTTCAGCAAATATGTTTCGCCTATTCAGATTCCAATTCCTGGCCATCAGTTTAGATTTAGGCAACATCATGGTACGCAAGAACAAGTTCATCGTGTAAAATAGAAAATTCTTGAAGGTTTCGAAAGTAAGCAATAAAGCTCAGCAGTCTTGAATATTCAACAGGCGTTTCGATCGTGTTTGGCACGAAGGTTTACTCTACAAATTGAAACCATCAAGGAAGTGTACTTGGATGCCCAGATTAACCGACAAACCAGCAGATAATATGATCGTCTCAAAGGTCATTAATTCATGCCGAAAGAGGTTGAAGCGACTTCAACCAAGCGACCTGTGGCCATTGCTAAGGGTTATTGGAAAGCTGATTTGAATACTATATATTGTAATAGAAGAGGTCTGGAGTTGTCTTATTATCCGTGATTGTTAGCTTGGTTGCTGTTATTGGAATAGATATATTCTTTTTCACTTTGCTTAGTTTCTACATAATAATATTTGCAAAAAAAATTAATAATTGTCATTAATTAATTAAATTAAAATTACTCAAATATTATTTGTAAAATTTTTAAATTAATTTATCAATTAAATTACGCATGCTATTTCCAATTGCGTACGTAATTGCGTATATAAAATTTGATATTGCATCCCTGTTTAATACAGATGGCGCTAACTGCAATCATATGTGTTGCTCTCATACACACAACATAAGTGCGAGCGAGAGCAAACAATAACAGACTGCCCTGTTGCCCCCTACCTTGTGTATTTGCGCAAATAAATAAGAAAAAAGAAAATAAATTGATTAAAATAGTTGCGCTTAAGTAAATTAAGATTTATAATACAATTTAAAACTATCTAAAATGGCACACGACCGAGAAATTTTACGCATGATATGGGATGGACAGATACCAATATGTTTCCAAGCAGATCCAAACGAAATTGTTGGCATACAACCGGAGCCATTCTATTTAATGGTCTCGCGACTCAGCTACTTGCCACTTGTCACCGATAAAGTTTGTAACAAATATTTTATAAAATATATAAACAGCTACATTTTCGTTTGTTCTTTTTTGTGCTTTAGGTACGCAAATATTTTAGTCGCTTTATTGCCAACGAACATCAAGAAGGCACCGTCTGGTTTGATTTTAATGGAACACCACTGCGACTGCATTATCCAATTGGTAAATATATAAAAGTAAATTAAATTACATTATTAAAAATTCTTTTTAAATATACATTTTAGGTGTACTCTATGATTTGCTGCATTTAGATGAAGATAATACACCATGGTGTCTGAATATACATTTTTCCAAGTTTCCCGAAGAGACTCTAGTCAAATTGGCATCAAAGTTGTTTTGCATACATATATAATAATACATTTCGAATTCTATTTCTAATTTTTCTTCTTTGTTTTGTAGAGAACTGCTTGAATCGCATTATATGTCCTGCCTGAAGGAAGCCGACGTGCTGAAGCACCGCGGACAAGTGATATCTACAATGCAGAAAAAGGATCATAATCAATTGTGGTTGGGCCTTATTAATGACAAATTCGATCAGTTTTGGGCAGTGAATAGACGTCTAATGGAGCCCAATAACGATCAAGAAACATTTAAACACATTCCAGTGCGCTTCTATGACGATGTGAGTAGTGTAATGAACTGAAAGCCACAATGTCTCTTAACTAATAATAAGCCTTCGTCTTTACCTTAAGTCAATGCATTGTGTAGCGCCACTTAAAGAAGATGTTACTCTACAAACGTTCTGTTTACGTTTATGCCACAAGCGGTATAACGTGTGGTAGACCTCGTAATGTACATATATTCTTCATATTAACCTTGGAATTGTAGTCGATAAAATCATATCCGTCCGTCCGTGTCGTATATATAAAGGCTAGAATTTAAGACGACGTATGTATATATTGACTAGCTCGAGAGAACGATTCGTCTTTTAAGTCAATCCTTGAAATTACCCATTTATTTTGCAATCTTTATAAGTAGTGAACCACTTAGTGAACCACTGTCTCTTATAAATGCATCAATTGAGTTCAATACTGCTGCCCTGTAATCGTTTCAATCGGTTTCAACAGCTCAAAATAGATCACACCACGCCGGTTCAACCAAATCCAAAGCATGAGTTTGGATCCATGAACATTCCGTTTTGACTGGCAAGAAGATTTGTCATGTTTTTGCATAAAAGAATATAAATTATGACGCCAATATGAATTCACAAGTGTATGAATGAGGAACTTTTCTGTCGGGTGTCTAAGCTTCATTGAGAAAAACTCATACCTCACACCTTGCCTAAATATTTGATTTGGATGCACGATTTAGGATTTAAAAACAATGAAAACAAGCAAAAACGTAAACTTCGGTAGCACACGAAACTTTAATCATTTTCTTGAAAAAATAAAAAAAATGGAAGGTGAGTTTGTATGGGGTCTATATGTTATAGAGGCCCGATACTTGTCATATCGGTAGCATATTCATAGGATAACAGTAGAAGTGATTTTACCCAGATTGAAGTGAATATATCCATAAATAAGAACTATTTTCATACAAAATCTGAAAACTGGGCGCTAGGATTGTATGGGGGGGGCCCTATCAAAGAAAATTTGCGTGGCATCTTTCTTTTGATATGGGCGTGGCACTGGTTCTAACATACAAACTGCCTAGGAGCAAAAAAAGCCTGAGTTTCAAATTTCAGGTCAATATCTGTAAAACTTTCCGAGAAAAACGCATTGCAACAGACGGACGGACGGACGTACAGACAGACGGACGGACTAGCTAAATCGATTCGTCTCGTCGATCAGTAATATATATACTTTATGGGGTCTCCGATGCCTCCTTCAATGCGTTACAAACTTTTGGACAAACTGAATATACCCGTTTACACTATGTGTAACGGGTATGAAAACAGGAACGCTCAAGTTGAGTATGCCTTGTTAGATATTAGTACCATAGTTTATTGTATTGGATTTTCATACAAAAACTAAAAAAATTGGTGTCTATTTGTGTGGGGGGCTACACTTAAAATTTTGTTGATTCTACTTTTATTGGGGAATTTCATTGGGACTATCATAGGCTAAATTTAAACTAAATTTAAAGTTCCTAAAATAAGAAACAAAGAAGTTTTTATGCAAAAACCCAAAATTATTGGGTTGATTGGTTTTTTTTTTTTTTTTTTAGAAAAAATGTGCGTAAAAATTGGTATGTCCACAACGTAACGTCCGCAACTGACGAAAACACAAAATTTACAATGAACGAAACAATTTTCTCCAATTTAGAATCCTTAAATATTTCTCTATTTTATTATGTTATTGGATTTTTATGTTTATACTGCTAAATTCGCGGAAATTTACAAAAGTGTATCTCAAAAAAGATTTCTCTTTTTCGTCCGCAACGAAACGATCACACTGTTGCATAAAAATATTAAAATTTAAATAATTAGTAGTAAATACAGTTCAGCTGCGATGCGACCTAAAATCAAACTGTATGCTTCTGATCATACGAACATCAAATCATAAAAGTATCAGCTAGTTTGGGTTCTCAATTTAATGCATACCAAGTGTACCAATCTTGCAGTTTCAACATTGTGGCGCATATTTTTTTTTGTTTTTCAACTGAAAAAGCGTTTTTAAAGCTTAAACATTGTGGCGCATATTTTTTTTGTTTTCCAACTGAAAAAGCGTTTTTAAAGCTTAAACAAGAAATAACGTTAACTTCGGTGGAACCGAAGCTTCAATACCCGTCACACGATGCATAGATTAACTTTTCTTAAACGAAATTGTGAGTTCGGTTTGAATGGGGGCTATATGCTACAATGATCCTACTTCAAACATGTATCCTATTTTAAACACAAATAGCTTCATAAATAAACCAAATTTCATAAAAAAATTCAAAAAGAGGAAGATTTGTGTGGGGGTTATATGCTAGTGTGGTCCCATCTCAACCATGGGTTATTTTCTGAACATGAGTTGCTGTTAGAAGTCATTTTACCTTATATGACATAAATTGTTTACTAATTAAACCATTTTTCATAAAAAAAAAACTTAAATTTTTATGGGGGCTATGCCTAAAAATGGGGGTGGTATCTTGGTTTTAAGTTTCGACATTCAGTTCAATATCTTTAAAACTGAGCAAATGAAACGTGTAACCACAAACAGACGGACATGGCTAGATCGAATCTTCTCGTCGTGCTGATCAAGAATATATATTCTTTATAGGGTCTAAGGTGTCTCTTTTAATAAGTTAAAAATTTTATACCCGCCACACATAGTGTGATGAGTATATTCAGTTTGTCTGAAAGTTTGTAACGCATGGAAGGAGACGTCGTAGACCCCATAAAGTATATATATTCTTGATCAGCTTGATGAGATGAATCGATCTAGCCATGTCCGTCTGTCTGTCTGTTTATTTCTACGCATTTTTTAGGTGAAGATATTCAACTGAAAATTGGAACTTAAGGTTTTCTCGGCAACGACTACTCTGTATGCTAAAACCAAGGTGCCACGCCCATTTTGTGGTATAGCTCCCATACAAACTTTTTTCGATGTTTTGTATGAAAATAGTTATTATTTTTGAATGTATTTACTTCAAATTTGGTAGAAACACTTCTAATGGCATCCAATATGAAAAGCAAGGTGCCACGCCCATTTTTTTCATATGGCCCCCATACAAACCTAGCGCCCATTTTTCAGATTTTGTAAAAAAAAAAGTTTAAACAAAGCAAACTGATAGTGTACACATATGAGGAACAAATGGCGATTGTAAGCGCTAGTCTACAGTTCCTTCAGAGACACCATGCACCGCAGAAACCACGCATTAAAGTATATTCACTTCAATATTTTTTGAACATGCTACATCAACAAGGCTGCACAATGGCTAACGAAACACTGCAAGCTAAATTTTTTACTGATAATATTCTTGCGAAAGATATGTTTGCGTATGAAAATTCGATTGCATGCAAATACCATGTGAATGTGGACAGAACGCTCTATAGCTCGCAGAGTAGAGTGTCACGCTGGGCATATACTTTTAGTGATGTCTTGGTAAAAAACTTCAAAATTACACCAATTTTAAAAAGAAAAGTTGAACAAAAAGAAAAGTTGAAAATTAAATTAAAAAAAAATATTAAAAGGAAAACTATTTCGATTTTACTTCAAATAAATTTGTTTTAAACTAAATGCGAATTATAAATTACCTGGAATTTTAATTGCTAATCATACTGGCATATATAATTATAAATGTTTTTTTTTTTTTTTTTTCGATTAAGTAAGATGAGCAACACGTGGTTTCTTCGGCGTGGTTTCTTCGGTGCATGTCTCTGAAGGAACTGTAGACTAGCGCTTACAATCGCCATTTATTCCTCATATGTGTACACTATCAGTTTGCTTTGTTTGAAATATTGAAGCTAAAATTTTGAACCTAAGCTTTGTATGTCGGAACCAAGGTGCCACGCCCATTTTTATATATAGCCCCCATACAAAGTTACCATTTTTTTTCGATTTTTTGTATGAAAACAGTTATTATTTATGAATGTATTTACTACAAATTAAGTAAAAATACTTCTAATGGCATCCAATATCAAACGAAAGGTGCCACGCCCATTTTTTGTATATGGCCCCCATACAAACCTAGTGCCTATTTTTTAGATTTTATATGAAAATAGAAAAATGTTTGTTCCTTAGAATAAATACACCAAATTTAATCTGTGCTAAGCACAACAACATTTCATAACTTGGTTTTCATGAAATCACAGTTATCCCAAAACTTGGAATTTTGATGAAAAGTTGACCAAGTTTTTATACCCTGTACCCAAAGGGTAAAAGGATATATTAAGTTTGTGCGAATGTATGTAACAGACAGAAAGAGGCTAGATACACCCTACAAAGTATATATTCTTGATCAGCATTGGAAGGGGAGTCAACTAGCTATGTCTGTTCGTCCGTCCGTCCGTCTGTCTGTCTCTCTGTCTGTTCTACTGTCTGCCGTATGAGAGAGATTATCTCGGAGAATATATTATAGGAGAAAGGGGCTCCATATTTGAAACTTACACTCTCCTAAGCCGTCAAGTGTGCACTTCCAAACTGTTTTTCTTTAGCCCCATTTTAAGGGGTACCCCCTATACAAATCTACCCCAAAGTTGTGGGTTTTTGCATAAAAATGTCATTGAACCTTATTCTAGGAAGTCTTAATTTGGTATAAATTATGTCTATGATAGTTCCAATGAAATATCCCAATATGGGTAGGACCAACCAAATTTTAACTATAGCCTCCATACAAAGATATACCCGATTTTTAAAATTTTTCTATGTAAATCCAATTCAGTGAGATATGGTAGTAAAATAGAACCGATCATAAGGTTCATAAAGATTGGGTACAGGGTATTTTGCAGTCGAGCATACTCGACCTCAGCGTTCTTTCTTGTTTTTTATACCCGCCACACATAGTGTGAAGGGTATTATCAGTTTGTCGGAAAGTTTGTAACGCATTAAAGGAGGCATCGGAGACCCCATAAAGTATATATATTCTTGATCAGCTCGACGAGACGAATCGATCTAGCCATGTCCGTCTGTCTGTCCGTCCGTCTGTTGCAATGCGTTTTTCTCGGAAAGTTTTAAAGATATTGACCTGAAACTTTAAACTAAAGCTTTTTGTGTTCCTAGGCAGTTTGTATGGCAGAACCAAGGTGCCACGCCCACTTTTAGATATAGCCCCCATGCAAACTTACCATTTTTTTCGATTTTTTTGTGTGAAAATAGTTATTATTTATGAATGTTTTGACTACGAATCGGGTAAAAATACTTTTAATCCAATATCCATCCATCCAATATCAGAAGAAAGGTACCATGCCCATTTTTAGATATAGCCCCCATGCAAACTTACCATTTTTTTCGATTTTTTGTATGAAAATTGTTATTATTTGTAAATGTATTTACTACAAATATGGGTAAAAGCACTTCTAATGACATCCAATTTCAAAAGAAAGGTGCCACGCCCATTTTTAGGTGTGGGATCTATGCGAAATTTCAGCCCATTTTGTAATTTTTGTGTGAAAATAGTAATTATTTATGAATGTATTCACTTCAAATTGGGTAAAAACACATCTAATATCATCCTATCTTTACTCTTCTGATTTTATAAGAATCGGCCCACTATAACATATAGCCCCCCAAACAAAGTCCCTCTTCCTCATTCGGACAGATTGAACGAGTGGGCACCTTGGTTTCGAAACATCAACTATTAAATGGTTCACTGACAATTCGCTTACCGAAACGGGCACTGGTGTTAGTTCCAACTCAAGGATCTCTGTTGCAATGGGTGCTTGGCCCATGGTCTTTCAATCTGAGATCTTTGCCATCGAAGTCTGCATGCGTCACCTTTCACTCATACTCCTCGGGGGGTCAATATCACAATTTTCTCCAAAAGCCAAGCTGCTATTAAAGCACTAACTTCATGGACCTTTTCATCTAAGTTAGTTCTCCAGTGTTATGATACACTTCAACACCTCGCTCAGGGTCATAAAGTCAGTATCTGCAGTGTCCCTGGACACAGGAGTATTGACGGCAACGAAGCCGTTGACGAATTCGCCAGATCTGACTCCTCCTCGCCCTTTCTGCGGGTTCAGCTGGGTCTCAGTCATACGCATAATCGATAGGCTCTCCGCAAAATCTCTTCAACAATATTGGGTTCAATACACGCCCTATCGCCCTATCTGCCCAAAAAATATAGTATAACTCAGCCGTCATGACCTCAGGTGCAATATTAAAATACAATATTTTAAATAACAATAAAATATTATACGATTATACATATTAATTGTATTTTTCTATCTCTCTTAATAGGATTTTACATACACGCAAAAAGCTGATTTCACCCCCTAACTGAAGCGGGTCAAAAGAAAACCGTCGGTGATATGTTGTCCGAATTATCGACACCTGTGCGAAATGCTGGTGAGTACCTTCTATGCTTATTTAAAAAAAAAAAAAACGATATTGACTGACGACTGATTATATAGTGTGTCTTTAGTACACAATGATCCATTGATGCGTATCAATTCGATACGTTTTCAATTTAAGGGATTTGCTATGTACGAGTATGTGCAATGATCATTTTGATGTTTATCAGTAAGCGTGAATGCGTGTCAAAACTGACAAAAAAAAGAAAACTATGCAGTTTTTGTTTTGTTTTGTTTTTCTTTAAATAAAAGAAAATAAAATTATAGCAACATTCTATGTAAAATAGAGCAAGACAGGCGCACATCACAGCACATCACATCAACTGAACTCAACTCAACTGGTAGGCATCGTCAGGCACTTAAAATGCTTTAAAGAAGAACAATCGAACTAACGAATAAAATATCTTTGAATCTTCAACGTAGTTCTTGAATGCATTTCTCATTGTTTAAAAAAAAAAAAAAATGTAAAATAAAATAAATAAAGTAGAAAGAAAAAATTATCCCAAAAGATACAACAAAAAAAAAAAAAAAAAGAAAAACGAGAACCGCATTGAAAACAACGATGATGCCGAAAAAAAAAAAAAAAAAAAAAAAGAAAAAAAAACAAAACAAAAAAAAAAAAATCTGAAATCTGTATTAGAAGTTTTCACGTTTCTTTAACTCAGACAACAAGCAAAGGCTGCTTGGTATCTGGTATAGCGCACTGCCTGCAGTCATTAGAGAAAAGGTGCCAGTCAGTCTGGTCGGTCTGGTCTGGTCTCAACTTGTCTGGTGCGTCTGTGATGTTTTATACAGTCTGTCTGCCCGTCTGTCTGTCCGTCTGTCTGTCTTGCTGCTTGTGGGTTTTGGCTGCTATTTATTTTCCTATTGAATAATACAAATATACAAAAGAGCGAAATACTATATACATTTATGTGTACGAGTATGTACGATACTTAGGCATTCATACACATCCATAAGATACATAGATACTGAGTTATACAGATACACACATACGCATTCCAATGGTCCGAAAATCTGCTGCTGTGCAGGTTTTTTTTTTTTTTTTTTTTTTTTCGACATGATCTGTCTGTCTGTCTGTCTGCCAGCCAGCCTCTTTTTATCACTTTAAGCGTCGGTAACAACGATCATTCTTCAATTCATCAATGTCGTCGTCTTCGTCGTCATCATCGTCATCGTCACCGTCAACGTTATCTTGGCCGTTTGACCGGCTTCAGAAAATTATTTAATGCTCGAAACAATGCACATGAAAGAAAAAAAAAAAAACGAACCCAACTTCCAATAGTCGTCGTTCCAATCATTTCATGCATCATGGCTGTTCTGAACAATTGGACAAGAATGAAAAATTAAATGAAATTTCATGAGAAAAACAAAACAAAATAACTTAAAGATAATGGAAAAAAAAAAACACAAAATTTAATGAAGTAAGGATTCTTGTGTAGGTGAAACTTGAAAATTAGAAAATTTTTTAATTTGATATTTAGAAATATGATTGTAGTTTTTTATTGGTTTTCGAAGAACTTTGTACTAATAAAAGTTCTTTTGGCAATCATATTTAAGAATGATATTCGAAAGTCGTTAGAATTTTCGATATTTTGAATGCTCAGATTAAGCCTTTTTATACCCGTTACACAGAGTGTAAACGGGTATATTCAGTTTGTCCGAAAGTTTGCAACGCATTGAAGGAGACCCCATAAAGTATATATATTATTGATCAGCTCGATGAGACGAATCGATTTAGCCATGTCCGTCTGTCTGTCTGTCCGTCTGTCTGTCTGTTGCGATGAGTGTTACTCGGAAAGTTTTAAAGATATTGACCTTAAATTTGAAACTTAAGCTTTTTGTGCTCCTAGTTAGTTTGTATATCAGAACCAAGGTGCCACGCCCATTTTTAGATATATACCTCATACAAACTTACCACTTTTTCAGACTTTTTGTATGAAAATAGTTATTGTTTATGAATGCTTTTACTACAATGTAGGGTAAAAATACTTCTAATGGCATCCAATATCAAAAGAATGTTGCCACGCCCATTTTCAGATATAGCCCCTGTACAAACTTAACGCTTTTTTCGATTTTTTGTATGAAAATACGTATTATTTATGAATATATTCAATGCAAATAGGGTAAGAACACTTTTTATGTCATCCAATGTCAAATCTAAGGCGCCACGCCCATTTTTATGTATAGCCTCCATACAAACTTACCGCCCATTTTCGAGTTTTTATATGAAAACATTTATTATTTCTGAATGAATTCAATTAAATTTGGTAAAATCAATTCCAATGTCCACCTAAGTGAACACTTTCGATATAGTAAGGATCAGGCAAATATAACATAAAGCCTCCGTACAAATTTGACCAAATTCATCGTGAAATTTAATCTAACCTGGTGAACATGTAACGGGTTGTGTAACGGGTATTTCAGCTTTGGTTCCACCGAAGTTAACGTTTTTTCCTTGTTTTTATAAAGAACTTCCAATATTTTTCTATAGCTTGATTCAAGACAAATACTGGAGCCGATAGATTTTTACGTATTCACCACTTTCCCATTCTCTTTATTGTGCCATAATTCAGCCCTTGATCGTTTCCAAAAAAAAAAAAAAAAAAGTTTTTGCGTAGATTAAGTCGATAATTGCTTGAAAGATGAGAAAAAGTTAAACAGAACCATGGATAATACTTTTGTCGATCTGTACTGTAGATTTGTTATTTTTTTTCAGCGGACAGACGGACCTAATATAATTTATTCAAAATAAAAATAAAGTTTTGTTCCAAAAGTTTTAGATTTTAGTAATTTTTTTTTAAATAAAAATATCAAATTTTGGTTTAAGTTTTTATGGGTTCATAGGAACCAGATACATATCATGCATAAAATTGTGGATCAAAGAGTCCCCATTCGGCTAATTGTTGATTGGTTTGCATGTCATATTCATAGAGCCATGTCTCGTCTCCAGTTATGATGCGTTTCATGAAGCTGAATTCGGAATTGGCTCGAGAAAGCATGCGACGATTCAGACTTTTGCTAAAAATTGAGCTCTTTCGGAACGAATCGAAAAGCGATGCAATACGCTGTCATTTGAGAAATGTTTACCTCACTACCAAGCTTTCTAGTAACATACTCTAAAGTCGATTTTTAAGTAAAATTTTCTTGATTTTATTGACGTTTTCGTCGGTCGTAATCGATCGACCACTTCTCGGCCCTTCTTGAACGTCTTGTACCACTCGTATGCTTGTGTTTTCGACAAACACGATTCACTATAGGCTTCATTTTCAACGTAATGGCACACTTGGTTTCGTTTGCAACACAAAATTTGATGCAAATTCTTTGCTCCACAATTTTATCTATTTTATAGAATGTAAATTTTGTAATTATGGAATGGTGTTCATGTAATCATTGTTCAATCTAAACCAAATTAACATATGTATTTAATTGTTATCACAGGTGTATCAGATCCGTGCCGAATTTAGTGCTCGGAAATTCAAAAATTTCGATTAGGTCTGTATAGGGACTTTGCGAAATACAATATATTCTGTGAAATCTAAGTTTTTATTTATTCGAGATAATCGGTTTTATGTGACAGATAGACAGACAGGACTTCACCATTCACCTTTTTTTATACCCTGTACCCAAAGGGTAAAAGGGTATATTAAGTTTGTGCGAATGTATGTAACAGACTGAAGAAGGCAAGATAGGCCCTATAAAGTATATATATTCTTGATCAGCATTAAAAGGGGAGTCGGACTAGCTATGTATGTCCGTCCGTCTGCCGTATAAGAGATAGGCCACCATATTTGAAACTTAGACTCTTCTGAGCCGTCAAGTGTTCACTTGCAAACGGGTTTTCTCTAGACCCAATTTAAGGGTTACCCCCATACAAATTTACCCCAAAATTTTGGGTTTTGCATAATAACGTCATTGTTTTTTATTCTAGGAAGTTCAAATTTAGTATAAATTATGTCTATGATAGTCCCAATGAAATATCCCAATATGAGTGGGACCAACTAAATTTTAGGTATAGCCGCCATATAAAGATATACCCGATTTTTTTAGTTTTTCTATGTAAATCCAATTCAATGAGATATGCTAGTAAAATAGAACCTAGTTTAAGGTACATAAAGATTACGTACAGGGTATCTTGCAGTCGAGCATACTCGACTTCAGCGTTCTTCCTTTTTTTTTTTTTTTTTTGTATTTTTTTTGTATTATTTTTTTTTTTGGAACTAGTAAAATAATTTGACAAATTGTATCTTATGAAATGGCACCGTTCTAACACCAGACGGACATACAGACAGACATGGATCGGATAGATGCACGGACGCATAGAAAGACCTAACTAAATTGACTTGGCTCAACGTTTATGCTGATCACGCCCTATGCATGTTTCACACTTTTCACAATCTAAACATAACCCTTGACTCGGTGGATAAACAATGTTTGTATGCATTTAAAATTTTGCAATCATGAATTATGTAAAAAAACCATTCTTCGTTATATTCGAATTCTCCAGTTCTAGCAAAAACAATGATTTTATGGGTAACTACTAGATTTTTCGGTCGATTACTGGAGTGCTACTATATTAAATCCTCCGGAATAAGTATCCAGAAAGATTACGGTGAGGCATATAATTTTGTTTAAAAATCGTAATCAAAAAATATACAAAATTTTCACTCCAAATTGTGGTTTTCTCTCAAAAAGGGAGTTGCTTATATGATATTTCTAAAGCGTTTACATAGTTTTGAGGAAAACTTTCGCATTATGTTTTGGTTTGTAATGAATTCAACTCTTTTAAGTGATCAATTACATTCTTATTGTATTCAAGATTCTTTTCGTTCTTTTTATTCAAAAATTTCATAAAAGATCATCTTTTATATTTTAAACAAAATAATGCATAAGAGGATCCGACAAAGTAAATTGTTCAATGGGTTTGAGCTCATCTCATCTTAGTAAGTTTTCTAGTTCTTCTAGAATATAGTCTCAAACATTCATCCAGTTGTGTGTCCAGTTGTACGTTTTTATTTTGGCTTGTGCGTTTGGTCAAGCATTTTTGTTGCTTTTGTTGCAACATTTCTGACCTGCGGCGCCGTTTAGCGTCACCAAAGGGAACAACAGAGAGCGCAACAAACGTTTTCTTCTAGCTTAAGCGCAATAATAGCATTGGGAATTCCAGTCAGACAGACGGATAAGACAGACAAACAAAGGCGGAACTAAATACCTGCGGCTGGGATTTACGAATTACTTGTATAGACTTTTTGGAAAATACTTGCGCACCTTATGGTACGGGGTACGGTGCGATGCAGTGCAGTGCGCACTATACTAGCCAGTATGTCTCGCATTTTATTTTATTTATCTATTTCTGTGCCCTCTTCATTGACAATCGACAAATGTGTGTCTGTCTGTCTGTCCGTTCATTTTTTTTTTCTTTTTGTTTTGTCTTTCATTCTATAGGCCGCCCGCTGACTATTGTTCATCGTGTTGAGCGTATCTGAGCTGAGCTAAGCTAAACTAAACTAAAAATTGAAAAACTGAAAAACGTGCACATATGGTCCGTAGCGTAGCAGGTTGAGTATTACTCTCTGGATTTTCCCAGATGTGAATTTCTGTTGTGTTAACACAGCCTGTGCACATATTATCTGTGTGTGCTGTATGCTGTGTGTTATGGAAGGTGTGAGTTATTTTTTTGCATGCCTCCCTCACTCACTGTAGGTAGGTGAAGGTGATGAAAACAAAACAAAAAAAAAAAAAAAAAAAAAAAAAACATGTGCATTTTCCTAAAGATTTAAGGAATTTCCCAATTTTAATTTTTACTGTAGTCCGTATCTTGTCGAGGATTCGTTGTAAGTGCACAGTTGATTTGGATACTTGTTAGAACACGTATTTTCCCAACATTTATTTTTCTTACGGATCAATTTAATACAAAGGTTATTGTTTTATACTTATTTATACAAAACTATATACAGTATTGTGTGTGTCCTTGAACGCCTCCCATATTGCTGCTGCTGACTGTTATTGCCTTAATTTTTTTTTATTTTTATTTTTAAATAAATTTTTCTTCTTGCTTAAAATCAATCAAACTAATTCAATATAATCTAAACGCATTCGTTTCGCTTATTCTTCACAAATCGCCCATAAAAACACACACACAGATACACACACACACATGCACGCACGCGCACACTGTATCTATTGCAGCGATTAACGAAAACAAAAAAAAAAAATGTCGAATTAGTTGACCGCTTAGCAAACAGCGATTTTGTTTAGGGGCGCGTGTTTATTTAATCCAACACTCAAAATCGGATCAGGTTGTAGATTGTGCAATAAAAATAAATTACAAAAAAAGTAAAACACAGTTTTATGATTTAAACAAATGCCGCTTTGGGGAATTTCAAAACGGCTCATATTAAAAATGTTTACAATGTTTGTGGTTGCTAGAAATATAGCATATCGAGGTAGGCGTGAAGCAACCCAGCTGCGCCATCATAAACCCAGTTAAAGCATTCGCTTGTCTATCTTTTCATTCAGTTTATAAAAGATACAGCCTCAGAGTTTGTAAATTTAGCCCATTTTAATAAGTAGCACAGTCCCTATACAAACCTTATCATTATTATTGAAATATATCAAGAAGAAAATTTTATGCATGAGTTCTATGCTAACGGAAAGACTGGATGGCGGAGCTGCTGAAAAGTGAAGCTGTCTGTCGCTCTACAACGACGGGTCTAAGATGGATGGGTTCTGGGGTACACTCGGAGGACTTGACAGTGAAAGAGTTCCTTCGTATGCGGTTCTCTGCAGTGAGATTCATGCTGTACTAGTGACTTGCATGCTACTGGTGCAGTTGGAAATTCGGAACAGATCAGTTTGCATTTTCTCAGACAGATAATAAAAGTGCTTGGATACCCATAAATAAATCTTGTTTGCCTTTCATGGGTCCTGACACACTGGCTAGACGAGGTTCAACGGGTGAATCCCAGCCTGTCGCGGTACAGATTCCAATGAGTGCTAAGGTCGCCTACATTTATGAATCATTTTACCTCTTTAGGCAATTATAAATGGCAAAATATAAATAACAGCAGGAAAGCTAAGCTTATTTGGCCTACAATTGACCCCAAACGTACCAGAACACTACTGTTAAACTTTCGTAAAGACCCTGCGAGACTAACAGCTGTCAACACGGGACATTGGCCCATGTGTGTGTTCTGCACATAGATCGAGTAGACAAAGACACTTTGGACGTTGACCGCTAGAATCACTGAGCGATGTAGCACTCTCATGTCCCTCCAAACTACGTTCGTTCCTTAACTGTACTGGTTAGATTTGATCCTATATGGGTTTTTTTCCCCTCCTTAGCCACCTTTATCTTTCACTATGCTATCTATGCTTATGTTTTAACGTTTTGTAGCGGTACATATGTATATCCTCTATACAAACATAGATACATCCAGAACGTTCTTTCGATTAGGTAAACTTATTGAGTAAAGACTCCTTTTAGCTTTTATGTCTTTGTTCAATGAATGAAATTTTTTTAAATAATCGAAATATGAATTATTTCATATTCAAAACTATGAACAATTTTTTGTTTACCAGTTCCCTCCTCTTCTGGGGTTTGTTAAATAAATACTAGGAAATTTTAATGTACATCACAGTGTTCTTACATCGAGCGGACATAGATTCAACTTGACCAATCTTAAAAACAAATGCCCATCACACGAATCTTCAATTAGTTTATGTGTGATCATCAGTGACATAGATAATATTCCGCAAAGCAGTTTGGTAGAGTCAATGGTTCGATACAATCCAAGGGGTTCATATAAGAAGCAAATTTTAACCCAAAAAATACAAAAATAATAATATCTTTCTTGAAAACAAAAAAAAAAATGGGAGATGAGTTTTTATGGCTACGGAATGTTTTAGTGGCCCGATCGTTATCATATCGGTAGTGTATACTTAGGATGATAGTGGAAGTAGTTTTACATAAATTGGAGTGACTAAATTCATAAATAAATTCATAATAATAATTTTCATACAAAAACTCAAAAATGGACGGTAGATTTTTATGGGAGCTGAGCGTAAAAATGGGCGATGTATTTTGGTTCTGACATTCAAACTACTTAAGGCTGAGAAAAACTTAAGTTTCGAATTTAAGGTCTATATCCTTAAAACTTTCCGAGTAAAACGTATTGCAACAGACAGACGGACAGAGAGACAGATATGACTAAGTCGATTAGTCTATTATCGGTACTTCGCTGCTGATAATACCCTACGCACTATGTGTGGCGGGTATAAAAAAATAATTTTAACCGAATCCAAACGATTTTTTTATTCTTTCAATATTTTGGATGCGCAATCGAAATTTAAAATAGTGTCACTTTGATTTTGAAAGTGGCTACCTAAAAATTTGGGGACAAGGAAGTCTACCGTTGGAAAAAAAATACCTAATATACGTATACATATAATAAGGTGGGGTGTAGTCAGTCACTTAAGAGATTCGAGCAGAATGGATGAAGTTTATTAAAGAAGAATAGTCAAAAGAATAGTCAAAAGATCAGTAAACATAGCTTTCAAAAACAATATTTTCTATCTCTTCTAGATATTGAGTCTAAAAAATTTATTCAAGTGACTCACTTCACACTACTTTACAACTGAAATTATTTGTGTTGAATAAAAAAAAAAAAATAAAAATAAAAGTAAAAAACAGAATGAAAAGAAACTAATTTATAAATGAAAAATAGATGAACGTGATGTTGACAATGAATTAAATCCTTTTGTAATTTTTATATTTATTATCTGAGACATTTTTTGCATTTTAACTCATACCTTTTCATATGCGTATGCGTGCCGTGCCGTTCATCATAAATTAAGAATATGTCAACATTTTTCGGCACATTTTGATGAACGGACGGACACAAATGAATTGTGCACAGCAAGAACAACAACAAATACAACAAAAAAAAAAAAAAGGAAAAAGTCATTCATTCATTCATATATATTGTCCTTGCAATGTTTTTCTTGGAATTTTGGAAAAAAGGCAAAATAAAAAAAAAAACAAAAACGCACAACACCTGAACTTCTCGTTATTGGCTTCTTCTAATACGCATTCATGCTGAAAAAAAAAAAACAAAATACCTAAGAGCAACCAGACACACATTTACGCATTTATACAGGTTTCAGCATAATCATGAGAGGACCGACGGACGGACAGTTTTTCAACTTGTTATTCTATTCCAATTTGGTTTTGGCCAAATCATCTTTTTTTTTTCTATGCATTTACCAGGTGGCATTAATATGTCCACGTTGAGAAATTAAGCAAAGTGATACACAGATCAAGGGAAGTCTTTTCAGTTAAGTCAAGCAGATGTATTGTATACAGTATAAATTTAAAGAATTATACCCAACAGACTTGTGTGTAATGAAACAAATTATACAATAATAAGCCCACCATTACCATAAAATCCTGTAGTATTTTTGGACCTGAGTCGCAAGACAAGCAAAAGTCCATGACGAAAATAGTCACAGTGACAGAGCTAATACAAATTTACCCTAACCCAGGATTGCATATGAGCTGCCTTACGCCAAAGGAATGTGCCCGAAAAGATTATCGCTATAATCAAAACCATGTACAATGGCGCGCAATGTCACCGAGGAAGTCTTTCTGAACTCTTCGACATCCAAAGCGGAGTACGTCAAGGCTGCATCCTCTCACCGATTCTGTTTCTAACAGTGATAGGGAATATTTTGCTTTCGGCGCCGCAACTACTCCCCAATATCGGAATACGATGGTCGATGACTGACAAACACCTCAGCACCTCGATTACGTTGACGACATTTGCCTTCTCGCGCATAATGGATTTATCCCGAATGGCCACATCGCTTGAGAGGGCATCTTCTTCCGCTGGGCTAAAAATCAACATGCGGAAAACATAAGCCCTCAGTCTTAGTCCTACGGGACCGACCACGAGTAGTGTTGTAATCGATGGACGACAAATCGAGATGTTTGAGAACTACACATACCTAGACAGCATTCTTGCAGAAGAAGGCGGAACTGAGCTGGATGTTTGCAGCCGAATCAACAAAGCCAGAGCTGTTTTCGGTATGATGTCTCCCATCGGGCGAAACAATGATTTGAGTACAACTCTTAAGGTCAGACTGTTGAAATCTATCGTGCTTTCAGTGCTACTCTACAAATGTTGCACTTGGAAGGTAACCACAACCATCACCAACAAATTTCAAGTGTTTTTAATCGCTGCTTGCGGAGCATTCTCCGAATTCATTGCAGGGATACAATTCCCAATGAGGAGATGTACCGCAGGGCTAACATCGAGCTACTCAGCAGAAGGATTATGCATCAGAAGTGGAGATGGATTAGGCATACACTTCGTAAGCCTGTGGGCAACATCACACGAAAAGCCATGCAATGGAAACCTCTTGATGGTAGAGGTCGAATAAGAGGACGTCCACGAGAAACATGGAGGAGAACAGTGTCAAGGGAGCGACGAAAAGGACTTCACATACCAGGGTGAAGTCAACTTGCAGCCCTTGCAGAGAACAGGACGAGGTGGAGAGCAGCTATTGACGCCCTATGAGACATTGGGGTTTCAGGAATCGAAGAAGAAGAACCCAGGACAAGAAAAAACATATTAAAAATTAAAATCGGTTCATAATTCGCGAGTTATAGCTCAATAAAAGGGATTTTGATCTTGATCCAAATTTTTGGTGTGTTATTAGACGAATTTTCTTGATGAACCTGAGTATCTCCCACGTCTATGTTTGCCTAATTTTATTACTATATAGAAAGCAGCCGAAATATAGTCAGCAGTTAAAAAAATGTTTTTAAAGTTAGACTCAATTTATTTTTTTTAGATGATAGCTCCGATGTTGGTCACCCATTTAAGTAACTTGAAGTTGAGATCAAGATGAAGTTGAGAGAATTTGGCCAAGCTAATTGCTTTGTCTTTCGAAATCCTGAAAATAGTTCACAATAAAGATGAAGCTATTCAAGAATCTTTCTATGATTTGTCTGGTCAGAATCAAAAAAGACACACATAAATCTCCATTAAAGAAAAGTTTGATAATCGGAGAATCCTACTATTTATGTCACTTGTACATCAACCTTTGCAACATTCTTTAAATTATATAAGAAGTTTATACATACATATTTATCTATGTATCTAAAATTTCTTTTGTGCTGATAGAGCATATTACTTGACTAAATAGGGATCCCGATTTCTGTGACTATTACGTACATAAATCCGTCCTTCCTAGCAAGTACATCAATTCTATGTCGCTATACTCTAGCAGAATACAAATGAGTTAAGGAATGCAATACTGAGTCATTTCATTTAGAGATGTGCGAAACTCAATGATTTGTTTTTTTAATTTAATTATACAGAAATCAAGTGTTTTATAGTTGTCTAAGAATAGGTAGATTTATTTGAGAAGTGGCATTTAAAATCCTAACAGATTGAAAGTTTCTTGGATAGCTATGACTTCGGCTAGCGACATATACATCTTGGTTTTCTCAAAAAAGAAAAACCGAGCATACCAAGAATCTCTGAAACTATTATTTTAAATTTCTCAGTTCATCTCGATAATTTTCTTTTTATGTTAATACCACCCACATTAATTCATTTGGTTATCATTTTCGGAAGTCTTATTCCAAGGAAATTCAAATGTGCAACAGCAACGCCGGTGTCAGTTTATGTTATTTCAGTGGTGCTGGTGGTCGTTGCCTTGCCTTGCCTCAGATGTTGTAATCAAACTCCCCCTATTAAAAAAAAAAAAATCATAGCCACAGCTATACAGCGGCTGCCGACTTGTTGGCTGGCTGTTCTTGTTTATGCTGTCTGCGTCCATCACATTGAATTGCCCTGGGTGGCCGGCTATTCCAAATTACTCTCTCATGTTTTTTTTTAATTTTATTTTCTTTTTTTTTTTTTTTTTCCCTACTCGTATATCTAAAGTAGATTTTAGTGCATTATTTTCTTAACGCTGCATACCTGAAATTCGAATAAACACAACAAAGTGAGCTGAATAAAAAAACGACGAAACCCAAAACGGAAAAAAAATAAAATTTATATGAAAGAGAGAATAAATGGTTTTATTTTTCTATAATTTGAATTTGTCGATAATTATGTGTGTGCGCTTGCTCACTCGCTGTCCGTTTGTACGTCTGTCCGTCCGTTCATATGTCCGCGTATCCAACTGCTTTCCAAATGGCTGCCAAATGATGATCAACGCTCGAAAATTGGAAATTAATCGAAATGCTGCAAAACGGTGAGACGTGAAATCATTTAAATATTTTATGTTTTTATTATTATACCCTGCACTCACTTATGTATTCAAATTGGTTAAATGCTCTCATACAAAAACGTTTAGTGTGTATACGATACGAATGTGATGATATGTTCTACTTTTTCAAATAGAAAATAGTTATAGCAAAACTATGTACGATGTTTTTCAAATAGAAAATAACAAAACTGTCAACTAATTCAAATAAAAAATAGCAAAACTGAAAACTATTTCCAATAGAAAAACTAATTCAAATAAAAAAAAAACAAAATTGATAACTAAATAGCTAATTTGAAAACTAATTCAAATAAAAAATAGCAAAACTGAAAACTAATTCAAATAGAAAATAGAAAAACTGAAAACTAATTCAAATAGAAAATAGCGTAAAACTTAAAACTATTTCGAATAGAAAAACTGAAAACTAAATCAAATAGAAAATAGTAAAACTGTTTTCTAAAAAACTAGTTTAAAAAAATAGCAAATCTTTCAGATTCAAATAAAAAATAACAAAAGTGAAAGCTAATTCAAATAGAAAATAGCCAATCTGAAACTTATTCAAGTAAAAAATAGCAATACTAAAAACTATTTCAAATAGCAAAACTGAAAACAAAATCAAATAGAAAATAGTAAAACTGTTTTCTAAAAAAGTAGTTTCAAAAAAATAGCAAATCTGAAAACTAATTCAATTAGAAAATAGCCAAACTGAAAACTAATTCAAACAAAAAAAACTAAAAACAAAGTCAAATAGAAAATAGCAACATACCAAAATGAATAGAAACTATGTGCCGAGATGCAAAAAAAAAGAACACAGTCAAAAATAAATTAGTCATTTCGGGAGAGTTTGAAATTTTTATACCCTGTACCCAAAGGGTAAAAGGGTATATTAAGTTTGTGCGAATGTATGTAACATACATTGGAAGGGGAGTCGAACTACCTATGTCTGTCTGTCCGTCCGTCTGTCCTGCTGTCTGCCGTATGAGAGAGATTATCTCGGAGATAGGGCCACCATATTTGAAACTTAGACTCACCTGAGCCGTCAAGTGTTCACTTGCAAACGGTTTTTCTCTAGACCTATTTTAAGGGGTACCCCCCATACAAATATACCCCAAAATTTTAGGTTTTTGCATAAAAACGTCATTGTTTTTTATTCTAGGAAGTTCAAACTTAGTATAAATTATGTCTATGATAGTCCCAATAAAATATCCCAATATGGGTGGGACCAATAAAATTTTAGGTATAGCCCCCATATCCAATTTTTCAAGTCTTTGTTTGAAAATCCAATACAACAAGGTATATACAAAAATAGGACTTAACTTAAGGTACATAAAGGTTGGGTACAGGGTATCTTGCAGTCGAGCATACTCGACTTCAGCGTTCTTTCTTGTTACATTTTGGAAATGTATTTCATACTAATTTACCCAACACCATTTAATTATGCAGGGTATCTCATATAAATACATTGATGATTACTTTGAAATTTTTACTTACTTTTTTTTTTATTTGTTTATTTATTTTTTGTTTCTTGCCATAAGCATTTTCATAGAAATTGTAATTTAAATGTTTAAATCGAAATCGAAATGAAGTTCAAATAAAGGCGGCAGTAGTACGGCAGCAGTGGTAGGTGACGGCGGTGAATCTATCGAGACGATCAGACGTCGTCTTCGTTGTTGCTGTTGTTGTTGTTGTTGTCGTAGTGTTGCATTATTTCTTCAAAGAGTGCACAAGAAATTCTCAGAAATTAAGAAAAATCTAAAATGCGTCAAAAAATACAAAAAAATACAACAAAAAATAAAAAATATGTACATACATACAAACATTCTTGTACGAGTATATCGAAAGACGAAACGCATTTCTTGCATTCTCGCTTGATATATAAATATATATACATATGTATGTATATATTCTTCATTTTAAATTTTTCGTTTGGGTTAGATTTTGTTTTCTTTCATGATTTGCCGCCGTTGCCAACGCCGCCGTCGTCGTCGTCATCATCGTCCGCGTCCGCCTGTTCAACGGAAAGCAGAGTTATAGCCAGCGCCATCACTTTCGCCATCAGCTGCGCAAGCTTGAGATGCTTCTGGCCATCGTTGTCCCCTGTTGGCAACACTATTACTGGCTGCCGTTTAAGATTTTAGCCAGGAGTGTAGTTAGTTAGTTTTGATGAAAATTACGTTAAAATGATAGATATCGTCGAGTCGGACCGAGTCATGTAACTATGAACTGTCTAAGCGACTAGGATCCAGCGTTCCAGAGTGCGAATCATCTGGTAACAATATCGAAGACATGCTTGTATTGAACATAAAAGGGCGGACTTATTAAACCTTGCGTGCCTGCCTAATGTCTATGATTAGTCAGACCCGGTTGACCTATCCTGAGCTCTCCACAACTTGGGTCTAAACTATAGCCACCACGTCACACCCAAAAAGGCCGTACCCAATCTATGAATCAGGGCGTTCTGACTGCTTGTGGTACATGTATTTGGTCAGATATCGCACAATACGGTACTCCCTATATCGGGTCCAATAATCTCTGGCTAGGTCAAACCAGATATAGAAAATAGACATTACCCCCCAAAAAAAAAAACAAGAAAGAACGCTAAAGTCGAGTATGCTCGACTGCAAGACACCCTGTACCCAATCTATATGTACCTTAAGTTAGGTTCTATTGAACTACCATACATCATTGAATTGGATTTTCATAGAAAAAACTTAAAAAATCGGGTATATCTTTGATTGGTTTATACCTAAAATTTTGTTGGGTCTACCCATATTGCTTTATTTCATTGGGACTATCATAGACCTAATTTATACTAAATTTGAACTTCCTAGAATAAAAAACAATGACGTTTTTATGCAAAAACCCAAAATTTTGGGGTACATTTGTATGGGGGTACCCCATAAAATGGGTCTAGAGAAAAACCGTTTGTAAGTGCACACTTGACCTAGGAGAGTCTAAGTTTCAATTTTGAAAGCTCTACCTCTTATAGTCTCCGAAATAATCGTTTTCATACGGCAGACAGCATGACAGACGGACGGACAGACGGACGGACAGACAGACAAAGCTAGTTCGACTCCCCTTCCAATGCTGATCAAGAATATATATACTTTATAGGGTCTATTTTGCCTCCTTCTGTCTGTTACATACATTCGCACAAACTTAATATACCCTTTTACCCTTTGGGTATAGGGTATAAAAACTAATGGAACTAGAACTAGTAGAATGAGGCTAAATATTCATAAAAGTTTGATGTATGGGTTAGAGTCAGGCGTCGGGACGAGAATCCCTCGGAATAACGTAGGACCCGCTGGGTCTCGATTACATTTAAATGCGCAAAAGCAAATATTTATTAATTAGAACACTGCAATGTTTAGTTTTGAGCTTTTTGATTAATAAATCAAACAAATATTTGGTTTTCGATAATTAAAAGTAAGCGGGACCCACGGGATTCCCGTCCGGTCGTCCATATCTAGTGTGGGTGATAGGATTGACGCCTGGAAAGCAGACATCTTTGGTCAATATGAGAGAATTTGTATTCCATTACTAAAAAACACAGTAAAACTGAATCGGAAGTAGCTTCGGATGGTTTAATTGGAAGAATCTTATTCATTCACCTTATAGTCCGGACACCATGACACCATGTGATTGCGATCTGTATCTATTGGTAAAAAGTCGTCTTGCAAAAAAAAAAAACAAAATCAAATTCTTAAAATTTATTTGACGCCCCTTTTTAAAATGGGCCTTATTTAACAACATTCGCAGTGTGCAACAAACAGCGAAGCGAGTCATCGACGTTGACTGCGGCGTTTGCATGACTCTCTACTGTTGCTGTTGTTGTTGCTGCTGCTGTCGCTGTCGCTGGATCGTCATCATAGTCGTCGACGGTGTTGTCGGTTCGAGAACATTTTTTGGATCGTAGCATGTGTGAAAAGGAAGTGAGCTGAGCACACACCAACATATCACCTCCGCTTATTTGTATTAACACCTCAGTTGCCGCCGACGCCAACAACATTAAACTTTAACGTAACAAAAAAAAAAAAAAAACAACAAAATAAAAGGTGAAAGAGAGTGAGTGGGAGAGTCAGTCAGTGTGTTTGATAAAAAAAAAAAAAAAAACGAACAACAGCGGGTGTGCAGAGTGTGAGTGCAGAGGAAATCACACCTCACAGTTTGTACATAATTTGTATTTATCACTTTGTTGTTGTTTTTTGTTCTTTCTTTCTTGTTGTTTTTGTTTTTTTTTTTTGTATGCACCTTATTTTGTTTAACTTTAACTTTGTTGTTGCTTGGTCACTTTATCGCCCTTTTTATTAAAAAAAAAAAAAAAAACAACAACAAAAATTCTTCCTGCTGCCATTTATTTTTTCTTACTTTATCTTCACTTCTCGCCGTCTTCTCGCCGCGTCACCTACAAAAATTTGTTTAGTTGCATTTTCACACATTTTTGTTTTTCATTTGCCAACAAAAAAAAGCAAAAAAAAAAAAAAAAGAACATATAAAAATTTTTCATACTCATAGTTTGTCAATCTAATGGATGCAATGAATGCAACGAACGACGCAGCTGTATCTCAAAAATATTCGCTTGAGTCATATGCAAATGTAGCCCATTAAAATTTTCATCGTCCCACATTGCATCTGAAAAAGTTTTTCTTCGCTTCGCTACACTTCCTCGCTCTTCTGTGCAAAATTTTAGCGACGACGATTTTTGATGTCCCTGCTCAATTTCAACGTAAAATTATTTTTAACAATTAAATTAAAAAAAATAAAAATAAATAAATTTCGACGAATTTTTTTTTATTTGTAAAATTGCAACAATTAATTTGACGATGAAAACTTAAAAGTTTGATAAGAGGCAATGGATTTTAATTTTCTAGATAATTAAAAATTTGTAGCAAAATTTTCTTAGAATTTTCAGTAAAAAAAAAAAAAAAAATTGTGGTTCGGTGGGTGTGTGTCTTACGTCATCGACTAAAACTATTATAAATTGGCTAGATCTGGCAACGATATTATCAAAAAAATGCTTTGAATTGGGCAACGCGTTGTCTTTTAAAAACAAAACTTCAAAAAAATAATTTTTGATCAATAAATCTAAACTACTTTAAAAAATATTTACGTTTTCATCACAAAAAAGTAATGGGGACCCAAGGGATTCTCGTCTTGACGCCCATCTCTACTTGGTACTCACTTGCAAAAATTTAACAAGTCTTGGAACAACCTGTGTGAATGGATAACTTTCATTTCAATGTTGCAGTACAGTCATATACAATATCAGCTAACCATTACAGCTTGTTAGTAGCCTGGGCATCACTTAAGGGGTAATATACAGTTAGGAGGTCGAAAAAAAGGCATTTTTCAAGAATTTTTTCTAAGCAAACTATTTGGTTTATTGATTTGAAACTTGGCAGGTATATTATGACAACCTTAAACTTTATTCACAAATTTTTTAATGCCAAAAATAATTATCGGGAACGTTGATATTGACAATTTTGCAGAGGTCCGCAAAAAAAAGGCCTCTTGCGGTGAGCACGATATCTCTGGATTGGATCATCTAAAATGCAAAAACCAAATAGATTTCATTAATATAATAAATAATCTAGTGATTATTCGAAGGAATTAGCAAAAAAAAAATTTATCGACAAAATGGCGGCTACTCAAAGCAAAAGGTTCGATTTTTGACCAAAATTCGGCTCTTTAATTGTTTAAAAAAATAAGAAATTTTCATCGGATGGGGAAATCCTTCGATTAATTACTAAAAAAATATAGTTAAGAAGCTTGTGTAAAAATTCCAGACCGATCGGTTCAGCCGTTTCTGAGAAATCTTGCTCACCGACTTTGAAAACACCGTTTCGAGAAAAACGCGTTTAAAGTTTTGAAAGCACTGCGAGATCTCTCGGCGCGCCTTCACTAATGTGTCTATAACTTCGAAAATATTCGTCGGATCGACTTGAAATTTTGTGTGTGTATACTCAGATATATATATATTAAGAAAATGCAGAAAAAAATCGATTTTTTTAAAATCCTAACTGTATATAACCCCTTAAGGTATTCATCCAGCCTGAGGCTATTTTATAACAATTTCGAACTCCAATCTTGTGGATGTCTTCCAAGATTTGGTTCTTCCAACGCAGCGGCGGTCGTCCTCGCTGATGTTTTTGTACACTTCTTCCGCCGGAGCCAGTGCATCCATTCGCAACACGGGACCAGCCTAGTGCAATCGTTTATACTTAATGCGCCTTCCTATATCGATGTCGTTGTGTAGCTGGTTAAACTCGTCATTTACGTAAAATTTTTTTTTTTTTCAAACGTTTCCAACGCCGATTTGTCCGCATCTGACATAACCCATGATTCAGAGCAATACATCAGGACGAGAAGTATCAAAGTCTTGAAGTTTGATTTTAATTTTTCTGGATAGAACTTTACTTCTCATTTACTTACCGAAACTATGTAGTATCGTTTAGCCAGAGTAATTCTTCGTCTGATTTCCAAGCTTATGTCATTGTTCTTAAATGCCTCTAATCCAAAGTCGACAAAGCTTTCTACAAACTCGAAGTTGAAATTCTCCATACTCAGATTTTCTAGGACGCGTTCTTGATCTGAGTGTACTTTAAATTACTCTCGTTCAACGCTAGCCCCATTGAGCGGAACTTCTCTTCAAACTCACTAAACGCCCTGCTGACTGTGCATCAGGAGATTGATGAAGTCGCACGACAACTCATCGCCCTGTTTGAAGCCACTCTTGGTATCAAAGGAATACCAAGTTAAGTCAGTACTTTGTAGAACTTTGATCTTGTTTGCGTGTCGAATGCGGTTTTGAAGTCGACAAATAGGTGAAAATTAAAAAGTTTTATGAGACAAGTAACGATCTATAATTCATGCTAAAAATGATGAAACATCCAAACTTTCAATACACCCTATCCAATCAGTTGATCTAAACACATCAATCCAACAAGATATAGAGCTCCTCCAAAACAAGTTATACGAAAAGGCGGAAGTTGCAACTCTTCCAAAACAGCTGCTCGAACACATCAAACCGTAAGGCACAGAGCTCCATCATGATAAGGGCCACCACAAGTTGATTCACTCGCAGCGAGTATCTGCAGGGAGTTTTTAGCAAAATCTTTGACCGACTCGCCGGACTTTACATACCTGACTAATAAAATGTACAAAGGAGTGGATGAGATTGAGTTGTTCGGGCTGCGTCGTGCTCATCGCAAAAATTGTGGAGATATCAAGTTAAAAATTAATGAAATTAAATATTTTATTGTGGAACAGATTTATTTTCAAAAAAAAATTTTTTTCTAATTTTTTTAATTGAACAAAAAACAAATACTCTGCTGTTGATTATGAAATTATTATTATCAATATTAAAATTAATGTTTTTGTCCAATGACGCCCATTTTGCATCGCCTTCAATGTTGCGTCATCTCGAAAATTGTTTACATTTTTAAGGAAAATTCTCATCAGTCTAGGAAAAACAAAACTATTTAAAAGTTAAAAAACAAAAATCAATTATGAATTAAGCAAACAATTTTACTTACTGCATTTCCTCGATTAAAAGTTAAGAACTATTTTCACCACAACAGACAACATAAACCACACATCGTGTCAAATTAAAAAGTAACAGAATCAAAAAGAAAAGACACCAAATAAAAATTCAGCAACGAAGTTGTTTATTTGGTATCTGGCAAAATACATTTTTTTTCGTTTAAAAATTTAATAAGTTTGGTTAAAAAATTTAAGCAAAATTTACCTTTTTTACCAATTTTTTTGTAATATTTTTTTGCATATATTTTTAAAATTTTTTTTTTTTTTTTTTTTATTTATTTTTTTATTTTTTTGTAATTTTTTATTTTTGTTATTTTTTACAAACTAATTTTTGTGCTTTCTGTGTAAAAAGTAAAACTGAACTGATTTCAAAAATGCTGACTTATAGTTTAGGTAGACATTTTAAGTTCCACGCTTGCTTAGTTTGCGTGAAAAAAAATTGTAGTTGTAAAGTTTAAACATTGCACAGTGGGCTAGAAGCGCACCTTATGTGGCAAAAAGTTGTTCAGTTTATTTTCAATTCATCATATCTATCCATTTGCAAATTCGTAATTCGTAGCAACCTCAAAAACCAACCCTACATAAAATTTTTACCACAAAATTGAGTATTGTGGCCCACGGTGCAATGTCATTTCCAGATAATTTTCATTGAGTTTGCTGTCACTTTCGGTAAAGTTTAAACTCTATTTCCTATGCAAAAATCATGAAAATTAAACTTAATTTTAAACAATTTGCACTATCCTATAGAGTAGGTAGCATGGTGCAATTATACAAGGTGATGTTGAGCGCTCTTTCTCTCTCAATATATTCTGTACCAACACCGGTCATATTTAAAGACGAAAAAAAGAAAGCAAAGCGAAGCCAAAAATATCATAGAACTCTATCACCTTTCCACTCGCAAAGTAAAATAAAGAACCGAGCATTCTTTTTACTCATTCACCCTCAAGGTACCAATGTTCCGTTTGACAACACCTTTTATAATTTCATCATGAGTAGGTAGTATAAACTTCAGCAAAAGTGTTCAATGATCTGATCTAAAATGACTTTCATAATTCTGGAATAGAGAACAATGAACAACATTTCAAATTGGAATTGGCTAATTTGTATTAACATTTTTTACATAAAATTTAAAGCACTTTAGCATTTGTTTATTGTACAATTTTCCCTATTTTTTTCTATCGAAGACTTTTACAAGCCGGAAATTTTATTAAAATTTTTATTCTGCTTGCCTTAGACTTTTTAACGGTCTGAGGTTTTCCATCAAAGTCTACGGACTCTCTTTAAGTGCGTTAAGCTTCCACCATAAACCCTCAGCACCTTTCACCTTTTGGTAGTCTCTGTTTGGCTGCGACCCTCTCCGTAAGACGTCGCTGCTTGCTTCAACAACTTGTTCCGACGGTTGAGTTCCACGTCCTTACATTTAAGTCCTTCACAGGCTGCAACTCCCAGCGTCTCTATCGACGTCTTCGCAAGCATCTTCCTTCAAAAGCATCTTCATTATTCTGCTGCGTTTAGCGGTAGAGCCTCCAGTATCGATCAAGAACTGAATTTGATCAATCGTCATGAGCAAGCGGCAACCAAGATTGAAATGGGAAGGAGTACTAACACCTTTGGATTGCACATTCTCCGAATATAAAAGGCAACTGTAATAGAATATGTTGACTACATCAGGCGAAAAGTGTTTGTCGCCACAACAAAAAAAAGCCTTTTTTAAATGTTTAACTTTAAATATTTTATTAAAGAATCCTTTTCCCGAGCCAAAAAAAAAAAAATCTGAAACAAGTTATACGCCTACATTTTTACAACATCAAAGACGTTGCTCTCAATCTGTTGTGTTCAGTTTTCGGGCCTATCACCACCCTCAGCTCTATCGAGTAACTTGCTCTCTGAGTCGTTGGCGACCTTGCGATCCTCGGTCTCTTTAACTGTGGGTACTAAAAGATAAATCAAAAAAAGAAAATGTATAGAAAAAAATAATGTTGGCTTTAATTGGGTAGCTGTACAAACAGTTTTCTATACATACAGTTCTGCCGCTTTACATTCGGCTTGAGCACAGCCAGCCCTACTGGAGCCATATGGAGAAGCGATGCTGTAGTTTGTGTGCCACAATTTTTCGTATCGCTCATTTTTATTTTTAACAAATTAAAATTTTTGTATTTTTTATTTTTTTCTATAAATGTCTTTACTTTGTAATATTCAAAAATATAATAAGAAATGTGAATGAATTTTTGATGTATTTAAAATGGATTGCTTGATGTTCTGGAGTATTTTTTCGACAAAAAACGCTTAGTTCCTCGATTTTCCCAATAATTGAAATTTTCAAGATTTTTAAAATATGTTTTAGTTATGATTTCTTCATATGACCACTCTATTGAGATTGCTACAGCCTTAGTCACTTCACACACTTTCTCCGATGCTCCAATATTATTCCATGAAAATTTCTAGGCGGTTCGGTTCACCTATCCTACCCTCTTATCCTGTGCCACTGCCAAGTACCTAGGCCTGGAGCTCGATAAAAGTTGACATGGAGACCTCACCTTATCAATAAGACAAAGCAATTGAACGTTAGTTTAAAAAAGTACCTATGTCTTCTGTAAAAAGATCCACCCTATATATAAGGTCATATAGCATAGCAACTGTGAATTAATTTAGAAATTTCAAAACAGAGTACTCCGTACAATCTTCAATGCGCACCCGTTCCATACGAATAGGGATGTATACAAAGACCTTGAAGTCCCTTGGGCTCATCAGGAGATCGTCAGGTTTACCAAAGTCTATCTGAAGAGATTGGATAGGCACACCAACTCCCTAGTCATATACCTGTTGGATAACAGCGCTTACGTAGAGACCACACACTGGATCTCCTCCTCCGAGAGGAGATTTTCCGATGGATTTGCCAATGCAGAAGATGAGAATAGAGACAGATTCTTGAGGAATTAATATATTAAATTGAATGAAGAATTCCAGATAAAATTCATGGTAGTTAATCTTCGCTGCGCGTTCAATGGTTAATGTGAATTTATTCTTAATAATTTAAGCAAAACAAAAACATCTGAGTCAATATAAATATGTCTACGACCATAAAACATGCCATTAAGATTCTTCCGAATTTCATTAAATAGTTCATATTCACATTTTCCTATTAAACTACATTTCAGTTAGAGATAATCAAGTCAATAGCTGCCAAGAATGTTACTTTTTTTTCCATGCAGTTGCAAACTGATCAAATAATAATAATAATATTATAGACCGATTTAAGTAGAAAAATAGTCGACAAGCTAAGCTGTGTCATGATTTTCCACTTAAATGGAAACAACATGCACAAAAGTTTTGCAATGAAAATGATCTATCAGCAAAAAAAGAAAAAAAATTCTTCAGTTTAAAATCGTTTCCAATAATCTACAAGAAACGACGCAACTTAACAAGAATTGACGTTAAGACGTCGTAATGACGCTCGAAATCGAAATTGGAATTAATAAAAGTGAGAACATTTTAATAGAGTCTAGAAATTCTAGAAATTCCATTTTCATTCCATAGTACTACAACGAGTGAATCTAGAAAATGGATTTGCAATGTGTTTGCATGCGTGAATTAGGTTGAATGCGCGTGGCATTTTCAATACACTACACATCATATACTAAATATTATTTTATCGTTTAGTTTGTAACGGGCTTTCATTATTATGCAAAATGGAGAATAAGCCAAGCGCTGTTATTCTCATCGAAGTTTTGCCGGTCTGACTCTGTCTCTGTCTGCCAATTTATCTATTCTTCCATCCATCCATTCATCCATTCATCCATCCATCCATCTATCCATCTGTGTATCTCTCATTAAAATTAAGTTATATTCATTTAGTTCCAAAGTTTTGACCTAGCTAAAATGGTCAGCTGACTGTAGTATTCGGGCTAACTAGCCCTTGGGTCAGATTTAACTGACTACATCCATGCTGATCATAATCAAAGACTAACCAAACTAAAAACAAGCAAGAACGTTAACTTCGGAAGCACCGAAGCTCAAATACCCACCACACGAAACTTTATTCATTTTCTTGAAAAAATAAAAAAATAGAAGGTGAGTTTGTATGGGGTCCATATGTTATAGTGGCTCGATCCTTGTCATATCGGAAGCATATTCATAGAATAACAGTAGAAGTGATTTTACACAGATTGGAGTGAATATATCCATAAATAAGAACTATTTTCATACAAAATCTGAAAAATGGGCGCTTGGTTTGTATGGGGGCCATATCAAAATATGGGCGTGGCACCTTTCTTTTGGAATTGGATGTCATTAGAAGTGCTTTTACCCATATTTGTAGTAAATACATTTACAAATAATATCAATTTTCATACAAAAAATCGAGAAAAATGGTAAGTTTGCATGGGGGCTATATCTAAAAATGGGCGTGGTACCTTTTTTCTGATATTGGATGGATGGATATTGGATTAAAAGTGTTTTTACCCAATTTGTAGTCAAAACATTCATAAATAATAACTATTTTCACACAAAAAAATCGAAAAAAATGGTAAGTTTGTATGGGGGCTATATCTAAAAGTGGGGCGTGGCACCTTGGTTCTGCTATACAAACTGCCTAGGAACACAAAAAGCTTAAGTTTAAAGTTTCAGGTCAATGTCTTTAAAACTTTCCGAGAAAAACGCATTGCAACAGACGGACGGACGGACGGACAGACGGACAGACAGACGGACATGGCTAAATCGATTCGTCTCGTCGAGCTGATCAATAATATATATACTTTATGGGGTCTCCGATGCCTCCTTTAATGCGTTACAAACTTTCCGACAAACTGATAATACCCTTCACACTATGTGTGGCGGGTATAAAAAAACACATTTCGACCGATTGTTCCGTGCCTGTACAGATTACTCCGTTCCATTAAGTAGATTAATTTTGGATTAAATTCAACGAACTAATTGCTTATCCAGTCGTAGACCACGGCTATTGTCATTCACAGCTACTAAAGCAGCATTCTGTAATTTTTTTAGCTGTAATAACTTAAAGAATGGATCTCCTTTTACTGAAGCCCTGTCAAAGCAATACTAACAAGTTTGCTGCCTCTGTGGCACATAAGGTGCTCTTATAAGGGATTCTTAAATTGGCCGCGTGTTACCCGATGTGCCAATGACCCGTGATGGCGGCTGTTAGTCTCGAAAGGTGTTTACGGGTGTTTAATAGTAGTGTTCTGTTGCGTTTGGGGTCAATCGTAGACCAAATAAGCTTAGCTTTCTTGCAGCTATTCAGACTTTGTCATTTATTATTGTCTAAAGAGTTGAATTGATTTCTAATGTGTGCAACCCTCACTCATTAAGATCTGTACCACAACTGACTGAGCTTCACCCTACAAACCCCTTCTAGCTAGCATGTCAGCTTGCTCGTTCCCGGGAGTATCGCTACATTACATTCCCTTACTAGTTTAGATTTGGTAACGTAGTTATCCAGCAGCTTTGATGGCAGCTTAGCTGTCTGAGAAAGTGATAACTGATCTGTCCCGACAGACCAGCTTCACTTTTTAGCAGCTCCACCATCCAGTCTTACCATGAAGGTAATGCTTTTAAAGGTATGCTTTTAAAGGATTTACTAAAATCCGAATTTTCAAACAGAAAGTCATTAGGGTCACTTAAATCTGTCGCGATTTTCTATACAACAACGTTGTGATCATAGCTTAGTGAGAACTAGAGATGTGCGTCGGGACTGACATCCAGTGGGTCCCGCTTACTTTTAATTATAAATACCCAAATATTTGTTTGATTTATTAATCAAAAAGCTTTAAACTAAATTGTGCAGTGTTATAATTTATAAATATTTGCAGTTTCGTACTTTAAAGTAATCGAAACTCAGCGGTATACCCGTCTCGATGCCCATCCCTAGTGAGGACCACAAGGTTTGTTCTTTTAGTCAAAGAGCGCTGATCGAAACCATCTGTTTGATGTCTAAGTCAATAGGTAACAGGTGCAGCATCGCATTTAGGGATTCGAAGGGACAGGTTCTTATTGCCACGTGACCCCAATACAAGCTGATCTCGGTACCCTAGATAACTTTTGGTTGTTTTAGCTGTTTTTTTGAGAGCCGGTCACAATGCAAGTTGTTAGCTACCTTGTTAGCTTCTACCAAAGCTCAAACCGTGCTTAAACAGTGCTGTAATCTGAACCTTGCATATCTCCATGCCAATAAAAATAGTTTTAAGCTCTGAGCTTCAATTTTTATTGAGGCTTTGGGGTGTACCATGAAGACACGGTGTCCTATGATGAGTTGTAGATCATATTCCAAATTGCTTGAAGTTAAACTTGAGATACATTTTTAGATTGAAGTACAGAAATGTAGCGTTCGAAGCGTATTAAAATTTTGTTTGTTTCGAATCTTTTATAATAATTTCTAATCTTTTGCTTAAGACAAGACAACGACAAATTAAATGAATGACTGTTCTGTTCGCCAATGTGTGTATTGCTTATTATTGTATTTAACTAACTGTATGAGTGACTGTCCGTCTGTCTGTCCGTCTGTCTAACTGACTGATTGACTGTCTCACACTGACCAACGCGGCGACGATCTAATTCAATTCAAACCGTTCCGAATCGATCTGTCGTTTGTCGTTTTGTAGATTTCGATTTAGTTTAGCTTTGGTTAGGTTAGTTTATTTTTAGGTATGAGCTATTATATTTCTTTTTTGAAAGTTGTATATCAACGTTTTGTTCTTGTTGTTGTTGTTGTTTTTTTTTTTTTTTTTTTTGTATTTTTATTATGTTAGTATGTATTTTTATTGTTGTTATTCTTGTTTCTGTTGGGTTTGTTGATAATAAAAAAATAAAAATAAAAAAAAAAAATTGGGATCAATAAAATAACAGACTGTTTGGCGCCACAATACAATGAAATTGAAATTAATACATATACATTTTCTCGTCGTTGTTGTTTTTGTTATTTAAAGTATCTCAATAACATATGAACATGAATGAAGTAAAGTATCTACAAAATGCAAAAAACTAATAAAAGATACATTTCAAAAATAAAAACAAAACAAACAAAAAAAAAAAAAGAAATCTACATTCAAATACTAAAATAAAAATCCAAATCAAAGTACACGTGCATACGATGTCAATGATTAATAAAAATAAATTTATTCAATGCATTAATAGAACAAAAATAAATAAAAAAAAAAAAAAAACCTTATCTAAATTAACCCATAAGATTTTGACGTTCTGTCCAATTGAATGACTGACTGACTGACTGACTGAATTTTTGTCTAACTGACACGCTACAGTTGAATTCATTTCATTGCGTTTCGATTCGATTCGATCTTTCAAGTGTTATCAGTTATTATCACTTCAAGTATTGTTTTGTATTTTTACGTACATACATACACGTCGTCACAGAGCGAATGTGAATGGGTATTATCAGTTTGTTTGGAAAGTTTGTAACACATTAATGCAGCATGCACCGTTAATTCTATAAGACGATCAGACGAGACGAGTCGATCTTTAATGATTAAATTTGCCAAAAATCGGGTTCGACATTCTTTATCTTTTGCATGTTTTTGGCTTATTGAAGTCATCGTAGTTTTAGAAAAAAAAAACTTTCGGTGATTTTTTCACAGTTATTTTTTCACAGTGATTTTTTCACAGTGATTTTTGTACAGTGATTTAAAAATCGCAATGTCATACTGCGACTTAAAGTAGTGATTTTTCGATTTTCTTGTTCTTGTGAACATGTTCAGTTATCGGCGATTTTGTGTATCACTCTTCGCGAACAGTGAAACTGTTTATTTATCATTCGTCGCTTGAACACCTAACCTGTACAAATTCGTTAATACTTCACAGAAAACGAGGTCTATTGAAACGATTGATTGGTGAAAACGCAATTGCAACCAAAATATTAATAGGAAACGAAGTGATTTGTGACATTTTTTTTTATACAAAAAAGTAAGACAGAGTGCAAAATATTCTCTGCCGAACATTCGTTCAAAACAAAAGAACACAAATATTATTTATTTTTAATTTTTAACAATAAAAGCAGTGTTTTATTTTTCAATGAATTAAAACAAATTCGGTGTGTTATGTTGTTGTAGCAAAACAGTTCAGTTATCGGCGATTTTGTGTACAGTTAACCTGTTCAGTAATCGCTGATTGCTTTTTCGCGAACTGTGATTTTATCACAGTCACTGCAATTTTCAAATCGCAGTCGCTTAAGACACTTAAGGCACTCAAAATCACTCCTTTTGTCAAGACACTCATTGACTTCAATTCACTACACTAAAGATCATAAATAAGCTATTTAAAGACTCATGTCACGGGTATTTGAGTTTCGGTTCAAGCGAAGTTAAAGTTTTTCCTTGGTTTCTTTTCTATTTTTTCTCAAAGTGAATCAAGTCAAGCTATGCACATACTCAAACGAGTGTTATGTTATTTGGCACATTATGAATCTAGATAAGAAATTGAAATTTTATTGGTAAAATTTTATTTTATTTTTCTCTTGAAGCTGTTTCAACATTTTTTTTTTGCCAATATATACAAAATTTCAGAGTGGTATGAGTTCGTTATATGATAGGCGCTGAGATCAAAGCGTTTATATTATGTGCAAAAAAAATAAAAATCGAAAGAAAGTCTCAGCAACGGAGCGGGCGAAAAAGAAGTAAATTGTATGAATTCCATTTCGATTTTTTTTTTTGTGAACTTTATTTGCAATTTTAGTATAAACAACTAAAATGATCTTTAAACTGTGTACGTGAAAATTATAAAAGACTTAATTATCTTTAATATAACTGTCTATTAAGCCAAATCGGTTCGGTAGAGCTCGAGATATATGCTTTTAAAATTTAAAACAAATGTAAAATTTATTACAAAAAATTGGAAAAAAAAATTTTCTTCTGTCAATGTTTATATTTGGATAATTAATTTATACATCAAATGAGACCTGTTTCTTATAGCTGCATCATTTCATTCCAAAAAACAGTTGTCATTTTCTTTGCGATTATTGCACTTTCTTAAGGTTTTTTTTAACTGTTTCGTTTCATTATTTTAATGGAACGTGTGGCACCCATTTTCATCCAGAAGTATTGAAAATGGATGCCATACTCATTGAATGATAGGCAAATAAAAATCGAAAAACCATTTGTTGTTTATGACAACGTACCATCTCATTCCGCTAAGCCCGTGGAGTACACATTAAAAATACTTAATTGGGAAATATTATAGCACACGCTGTACTCTTCAGATTTCGCCCCGTTCGACTTTCACCTTTTCGCTCTGACTTGCAAAGAAATACCTCGCCAATTTGTAAGAAGTTGAAAAATAACTCATCGAATAGTTCGCCTCGAAAGAGAAAAATGGTATCCATAATTTGCCTAAAAGATGGACGAAATGTGTGAAATTAAATGATCAATGCTCAGATTAAAAATATTTTGAGATAACCCGGCAAATTGTAACTTCATTTCAAACGCCGCCCTGTTTCGTTTGAAAAAAAATGTATACCTGATTGTTATGGATTGTCCTATGTATAACCATAACCATAAAGAGCTTAACGTAGTGTCTGGACCGCGGTCACCAGACATGCAAGCGAAGTTGAAGGCGCATAACGTCATAAGGTCAGACCCACTTTTTTCAGGTACAATCTCTGAACGTTGTGACTCGTAAGATACCATGTGAGTATTCTTAGTTCAGGACATCTGAGATGAATATTAGATTTAGGAAAAATTGGCAGAGTAAGTTGCTTACCCCTGCCGAAGGCCAGGATAGTTAGCCAGTGTTGAGAGACAGAGTCTCTGAAATGTTTCTCAATGGAGAGTTTTGCTGAGGCCCAACTGAGCCCAAATACGAGTTAGGGCCGTTCTTAGGGGTTGACAAGCCTATCCTGGCTATTTCGTCTACAACATCATTTCCTTTAATGCCTTTATGACCAGGGACCCAATATAGGGTGACTTTGCGTCCTACGGATAGACGTTGAAGAATGTCATAACACTGTAGAGCTATTTTAGAAGAGAAAGTGGACGAAGTTAGCCGCTTGACCGTCCGAAAAAGTGATCGAAGCCCCCTTTGGACTATTGTCCAAAAGGTGGAGAGCGCTGACTTCAATGGCGTGGATCTCTGATTGAGAGACCAGACACCCATGGCAATCAAGATCCTGTTGTTGGGTCCGAAGACACCCGCACCGGTGTCAATTTCTGTGAGAGAGCCTCCAGTATATCAGTGGTTCACCAACTGTCCCCCACATGGAGTCCCAAGTTCCCAGTCTTTGCGACCGAGGACTAAGACAGAAAAGCGTCTGCCAAAGCGTAAAACTGTGATCATACAATCTGAAACTTTGCAAATCTCGATGTCAGAAATGTTATGGAGGATACTAGAATGTCTGTGTCATGTAGTGTACCGCCGTTGAAAGTCAGAAACCTAAGAGCTTCCATTGCAGCTGAAGTTTTGGTGAAAATATGCAGAGGAGATAGACCAATAATCGCCTCTAGTGCCGCAGTAGGACAGGTTCGCATGGCCCCAGTCATGCATAAGCATGCTAGAGGTTGCAGCCTGTCGGTCTGCCTAATTGCACCTGTTTGCAGCAGTTTTGGCCACCATATGAAGACTGATTGTCCTAACTACTAACAAAATATAATTCCTCAATGTGTGTATAATACGACGATATTAATTATTTTTGCTACTTTTTGCTCCGTTTAAAAAAAAATCACTTGTAAAATGCTTGAAATTTGTTTATCATGTAGCCGTAAGACAGAAACCTCTTGCAGATTGGGTGTTTCAAATAATTATTGAGGATCATATTAAGTACAGGGTGATTTGTTTTGTAGTACCCTGTTCTTTAATTAGTGAATAACTTAAGTAAAACACAAAAAATGTATCGGAACTTTACTTGTTTCATCATTTATGGAAGATGATTTCGGACAACTGTCCGCCTTTCGTTCATCCCCTTTTGCAGCATATATCTGGGACAATTTCTCGGCATGTGTTGGCTTTGAGTTGTTCCAGGGTCTCTGGTTTATCGGTAAATATTCTTCGCTTCAACTAAATCCATAGGAAAAAGTCTGGCATCGTCAGATCGGCCATCAGTCCTGATTAAATTTTGCCAAAATTCGAATTCGATTTCCGTGAGATACAGAATCTATCTCTAATATTCTCCGTGATAGTCAGTTGTGTATGGCACATAAACTGGCAGGCAGACAAACATAACAATTTCGACTATCCTCTCGACACTAATTAAGAATATACATATACACTTTATGGGATCTGTCCTGTTATATCTCTTCCTTACCACAGCAGGCTTAGCTTGACGTAAGAGCCGTCTAAAGAGCGACTCCTCGATGTGAGGTTGGTCGGTGGAATGGTTACCAACGAAGTAAAAAAAAAAAAAAACCGTGAAACACACATAGAATAAAAGTGTAATAAAGATTTCGCTAGTCTTAACAAAAGTACTCTAGGTGGCAGACACAGAGGTGTTAATCTACCCGTGAATAATTCCGCGGCAGGGGCAAGGATTCTGGAGGCCCCAACTACCGTTAGAGCAAGAAAACATTACGACCCACGAAAACGAAATAAGGATCACGATATTTGGATGTGCACGAACCCTCCGAACCGAACCCTCAACAGGGATGGTGCAAAAGAAGAACTCATTACCACTCTTGACAACTTCAGAGCAGACATTACTGCTCTCCAGGAAATGCGTATTATAAGTAGTACCAAAATCCCACATCTCGAGATTCACAAGGCAACATGGCGCAGTGTCGACCTAAGTCTCCGCACCCAAATATATAATGTGGTGATTGATGCTAGGCACTCTACTAGGGGTACGAGCGTACAGAGTTCTAGCCAAGATACGTACGTATAATATATTAACAAAATGTTGAAAAACTTGGGACCCACGGGACAATTTTGAAAAAAAAACAAGGAAAAACGTTAACTTCGGTGGAACCGAAGCTGAAATACCCGTTACATGGGCGTGTCGTCTTGGTTTTGACCCTGGATGACCAAAAAATGTTTTTACCCAATTGGGAGCGAGTACATTCATAAATAATTACTATTTAAAAAAAAAATCGAAAAAAATCGATAAGTTTGTATGGGGGCTATACCTAAAAATGGGCGTGGCACTCTCATTTTTGAACTTAACCTAGTCGTTGCCGAGAAAAGCTTAAGTTTAAAATTTCAGCCCAATATCTTTATATCTTCATCGAAAAGATCGCATAGCAACAAACAGACGGACAGACGGACAGACAGACGGACATGGCTAGATCGATTCGTCTCATCGAGCTGATCAAGAATATATATACTTTATGGGGTCTCCGATGCCTCCTTCAATGCGTTACAAACTTTTTGACAAACTGAATATACCCGTTCACACTATGTGTAACGGGTATAAAAAAACACGGGATGGGCAAAATCGTAACAATATATTGCACATCAGGTTGGGTAGAATCGTGCCCATCTTTCCTATTTTCTTTTACGTATAAATTGTTCATTTAATGACTCAGTCAGTTAGTCAGTCAGTCAATCTATGACGCTGATATCTGCTGCTAACTGGTAACTGTAGCAGTTAATTGCGTTTGAAAGATAGTTAAGTACATATTTAAAACCTTTTTCAACGCATCGCAACTAACCACATACTTCATCAATTCGATTGAAGTACACGCTTGATCAATTATTATTGGCGATATTTATCCGTTTGTGTCAAGATAAGGTCGACCTTACACAATATTTCTTATGGCAAGGCAGGAAAAGTGGTTTTGTGTGACACTTTCAAGCACTTAAATATTTATTTATATTTTGGCAATTTTAATTTCATTTTTGGCAAAAAAAGTACTTCACACAAAAATTATCTCTAGACTTAAACTTAAGTAGAACCGTTTTACAAACTTTCCGACAAAATTAATAATACTCGTTCACACACACACACACATAGTGTGACGTGTATAAAAAGATATCGATGTATAAGAAATTATTATTAATTTGTACACCCAAAACGCTGATAATCAGAGTTGTACTAAAAATAAAAATAAAAATAATATATTTTTTTTTGCTTTGCAATTGTGATAATTGCTTTCGAATTGAATTTCGAATTTTTTAATCAATTGTTTCCGATATGGTTTCGGTCGTTTGATTAAAAATATGAATTTCATCTAAAAATGTAAGTGAAATTGTTGAATTGTTGTTTTGTAAAGAATTTGTCAACAAAATAGATTACCGAAAACCCTTTGAACACGTAAACAATTTTTTTAAACAAATTTTAAATGGGCCTAATATTTGGTATTTTTATATAATAGATATGTCTTTTACGGGTTGAGCACCCCCGATTGAGTCTCTTTGTACTTTGAATATACAGAAAAAATATTTTAAACAATTATTAAAATTTCGGTTCTGATCTCCCCTCTGGGCCACAGGTCAAAATATCCGAAATCGCATGAAACTCATTAAAAATCATTTTTAATCAACTATTTAAGGCGCCTAGTAAGTCTCTAGGTCTATTTATTCCAAATATATCTCTTTTAAGGCATTATTGAGCCCCTAATCAAAATGTTCCAAAATGTTCGAAATGTTCGTAATTTAAATCTACAGCAAAATAAAAAAAATTTAAAACTGATAAAATTTGAGGTTTGGATCGCCTTTTGGGCCCCAGGTCCAAATTCGGAAATCTTTTGAACACGTCAAAAATATTTTCTAACCATCTTTGAAATGAGTCCAGTTTCAAATATCAACGTCTACTCATTCCATAGATATGGCTTTTCCGATTTCAAGTTCCCGGGTCAAACATTTTCAAATCACGTCTTAGTGCTCACGTGAAATCTGAAGAAAAAAAAATTGGTCAAAAAATCTATTTTGGGACCACTAATGGGTCCCAGGTCCAAACTTCGGAAACTCCTTGAACACGTCAATATTATTTTTGATGCATCTTTCAAATACGTCTCTAGTCATCTTCAATGCCAAGCTATAACAAAAGTGTTAAAAGAGATGGTACATTTGATTTTGGGTCCCCAAGTGGGTCTTAGTTTCGAATTTCGTAAAATACCGATTAACTGCAAAAATATGTTTTAAAGACCTTTCAAATGCGCCTAATACATATCACTAGGTCTTACGCCTTATCCGGTTTCAAGGTCCCATTAGCCCCCCTCATCAAAATTCTTTCTTAGTCCTCACTTTAACATAAAACAAATCTACAGTAAAAATTTCGGTTTCCTATAGGCCGATCACCCGTGAATGAATGAATGAATGAATCAGGCAGGTGAAAGAGATTTATATGTATAGAATGATGATCTATACTATTGATGAGACCAGCGAGACAATTGTTAAAAATGCATGGATTTGCGGAATTGGCATCAAATTCAATATCTAGTTCCACACTCCTCTCTAAGTCAAGTCATGAAATATCTCAAGTCCCTTTCCTAAAAACGGAGCAACACCGCGCAAATTTATCCAACGAATTCTTAATAAAAAAAATGTTATTTATGCATTTCTTCATGGTCAAATTACACTTGTTCGCTCGTTCTTCTATTGTTTTTATTGATCTATAATTCTATAATTTTACTATCGAATTGCGTCTGAATTATGAGCTGTTTTATGTTTTTTTTTCTTTCTTCTTTAAAATATCGAAAACATTTACGCACAAATGGAACTGTTTTTTTCTTTTCGTATAAAAATTTTGTTTGCTGCTGCTGCGACGCATTTTTCAGCAAGAAGCTCCAAAATTAACGCCTACATTAATTATTTTTGAGATTTCATAAATTTTGTATATTCGAGTTTTTTAAAGTGATTTATTTATGACTTTGGTTTGGCTAACTTCCGTTCGCTTTCGTTCGATATAGTTTACCATAAGTTCTTTTGCAAAGATTTTTGTAATATTTTTTTTTGAATGAATTGAAAAAAAAAAAAAAAAAAAATATTATTTGTAATTTATAGATGTTTTTTTTTTTCTTGACATAAACAATTTTTAGTTTATGTTTTATTTTAACAAGTTGAATAAGCGCTTAATTTTATAATGGATCAATCTCTTAGTATAACGAAATAAACTTAACAATTGAGTCAATGTAACAATGTCTGTCTGTCTGTATGTCCGTCTGTCTGAAGCTAAATATTTCAGTTTTGTAGATAATTAGCTGAATCGACCATATCTTAGAGTCTATAAAATATACTGGCAACAAGCTTAAAACTTAGTTCCTGTAGAACCTTTTGGAAATTACTACAATTTTTTTTACTAGGTTACTCAAAGTACGAGGTGTGTTCAAAAGTATCGCATATTTTGTGTTTTTTTTTTTTTTAATTATTTATTTATTCATGAATATCTATTTTGTCCCCTTTAAAGTAATCCCCTCCCGATAAAATACACCTACGCCAACGTTTTTTCCAATCCTCGAAACATGCCAAATAGTCCCTTTCCGGTATAGCCATCAGCGCCTTCTTCGATTCAGCTTTTATCTCCTCAATCAACTCGAAACGCGTTCCCCGGAGTGGTCTCTTGAGTTTTGGGAATAGCCAGAAGTAACACGGTGCCAAATCAAGCGAATACGGTGGTTGCGGAACGATATTGGTTGGATTTTTGGCAAAAAAGTCACGGAAAATCAGTACAGTTTTTAAAAAAAATCATCATTTTTGGTACCAACCGAGACTTGACACGTTTGAGGCCCAAAACATCCTTCAAAATTGTATTAATTGATCCTTTCGATACGCCAATTTCATCAGCAATGTCTCTCATAGTTAATCGACGGTGTGCAAGCACTAATTCTTTTACTTTTTGGATGTGAGTATCGTCCGTTGAGGTCGATGGTTGATCAGGGAGCTCTTCGTCTTTAACACGTTCGCAACCTTCTTTCAACAATTTATACCAATCATATTTTGTTGATTTTGGTAGAGCTCGGTCTCCATAAGCTTTCTTCAACATTTTTATTCCATTTATTCCATTCAAAAAAAAAAAAAATTTGATACAGGTTCTTTGTTCAATTTTTTTGAACAGGTAAAAAATCGATGACGATCCAAAACACGTGCAAGCAAAGCTGCTGTCAACAATTAAGTGAACATTCAAAATGGCCGAGCTTGTCGGCATAAGTGAGAGACATGAGTACCAACATAACGCCACAAAAAAATCGAAAATCGGATATACGTAACCCGCGAAATTCAAAATTCGCGATTATGTTTGAACACACCTCGTATTCTAGAGAAAATACGATAATCTAGAGAAAATATTTCATTCTAGTTGAAATCATAAAAATTGTATACTTTTAAAATTAACAAGAAAACCAGTTTGCAGGTTACCCTGTACCCAATTTTTATGTGTCTTAAGTTAACTCTTATTCTGGTTCCACACTTTATTGTAGTAAATTTTCATATAAAAACTAATAAAAAAGGGGTATATTTGTATAACTAGAATTTTTTAGCCCTACCCATATTAAAGTATTTCATTGGGACTAACAAAGACATAATCTGTGTATAGAAATGTTTCTATGTCCGTTCTGGGCTTTGAAACCATCCAACCTGTGAGTCTCAAACCAGTCTCATTTAAAAGCCTACAATGCTAGTACAATTATAGACCACTAAAACAATGCGTTAGACACATTCGGTTCATTCATGAAGTCGGTTTTCGACGTATTGTTTTTTTTTATGTTTTTACGATGCCCGTACGATGTAGTAGCACACACCCAGTATCCGCTAGTTTTATATGAAAGTCCAAAATCTTAGAATATTTTTGTATGCGGGCTACCCTTTAAAATGGGACTAGAGAAAACCATTTTTAATTGACCATTTGGCGTTTCAGGAGATTCTAAGTTTCAAATATGGCGCTATCTCTTATAGTCTCCGAGATTATCGTTTTCATAAGTCAGACAACGTAACATACGAACAGATCGATCTAGATCGACTCTCCTATCAATGCTGATCAAGAATATGTATACTGTATAGGGTCTATCCTATCGCATTCGGCGTATTATATACCTTTACACAAACTTTGTATACCCTTTTTGCCCTTCGAGTACAGGGAATAAAAAATACGAACATAACTTTAAAATATGCTTATTTAATGAACACCAATATCGAAGACCCTATAATGTATATATATTTCTGATCAGCTCGATGAGACAAATTGTTTTAGCCATGTCCGTCTGTCTGTTGCGATGCGTTTTACTTAGAATGTTATTAAGATATTGACATGAAATTTTAAACTTAAGCTTTTTTTGGTCCTAGGTAGTTTGTATGTCAGAATGAAGATGCCACGCCCATTTTTAGGTATAGCCACCATACAAATTTATCGCCCATTTTAAAAATTTTGTATGAAAATAGGTATTATATATAAATATATTCACTCCAATTTAGGTAAAAACACTTCTTATGTCATTCAATGTCAAATCCAAGGTGCCACGCCCACTTTTAGGGATAGCCCCCATAAAAAAATTACCGCCCATTTTCGAGTTTTTGTATACAAAAATTAATTATTTCTGAATGAATCCAATTAAAATTTGGTAAAGTCAACTCTAATGTCCGCCTACGTGAACAGTATTGATCGGGCTACTATATTTGACCTCATTATTGTGTCTAAACTTTGGTTGTATCGGACTATTGACTCCAAGCCATACCTTCTCTAAATTTAACAAAGCCATTGATGAACATAAATAAATTAAAACCAAGCTGTGGCGGGTATTTGAGCCTCGGTTCCAGCAAAGGTTTTTCCTTGATTTTTTATCACTTTTACTGAAATAAATTCAGCTGTTTTCTAATTAATTAAATATTTTTAGTATAATTTACATTTTTTTTTATTTTTCATTACAGTTGGCTTTCGTACGCATGGCATCGATTTACATGATGCAATACAAATTCAATGGATGTCCGAACATCTGAGCTATCCCGACAATTTTCTACATCTTTTTGTTAACTATAAAAATGTGGCTTAATCGAAAAGCAATAAAAGATAAAACTCAGGAAATGATTTTCAAAAGAAAAAAAAACCGAAAAATATTAAAATATTAAAATTATTATTAATTTTTTATATAGACGGAGCACATTAATTACATAAAAATAATCAAACATACCTAAATATATATAAAAAAAAAAATAACAATAAATTAAAATTAACCTGAAATTAAAAATATAAAAAACCAAAAAAGAAAATTTATTATTGAAAAGTTTTTGCTTAAGTTACTTCATCAAACGATCGACGGATAGATCGATCGATCGATCGGTAGTCTCTCTTTCGGCTCATTTATAGTACAATTTTTGATCTATCGATCGATCATTTCTATATTTATAAGTAAATTAACAAAAATAATAATAATATTTTTTCGGGAACGTTGAAAAGTATTACTTTTACGTTAAAATGGCGAAAAACAAATAAAAAAAAAAAAAGATAAAAAAATTGGCGTATGCGTTTGTTTTTTTGCGCTTTTTTTTGCGATAATTATCGCACATTGGTTTGGCGGCGGAAAAAAATTAAAGAAACAGGAAAAACATTTAAATTCGTTAGAACCGAAGCACAAATGCGCGTCAAATATTTTAGCTCGAAATACAAATGTGGAACAAGATGGACGCTGTAGCCGCAAGAGAATTGTTAAAAGTTCCAAGATATGCGGAAGATCGAGAAAGACCTTCAACATAAGCGGAGACGAGACGGTATATTGGTAGAAATTGGTAAGCAAAATCCCGAAAATAAAAACTTATATAAACTTAAATTCAAAAAGAAGTTTAGGCTTGTATGGGGGGCAGATCAATATTGACAGGAAGTGCAATAACTGCGATATAGCAAGGGCGCTACAGTCTGAACAAACAGGGGCACTCAAACATACCAGGTAACAAGCAAGCAGACGCACTTGCCAGGAAGAGGGCCGCAACTTCCCTGATAGGCCCAGAACCATATTGTGCCATTAGGGGCCACACACTTGATGAGACCATAATTAATTATAGGGAACGAACCAGGGATGATCACAGGTTTTTAAGGCAGGGCATGTGACAAGCCAAACTACTAATAGAAGTATTCAACACTAAGGTTACCAAAGCATTGGTTAAGCTGAACAGAACCCAGCTTAAGATCATGACATGGCTCCTAAGGGGTCACTGTAGACTTAGGAATGACCTACGTGTCATGGGTGTAGCGAGCGAGGAAACACCCATCCATATTCTAACAATATGTGAAGCTACAACCAGAAAAAGGATGTCATTGTTAGGAGGATACATACTATCCACAGTGCAGGTTTGGAAAACCGCACCTATGAAAATGATTAGATACATTCAAAGACTAGGGTTAGAAGCAGAAATCCAAGCAGTAAGAGCTTACAATATACCTCTATAGGTAGCAGTATAATTGTCCACTCTAGCAATAAATAAATAAAAGGGGGCTAACGCTTGAATACTGGGGTTCATAAAAAATAAAACAAATGGGGGCTGGTTTGTATGGGAGCTGTATGTTATATTAAACCGATCCTTTTTATATCAATAGAGCATTTCTGGGTCGGCATAAGATTCAGAAAAAAATAAATACTTTATATGGGAGCTATGTCTAACAATGGGCGTGGCACTTGGACTGTGGAATAAAAACTATCTAGAAGCAAAAAAAAAAACCTTAAGTTTCAAATTTGACAACTTTCTGAGTAAAACGCATGGCAACAGACAGACGGACAGACAGGTGGACCGACAGACGGACGGGCATGTTCAAGATAATGTATAAAATTTATGGGATCTACGATACCTTCTTTCAGGCGTTACAAACTTTCAGACAAAACCAATAATACTCATTCACACTATGTATGGCGGGTACAAAGAAAAAACCACAAAATGTGAATGAGTGACAGTAATATTTTAGTCAGAAATCGATCCGTCGTTGATTTCTATTAATAAATGCGCACGTCCCACAATTCAATGATCGAGGAGATATTATGTTTGCTGCTTATCAAGAGTGTCGCCAATTTTTTTTTTCTTCTTTCTTGTTTTTAATGGTTTTGGTGGTGGTCGTCGTAAGTGGTTAAAGCCTTCAATGTCTTTACTTTAGTTTTGGAAAGACTTTCGCTTGATCAATTAATAATGGCGATATTTATTTTGTGCATGTTTGTGCTCTGTCAAGATAAGGTCGACCTTACACAATTTTTCTTCTAATAAAGTCACATTGAGGCAGGAAAACCGAAAACGCGTGACAATTTGACATTTTTAAGTATTTTTGTTTAAACTTTTGGGAAATAACGTCACTTAAAGTGATTTATCTGATATGCATACTTAGTCGCAGTGTCTTATAGGCAACTATACGCGAAATAATTGTAATGCACATATAAAATTTTAATAATTTTATATGTGCCTGGCCTAAAAATCATATATAGGAGATAAACCTGGGGTGATAAAGTTACCGAATCAGGCTTAAATTGAAGCTTGAACCTTCCGTTATAAGAGCAGAGTCAAGAGATTTGAATCATCTTCGGTTTGCAGTATTTCTTTGATTATATCCTTTCTAATCGTGTCAACCCATAAAATGATAATAAAGAAAACTTAAGAAAAGTCGACAGTATCCGTGAAGTAACAGCATCGAGAGAATCCCGGCCGAGGTAAACTTGTTTCTTATTTTTCTGAAAAAATGTTAAATATGTCCAATCCAACTTTTTATCGAATTATTTTTAAAAACACTCCATACAGCCGACTTGCCGATTATGGAGGAAGACAAATTGCAGACGACACGGTTTTCTTGGCATCCAACGTTTCCCCACATGTTGCTTCTGGAATCCTTCAAAGGCAACTCGACATCTTCACTACTCGGCTCAAGAGGTGCAACATTGTAGTGAACCCTGAGAAGTTCACTTAAATGACTTTTTCTTTATGAAGTGGAGACTGTCCCTAAGTTCATTTCGGCGGAACAACAATCCCATGCAGCGCTACAGCCAAGTATCTGGGCTTGGACCTTGACAGAAGGTTAACTTGGCGTCCTCACCTTCTCACCAAAAAGGCACTGCTCAATGTTAGGGTTAAAAAACATTTATGGCTTATCGGACGAAGTTCACCTCTCAAGCTGAGGAGCAAGCTTCTAATCTATAGAACAATAATAAAGCCGGTATGGACCTACGGAATCCCAATTTGAGGCACTGCCAGCACGAGTAACTGTTCTATTATTCAAATATTTCAAAACAAGGCGCTGAGGATTACATCGAACGCTCACGTGTTCCACACCAACAAAGAGATACACGAGGAACTTGGGGTACCTTGGGTATACCAGGAAATTATAAGATTAAGCATCTCTTATATAAATCGGCTTGACATGCATACCAACACCCTCGCCATCAACCTACTCAACAACAGCTCCAGTATAAGAAGGCTAAAAAGCTTCACCCACTCGATCTCCCTCTTGGGAGAGAATCCAACACTCATGTTTATTTTTACTTTTTATTTATTTCATTGTCAACTTTAGTCTTATGACAAAACAATGGAACCTTAAGCCCCGATAAGTCTACAGGAAGAAGTTGTAAAGGGTGTATTAAGTATCATAACATCCAGGAAATTCAAAATCTAAGTCGATTTAGTTTTGTACAGCTGTCTGTCTGTCCCATATGAAACTACTTTAAGAAACCCGTTCAGGTAGATCATTTATTGTACTCTTAGTACTACCCTCGTACTCCTATATACAATATATTTTTAGTTCAGAATTATTTTTTTACATTTAACTTAATTTGAAATTGATCCCAAACAGAAAGAAAATTGATTGCATATAAAACCAAGTTAATTTCAAAATCTATTTTCATTTCAAGTCAAATTTTTAATTATCATTTTTTTTTTTTTTTTTTTTTTTTGTGAAAAAGTCACATTTCTAATAATGCAACATAAACCAGCACCATACGGTTCAAAACACAACAATAGGTGTTTACGCTTCTACAGATTTCAGTTGGCCAGATTTTTGTTTTTTTTTTTCTTAAAATTTACCGATTCGATTGAACTCTGTTGGAATTTATTTCTTTGAATTGAAAGTGTGTATTGTTTCAGAGAATATTGACTAATTCACATATTTTTTTTGTTGTCCGTAGTCATTGATTCAATTCCGCATGTCACCTAGAATACTTTATCTGTTGTCTACATTCGGAATTATGCGTAATATATTCGTACAAAAATCTTTGCGTTATCGGTCAAACCAAATCTACATTGTAATGCGTTTAGCAGTCTAGAACACTCTTCTTCAGTTTAACGAACTTTATACAATATATAAATACCATATATACTATATGTATATGTTAAATATCAATCCAAAATCAGTACAAAAACACAAGAAACTTTTTAAAATTCTCTATTTAAGCATTATTTTAAAAAAATATTTTGGATGTATGTATCATCATCCTAGATAAACATACTAAACAAATTAATTCGTCTAGTACGTTTATGTTTGCTTAGGAGAGACTAAGTTTCAAATGTTGTAGCTCTAGATTCCTATAGTCTCCGAGATAATCGTTTTCATATGGCAGATAGCATGACGGACGGATGGACAGACAGCACGAGTTCGAGTTCGTCAATGCCGATCAAGAATATATATATAATTTATAGGGTCTATCTTGCCATCTTCTGTGTGTTACATACATTCGCACAAACTTAACATACCTTTTTACCTTTTGGGTACAGGGTATAATTATAAAAATTCAAATTTAATTATTTTTTTTATACCCGCCACACATAGTGTGAAGGGTATTATCAGTTTGTCGGTATATATATTATTGATCAGCTCGACGAGACGAATCGATTTAGCCATGTCCGTCTGTCTGTCTGTCCGTCCGTCTGTCCGTCTGTTGCAATGCGTTTTTCTCGGAAAGTTTTAAAAATATTGACCTGAAACTTTAAACTTAAGCTTTTTGTGTTCCTAGGCAGTTTGTATGTCAGAACCAAGGTGCCACGCCCACTTATAGATATAGCCCCCATTCAAACTTACCATTTTTTTCGACTTTTTTGTATGAAAATTGTTATTATTTGTAAATGTATTTACTACAAATATGGATAAAAGCAGTTTAATGACATCTAATTTCAAAAGAAAGGTGCCACGCCCATTTTTTGATATGGCCCCCATACAAACCAAGCGCCCATTTTTCAGATTTTGTATGAAAATAGTTCTTATATATGGATATATTCACTCCAATCTGTGTAAAATCACTTCTACTGTTATCCTATGAATATGCTTCCGATATGACAAGGATCGAGCCACTATAACAAATAGTCCCATACAAACTCAGCTTCCATTTTTTTATTTTTTCAAGAAAATGAATAAAGTTTCGTGTGGCGGGTATTTGAGCTTCGGTGCTTCCGAAGTTAACGTTCTTGCTTGTTTCTAATTAAAAAGGGTATATAAGGTTTGTGCGAATGTATGTAATAGAAAGAAGGAAGCTAGATAGACCCTACATATATATTCTTGATCAGCATTGAAAAGGTGTCGAACTAGCACTGTCTGTCTTTCCGACTGTCCGTCCGTCAGCATGTCTGCCGTATAGGAGCTAGAGCTACAATATTTGAAACTTAGACTCTTCTAAGCCGTCAAGTGTGCACTTGCAAATGGTTTTCCTTGGGCCCAATTTACCCTTTACAAATCTGCCCCAAAATTTTGGGGTTTTTGGATAAAAATGTTATTGAATATTATTCTATGAAGTCTAAATTTAGTATAAACTAGAAGGTACCCGCGGCTTTGCTCGCGTTTTTTTTTTTTTTTTTTGCTTCTCTTTGGTGGCTAAATATAAATTGTTCAAAAAATGTGGGTTCAAATTTTGGAAATCCCATAAACACGACTAACTATCATTCAAATACGCCCAGTTTCAAGTCTCTACGTTTATTCAATCCAAATGTATGACTTTTTTTCAAGGCTCTCATTAGGCCCCGGGTCAAAAATTTCTAAAATCCCGTCTAAGTGCTCACATGTAATAAAAATAAAAGAAATTGTTCAAAAAATCTATATTGGGTTCACATATGGGTCCCAGGTCCAAATTCCGGAAATCCCTTGAACACCTTGAACGCCAAAAATGTTTTTTAACCATCTTTCAAATGAGCCCAGTTCCAAGTCTATACATCTATTCACTCCAAAGATATGGCTTTTCCGGTTTCAAGGCCCCCATTAGGCCCAGGGTCAAAATTACATTTTACAATTTTTTTTTTTGCCCTAAACCATCCTTGTGTGAATACGAACACACATGCAAAGTTTCGTGAAAATCCGTCCAGTAGTTTTCGCGGCCATCAATCACTAACAGAACTTGGAACTTATTTTTATATACGATATATAGATTATGCCTATGATATTCCCAATGAAATATCCCAATATGGGTAGGTACATAAAGATTGGTTACAGCGTATCTTGCAATCGAGCATACTCGACTTCAGCGTTCTTTCTTGTTTTTCCTAGCTCAGTCAAATAACCATAGTTTCGTTAAGATCTGTTAGTATCACTTAGGTATCTTTACTTGTGAATACCTGAAAGTAGGCGTATTGAACGAACATATCGAACATTTAAATATCGTTATTGGTATCGTAATTGACATTTTTGTTAGTTTTTTTTTTTGTAGTGCATTTTCCAATAAAAAAAAAAAAAAATTTTTTTATAATGTGCAAATTTTTCGCTTGATTTCATGAATACATTCTTATCGCTTGATTTTACAATGCTATTTGCAAATAAAGTAATACTTATTTAATAATCTATATATACACATACATACATACATATAATTATTGTACATGTTTGTTTGTTTGTATTTATATATTTACAAATGTAGAACAGCTCAGTGCTATTGAATGCCCAAAGCAAATGAGTAACCCCTCAGCGTCGTCGCAACGTCTCTCATTTATGTCCGACATTGCCCTTATGGATTTATCAGTTGAATATTACGTACATACATATATAGTATGATGTATATATATAAAATTTTACATAAGTATAACAACAACATTAGCATTTGGACGATACAACGTGACTCGACTCATTGTGATCATCGGAATGATACATATAGTATGTACGAGTATGTAGGGGTATGGGTTCTGTGGTCTGGGGTCTGTATTCGGTATTTTGTGCTGTTTTGTGTATTACGTGTACACATATGCATGTGTGTGTGCGTGTGCATGTGTGTTAATTTGAAAACTGTGAGCTGGGTATTTTCGCAAATTGTTATTATGACTAAGCGTAGAAAATGTTGCTGCTGCTGCTGCTACCGCTCCGCTACCGCTGCTGCTGCTGCTGCTGATGATGCTGCTGCTGCTCAATAAAACGTCGCCAACGTTGTCTTTGTCACAACTTTCTGATACAATAGTTTTCTTTTCTTATGTATTATTGTATTTTTAAAATATTTATAAATAAAAATCTTCTCGGTTGCCAATATATGCGCCAATCACGAGCTACAAAAGCACAAAGCAAAAATCCCGTTCCTATTCGAACCGATCTGTTGCGGCGGTGCCAAAAAAAAAATTTTCTTCAATTTTCAAAGTAAAAAAAAAAAATAATGTGCACTATTATTTTTTTTTATACCCGTTACACATAGTGCGAAGGGTATTATAAGTTTGTCGGAAAGTTTGGAACGCATTAAAGGAGATATTAAAAGGCCCCATAAAGTATGTACATACATTCTTGCTCACCTTGACGAGACGAATCGATCTAGCCATGTCCGTCTGTCTGTCTGTAATAACACGTTTCATTCGCTTAGTTTTAAAAACATTAAAAATGACAGTCAAAACATAAGCTTTTCTCAGCTCTAAGCAGTTAAAATTTTATAAACTTGGCCCCATGACCCATTTTTAAAATTTTTCAGTTTTTTTTTTGAAAAAAAAGTGGTTGTTTATGAAGTTATTTGTGTCAAATACGGTAAAAAAAAGAACCATGGTCGAGTTGGGTCCACTATAGCAAACAGCCCCTATATAAATCTGTTGGCAATTTTTCAGTTTTTAAATGAATTATGGTGTATTTATGAAGCGATTTGTGTCAAATATGGACAAAATACTTCTTGTAGTGACCCATGTTTACAGTAGGATCATTGCTGCATAAAGCCTCCATATAAGCCGAACTCACTTAAGAAAAGTTAGTCTGATCATCGTGTGACGGGTATTGAAGCTTCGGTTCCACCAAGGTTAATGCTTTTCCTTGTTATAGCCGTTTCACATAGTGTAAACGGGTATATTCAGTTTGTCCGAAAGCTTGTAACGCATTAAAGGAGGCATCGGAGAGCCCATAAAGTATATATATATATTATTGATCAGCTCGATAATTTTAGCCATTTCCGTCTTTTTGTCCGTCTGTCTGTCTATTGCGATGCGTTTTATTCAGAATGTTTTTAAGATATTGACATGAATTTTTAAATTTAAGCTTTTCTTGCTCCTAGGCAGTTTGAATGTCAGAATCAAGGTGCCACGCCCACTTTTAGGTATAGCCCCCATACAAACTTACTGCCCATTTTCGAATTTTTGTATGAATACATTTATTTTTTCTGAATGAATTCAAATAAAATTTGATAAAATCAATTCTAATGTCAACTAACCATCGATATGGTAAGGATCGGGCTAATATATAACATAAAGCCTCCATGCAAATTTGACTATATTTATCTTGAAATTTAATCTAAGCATCTGGTGAACATATAAACTATTAAAAGTGATGTGTAATGAGTATTTCAGTCTCGGTTCCACCGAAGTTAACGTTTTTCATTGTTTTTCTTTGTTTTGTATATTTCGAATTTTAAATACGCTACAATTTTTTTAAACCAGAGTTTAAAATTTGAATCGATTCTAAGTGAATATTACTCTAAAAAGAGATCTCTCGATTACACTCAAAACAAAAAATGTATCGTATCAGTAATATGTATATCGATTAGAGATGTACAATCACGATAAACAATTGTTTTTTACCGATTTGTCACGTCCGTTCCGTGTGACCCATCCTTTGTTTTGCCAATCTTGTATCCGATGGGCAAAAGATTATAAGATGACTAATATCTAACGGACTACACATTTCCTTCTAACCGAAACCAATAGAAACTTCGAATGCGTTATGGACAATTTAAAGAAAATATCCCAATCTCATACAAGCATAGACCAAGGTTTTAACTTTTTGTATGAAACACATTTCTATTACAAAATATTTTCCTTAGGAGAACCAAATGTGTTGCATACATATATAAAGCTTAAATTTTTTATAAGTTTTCGATAGTATCGTTATTACAACAACATCTCGTACCGCCCGCTCAATATTTTTGAAGTATTTTTCCAAATTCCGCCCATTCCGGCATTTTTCACAACTGTTGGTCGCTGTGTACCAGTAAGCTCATCTCTAATATCGATTCTAACTTCAGTACTGATAAATTGAGTACTTAATATCGATACATAAAATTATTAATATCGATAAATCATACTTTAAGTATCGATAAATCGAACTATTTGTATCGTTAAATCAAACTTTTAGTATTGAGAAATCGAATTTTTAATATCGATAAAATAAAACTTTTAGTATCGATGAATCAAAGTTTTAGTATCGATATGATTGCAATTTCGAATTTATTTAAGATAATTTCAATTTTTTATAAATTTATTTTAGATATAAGTATTATATAATTTATTTTCCTGATCTATTCAATAGAGTATCTGACAGATACTTTTTTAAATGTTTTTCTTATAATGTTTTAATGTTTTCTTTTTTTTTTTTTTTTTAGAATGTTAAATAAATGTTTGGCTATTTGGTTTGTATGGCGTAATCAAACATTATTGCAAAGTGTTTCGGTACTCGTGTATCTAATTCAGGTGATACAATCGTTATACTATATACGAGTGTGTTTGCATGTTGTATGCATTCTACGTAAATATAGTATTTAATTTTTAAGGTATTTATTTTTTTATTTGATTTTATTTTATACCTTTTCGAATTGATTCCACGTGACAATTTTCGTATTCGCGCGAGTCGAGTTGCCAAGGCATGTACTCGTACATATGTATAGTATGTACGTAAATGGCACATTGTAATGTGTCTAAAGTATATAATATATATTTAGAAAATCTACATATATATACCATAGATATGTATATTTATAGAAATTAAACACACCCACAAATTGCAAGCAAACAACAGCAATATTGGTTTGGTTTGTTTTTGTTTTTGTTTGATGTTTAAATCTTTAAGATTTAAATTTCCTTTTTTTTTTTTTTATTATGATGTAAGAAATTTGATTTTGATATTGTAAAACTGGCACTGGTGGTAGTTGTGTACGAGAAAAGCTTGAAATTTCAGGGCAATATCTTTAAAACTGAACGAATGAAACGTGAAACAGCAAACGGTCAGACAGACAGGCGAATATGGCTTAAGCTAATCGAGATTAACTACTTGAGGTCTTTATGGAGGAGCCCTTCTTTAACGCCTCCGTTACACATATTCCGACAAACTAAAACGAGAATAAAATTTAATGGATCGTCCCTTATAAATTTCTTTCATCTGACTGACTGATTCATTCACGGGCGATCGGCTACAGATAGAAAGCTGAAATTTTTACGGTAGATTAAAAGTGAGGACTATAAGGGATTTGGAAATTTTTGACTAAAGAACCTTGAAACCGGAAAAGCCATTTCTCTGGTATGGTAAAAGCAGCACTTAATACTAAGGCGTATTTAAAAGTTTGTTAAAAAATATTTTAGACGTATTCAAGCGATTTCCAAATTTTGGACATGGGGCCCAATGGAGGACCAAAAATTGATTATTTTTACCTTTTTTAATTTGAGCAGCAGATTCATCTTTCGAATGAATATATTTAGACTTAGAGACTTGAAATAAGGTGCATATGAAAGGTGTTTAAAAAATATTTTTGGTGTGTTTCGTTGTTTTTTGAAATTCGAACCTTAGATTCATTTGGGGATCTCAAATCGAATGTTCCTACGGAGAGGATTATAGAATTGAAAGAACGATCGAATTGGTATTAGGCGCATTTGAAAGATGCTTCAAAAATAATTTTGATGTGTGAGAGGTTTCTAAAACTTTGACCTACGGCCCAGCGGGGGACACAAAACCGAAAATGATATAATAATGGATAAAAATATTTTGTTTTTTTTTTTTTGTTAAATTTGTTTTGTATATTCAAATTGATACAGATTTTGGAAAATTTAAATTAGGTTCGAAAGGAGGCTTTAAGTCGGAATAGACATATCTTTGAAAAGAGAGAACCTAGAAACTTGATATTGAGCGTATTTATAAGAAGGGTTAAAAAATGTGTTCAAAGGATTTTCGATAATCTAGAGACTTGATATAAGGCTCTTTTGGGTTCATTTAATGGCTGTTCATACGCTGGGTAAACAGACGCCGGACCCGGCAACATCGACTCTTCTCTCACCACTTATTAAGAATTTATTTATTTAGTTAAGAAGTAGAAACAACCAAAAAAAATACAAACACGAGCAAAGCCTCGGTACAAGCTAGTATTCAATCTTTGCAATGTGTATGTACGAGTATAATGTAATTCTTGTAATTGCCTTACATGTATCAGGAACCAGATCAGTACCAAAAAATATTTATAGTTCGAAATTTAATGTTTGGAAATGAAGCTAGTTTAAATACCTAAAATTATAAACGCTTGATTTCATTTGAATAAAAAATTTTAAATAGTTTACAGATACATATTGTACAATATTATTATTCTTTAAATATTTTAGTTGGTATGTACTATATATGAGTCAGTCAAACAGTCACTTACAGGCACATACATATGAGTAAGTGTTGCTACACAGAGAGAAAAACTAGCAAACACATTGTATGCTAGTTTGTTTTTTTTTTAGAGGCTTGCGGATCTGAGATCCAATGTTATAGTTTGTGGAAAAACTGTGTCAACCAAACACTATAGTACGTCAGGCGAAGGGCTCTTTATTTAGTTTTTTCTTTATATGTTATACACTCTTGATGAAGTTAATTCTCAAATATTAAAATTGGTGTCTGTCTATCCACTTTGGTCCTAATAAAGCAATGCTACGAGTCTAATCTGTACATATAAAATATAGTAAAAATGTATCTATGTCCGCTATGAATGTTTAAATAATCCAACCGATGTGTTCCAAATTTTCCTATACAAAAATGTTTTGCTTTTTAGTCTATTTTTATACTAGCCTCAACATATTATGGGTTCGCTGCAATCAAAAACAAAAACATTTATTTTTTTAGTGCTTTTTTGTATGTTTCCACAACATATTTTGGGGTGGAATGAAATTTTACTGGTATTTTTTAGTATATTTTCCAATTAGCCCCAACATGTTTTGCTAGCGTTGTACTAAAAAAAACAAAACAAGGAAAAACATTAATTTCGGTAGAACCGAAGCTCAAATACCCGCCAGACGAAACTTTAATTAGTTCATGTATGATCATCAAATTAAAAGCATGTATATAAAGTGAATGTATGTTTGTATGGAGTCTGTATGTTATAGTACCCCGATCCTTGTCATATGGGTAGTATATACATAGGATGATAGTCGAAGTGATTTTACCCAAATTTGAGTAAATATATTCAAAAATTAGAACTATTTTCATACAAAAACACAAAAATGGGCGGTATATTTGTATGGGGACTATAACTAGAAATGGGCGTGGCATCTTGGTTCTGACTTTAGACTAAAAGTGTTTTCACATAATTTGAAGAAAATGCATTCATAAATAATAAGTATTTTCATACAAAAATTTTAAAAAAAAAAAATTCTACGTTTGTATGTGGGCTATACCCGAAAATGGGCGTGGCACCTTGGTAGTAACATACAAAGTAGTCGTTGCCGAGAAGACCTTAAGTTCCAATTTTCAACTGAATATGTATATATCTTCACTTTAAAAAATGTGTAGAAATAAACAGACAGACAGACAGACAGACAGATGGACGGACATGGGTCGATTCGTCTCATCGAGCTTATCAAGAATATATATATACTTTATGGGGTCTACGACGTCTCCTTTAATGCGTTGATCATACACTTCACACTTTGTGTGGCGGATATAAAAAAAAAAAAGCAGCCGAAACAAAGGCATGGCTATCAGCTAGATTCTAAAAATTTCGTTCTTGTATCAAGAACATTTGTTCTTAAATATATCAAAAACTATGTTGTTCTTAATAAGCAAAGATATCAACTATTTTTTTTTTTAGTGCTTTACAAAAATATAACAAATTAGCTGCTAATGAAAATTAATCAAGGGTATTTTTTTTTCCGTGACAACAAATATTTTGCCACTAATCACATCAAACAAATGGTTTTGCCATTTTCATTTGTCAAATGGTGAAAACTCAAATATAAATTTGTTCATTTTAAATTGTTTCTTTAAAAAATATTATAGTAAATTCTATATTCTAAGGTACTCGTGTACGTTTTTAGATAAATCATAATCCAAATCATGCGTAGTGAATACTAAATCTGTTCGCAGTGTAATCGATGACAGTGCGCTGAGTGGTATTAAGGCGCATAAACTAAGTTATTCATGATGATACGAGTACATTTGTGTATGTGTATGTGTCCAAGAGAAAACATCAAAGTGCCGCTCTGATTCATAGTCATATCTATTGCGAAACAAACAAAACAAAAAAAAAAATTTAGCAAGTGAACAAGAGAGATGTGTGTGATATTTAAAAAATTTAGATAAAATAGACGAAAATCTGTCTTTCTGTCTGTCAAAACTCTAAGCAACAAAAGCTGCTTTAAGTGATTAATTTGAATATATATTTGAGTCTTTATACTTTTCTGGATCTGTTTTCTATTTCTGTGTAGAATTGATTACATGTGACGGAAGTACAAAAAAATTTCTAGAAATTTTTTGTTTAAAAAACAATTTTTACTTTTTTCAATTTTTTGGACAAAATTATTAAAGTTTTTTTTAACGGATCGAGTGCCTGTCTGTCTGTTGGTTTGCGCCTTCATGTCCAAAAACCACCAACATTTCCCAAGCTACAACACAGCTAATACCATCAGATGAGAGCGGAATCAAACTTTCTTGAGCTTTTGCTGAACAGCCAGAATTGTAATAGCTTCAGCACTCCGAGCACATACTAATATGTAATAATTGTAATTCGGGCCGCTTTCGTACGATTTAAGACCATATTTATGATTCGAAGAGAAAACACCTGGAAGAACTTATTGGAATCAAAAGAAGGAAGAAAAATGTACGGAATACTTTTGGTTGCAAAAAATTTTAATCTAATTTAGGACTTAAAAAATTGATCATCCGCTATACTACTAGTTGTCCAATACATTTTGTCATAGGCTGGATGATGGTTATAGGAGTGTCTACATCTAGTTTAATTACATCATTTGCAAGTCGATTTGCATTTCTCGATCTTATTTTTACCCTTATTTTATTCTCTGAGTTTTGATAGGTTGTAATATTGCAATTTAAGGTGTAGCATTCCGCTCTTGCTTATATATAAACCTTTTCATACTTTAAAAGTCTAGATTTAACATATTTACTATCTTTTAAAAATAACAATAAAGGCGGTGAATTCACACCAGTTCAATGCTCTGGTTGTCGACTGTTCTGCTTTATTTTTTTTAATTTTTTTTTATAAATAAAGAAATTACTCTTTACTGAATAAAAGTCAAAAATGACATTTTACATTTATTTGTTAAAATAATTTGGTCACTTTTTCGTTTCATTTTTTTTTTTTTTATTGTTTGTTTATAAATAAATAAATTTTTTTTTTTTGTTAAAATAATTAATTTTTATTCATTTTATTTTTTTTTTTTTATTGATTGTTTTTTTTTTTTTTTTTGTTTTTTTGTATATCATTATTGTTATTTGCGTATATAAAAATACTGTTTATAAATTTTTTTTTATACAATTAATTGTTCTGCTCAAGAATTTCTCCTTACTCTTCAAAAAAAAAAAAAAAAAGAAATATTTTTGTATATAAATATATTTGTATTTTTTTATATATGTATATATTTATTTTTTTTTTTTACATTTTAAGTTTTTAACAATTTATTTTCATTATTTTTTTTTATTTATATCACAAGAATTTTCAATTTTACCAAAAAAAAAAAAAAATTATATATAATAAAAATGTTTTTTTTTTTTTTTATTTTAATATAATTATTGTTTAATTAACTGCTGCGCTATCTATTTAGTATATATATATATATATTTTTTTTATATATATAAATCTAATTCATGCTTCTTATTAACTTTTTTGTTTTTGTTGTTGAACTGTACTTAAAGCTTTTTTTCTTTTTATTCATGCTAACTCTTTTTAACACATTTGTTAGCTCTTTCAAACTCATTTATTAAATAATTTTTTTTTTTTTGTTTATTAAATTTAATGTAAAAAAAAAAAAATTTGTTTCTTTAATTTTTTTTTTTTTTTTAAGAAAATATATTTATATATTTTTTTGTGTATATATTTATGTATATAGAAATGTTTAAATGTATATATTTTTTTTGTAAACCAGTATTGATTGTATTTGACGTTTGTTGCTGTTGTTATTTTAAATTAACAAAATTAAATGTTAAAATAGTTTATTATTTTTTAATATAATTATTTTTTTGTATATATTTTTTAATAAGACAAAACGCATTGGCCAATATTTAACTTTGTTTTTTTTTTTTTTTTATATTTAAGTTAATTTTTTTATATATGTATATATATATAAAGATATAATGTGATATGTCTAGCAGTAATTTTAAAACTAAAAACTTAAACTAAATTTAAAAACTATCAAAAAAAAAAAAATCCTTAAAAATATTATTTAAAAAAAAAAATATTTTTTTATATATAAATTAAATTGTAGACTATATGCTGTCTCTTTTTAAATCTAACACTTACAGCACATATACATCTCTTTTGCGCTTAAGAAATTATTGCAATATATTTTGTAAACATAAAAAAAAAAAAAATATTTTTTATATATATAAATTGTATACATAAAAAAAAAAAAAAAACAAATTTATTAAAACAAAAAAATTTAAAAAAAAATTTTATGCTAATAGAGTTATACTAGATGCAGTTGCTGCCGGTGGGGAACTCGTTGGCGTTGTTACTGTTGCTGGCGATATTGCCGTTGTTGTACCAGCTGAAGCAGCAGCAGCTGCAGCAGCGGCGGCGGCGGCAACAGCAGCAATATGTTGTTGTTGTTGTTGTTGCTGCTGCTGATTATTCATCTCTTGATCCAGCCATCTTTGTATATGTGTCGAGCGTAAAAACTGTTGTTGCTGTTGTTGTTGTTGTTGTTGTTGCATAATGTTGCTTATTAAATTGTCATTATAAACAGCAGCATGCATTTGTAAATTTAAGCAATATGCATTGTTGTTGTTGTTGTTGCTGCTGCTGTTGTTGTTGTTGTTGTTGCCATGATGTTGTCCAAATGTTGACGATGATTCGCTATATGTTGATGAGGAACTCTCATAACCGGAGACAGGCGATCCTTTTGGGCAACAAAAACCGGTGGGTGAGAGAGCCGGCGCTGAAAAGGGACTAAGGACACTTTGTGGTGTTGATGCTTTGCTGCTGCTGTGACTTGTTGCGCCGCCATGAAATGTCGTCGGACTCCCAATTGGAAATGTATGCAATAATTGCTGCTGCTGTTGTTGTTGTTGCTGCAATTTATCGCCACCATTGATTATTGGCGTTTGAAAGGAGTTATTGCCACTGCCACTTGCCGCTGCTGCTGCTGCTGTTGCTGCATGATAATTATTTAATTGCTCCATATATGCACCAGCACCGTGCGGCGATAGACATGATGGATGATTACTCCAAATAATTGGTTCACGTTGTTCATTTGTCTTGTTTAGCAGCAACAATTTTGCTTTGCGTTGCTTTTTTAATTTAAACTTTTTGCATTTCGGTTTTGTTGCAATGCTTCCAATTTTTTTTATTGTCGTCATCATCATTATCGCTTTCAGCTTCTTCTGCAGCCGATTCATGTGCAACATCAGATTCGTCAGCTGCAATATCTTCTTCATCAACATCAGCAGCATCATCAACATCATCGCAATCATCAACGTCATCGTCCTCATCGAGTAGATATGGCTTGAATAGTTTAACTGGTTTCGATGGCAAACGTTGACGTTGATTTAGTTGCGATGTTGCTTCGGTGGCATCAGTGCAAGTTTCAGGCTTTGTAATGGCACTATTCACACTATTCAGATTTAGATTCTGTTGCTCATCAACAACGACATCATTATCGACATCAACATCAACTTCATCTTCGCTCTCATATTCGGTTTTAATGAATTTCTTCGTCGTGTTTGTTGTTGTTGTTGTTGTTGCTGCTGTCGTTTCGTACGCATTAGATGAGAGCTTTGATATTTTATCCGGTTGTTCACCATGTTCCAATGTGATATATTCCATTGTTGTTGTGTTAACAGCGTTAACCTTACGTTTTCTGAAGGTCAAGTCAACAACATTTGTGGTTGCTGCTGACGCTGTTGCCGGCGGAGATGATGACAATTTATTGCGTTTAGCAAATGAGTTCGATGTAAATGTTGCTGTTGTCGTTGTTGTTACATCAATATCAGCATCCTCAGCAGCAGAAGCAGTAATAGTCGCAGTTGTAGTACGTTCTGTAGTACGTCGTGTGCCCAATGATAAATCCATGGGAATTGTATTATTGCTTTGCTTGATATCAATTGCAAGTCGCTCTGAATCTGTAAACTGATCATCATCATCAGCATCTTCATCATCATGACGTTGGTTATTATAATAGTAACGTCCATTGTTGCCAGTTAAATCAGCTGCTGCTGTTGCTGTTATTAGTGGCAGACATGCAGGCGACGATGTTGACGTTGACGTAGATGTTGTTGCCGATGCTGCTGCTGGTGGGGCGCAAATGCGGACGTTTCAACTTGACCAATTGTATGTTGCTGCTGCTGTTGCGTTATATATGCAGCATATGGATGTTGATGATGATAATGATGTCCCGTCAATTGATGATGTGGCAGCGGCGGTGGTGGTGGTAACGAGGGAATGTGTTGGTGATGATGATGATGATGATGTGTTAAAATTGGTACTGGTCCAGCTATTGGCATATATGGCAGATTAAAATCATTGCTACTTGTTGCATTTGTTGTTGCATCAATTGTAGTTGTTGTTGCTGCTGCTGCTGCGGTTGCGGGTAATGCAGTTGGACGCAATGGTGTACTTAATGCCGCAGTTGCAGCTGCATTTGGCGAAGTTAAAGATATCGACGACGACGACGACGACGACGATGATGAAGACGATGAGGACGATGTTGTCGACGACGACGACGATGATGCTAATGTTGCTGCAGAGGAAGTAATTGTGCTACCATTCGTACCACTATTCGTTATGGCAATAGCACCGGCGGCACCTGCTACTGCAGCAGCAGCAACTACAGCTGCTAAATTAGCAGCGGCAAGTACACCCTGAGCGGAAGCGGTATTGGCACTATTTACACTGGCACTGGAAGACATTGGCAACGTATTTAAATTTGCTGCTGTTGCTGGCAATACAGTACATGAAGATGGTGGCGCTGTTGCTGCTGCTGCTGCTGCAAAATGTGGCAGGTGTGCAGCAGCAGCGGCGGCAGCTACAGCAATTTGATGATGATGATGATGATGTTGCTGCTGCTGTTGTTGTTGCTGCAGGTGGTGTTGGTGTTGATGGTGGAGGTGTTGTTGTTGCTGCTGTAGTTGATGTTGATGTTGCAGTTGTGCCGCTGCTGCTGCTGCCGCTGCAGCCGCCGCTGCATGATGTTGTTGCAATTGATTAATTGGCAAATGATGTAACGATGACATTGACTGTTGTTGCGCGTGGGCATGTTGACTTTGTTGTTGCTGTTGCTGGTGTTGTTGCTGAAGTTGGTGCTGGTGTTGGTGCTGGTGTTGGTGATGCTGCTGCTGCTGATGATGATGATGATGACTAATATTATGAAATTGATGCTTAACATTGCTTTGACTTATATTTGCAACCGATGAGCGTAAATTCGATTCACATTGTAACCATTTTTGTATCTGACGACGATGTATATTATATTTTCGTGCTGTTGCACGTTGATTACCCTTACAATCGTTATCGTTACGATATGATTCAAGCACTTGCAATTTAAATTGTGGCGTAAAGATGCGTCGGGAACCCATTTTAGGACTGCCACCACTATTGTTCGTGTTGCTGCTACTGCTGTTGTTGTTGTTCTGATTCTGATTGCCGGCAGCTACAATACTTGTTGCTTCCTGTGCAGCAACAGCGACGGCGCTTGTTGTTGTTGTTGTTGCTGTGGCTGCTGTCTCTAAAGCTTTGCTGCCGTTATTAAGGCTTTGGCGTGACGATAGCAGGTTTTTTTGATTAACGCTGCCGCCACTTTTACTGTTGTTATTGTTGTTGCTTTGTTATAACTATATGTGTTGGCGTTCGCCGCAGCAGCAGCAGCATTGGCGGCTGCAACTATGGCGGAATTGGTATAATCTTCAGCATGACAACCATTGGCCGCGGCGGAGTTGCTGCTGCTTTTGATTGATAATAGTGAACTTTGTTCTGTATCCATTTATAAATATTTTTTTTTTTTTTAATAAAAAAATTTTTTTTTACACTTTTTGTTTGCAGTTTTATTGTGTTTTTTCAGGCGCTTTGTATTTGTATTTTTTTTTTTTTTATTTATTTATACATGTAACGTGTTATTTTTTTTATATTTATTTAACAACAATAGTTGCACTATGTACATATTATATATTTAAATATGTTTTTGTTTTTGTTATTTCGTTTACAACTTTTATTTAGGCACTTTGTGTTTGTTTTTGTTTTTTTTTTTTTTATTTGCAAAAAAATGTTTCAAAAAAATTATGTTTGTTTTACGTTTATTCCTTTAGCACACATATCACGTTTTTATTTTATACTTATTTTTCTGCTTCTTTTAATTTAATGCATTTAAGTTTGCTGTTGCACATTTAACAAAAAAAAAAAAAAAAGTTTGTAATAACTTTTATTTTGCGTTCATATTTATAAAATTTCACACTTTTAAATTAGTTGTTTTTTTTTTTTTTTATTTCATTCTTTGCGTTTCCGTTTGTCTTTTTATTTTTGTTTTTTTTTTGCGTTACGTTGCGTTTGAATATGATTTTTTTTTTTAACAAAAAAGAAAATAATAATAATAAGTTGCGAAGAGCGAGCACATTCAACACGCTGCTACGCTCGACGTTGTTTGTCGATGACTGCTGCGATTGTGACTGCGACGACGACTACTACTGACGACGTGCGGCGGTGCGGTCATTTGTTCTTCACGGTTATGAAATTGAATTGAAATTGTTCTACGTTTGAGTTGTGTTGTGTTGTGTTGAGCAATGTGCATGTATTTGTGTATGTGTTTTTAACGTATGCGCGTGTGTGTGTAACAGTGAGCAGCATACAAGAATATCGTTGAACGAACGTACAAAAAAAAGTAACGAACAAAAAAAAATAAATAATAATAACTTTAAAAAAAAAAAAAAAAAAAAAAAAATTTAAACACACCGAAGACGTAAAATTTTTCTTTGCGTTATTGACGGACACTAACTTTCTGTTGAGTTGAGTTACGTACAAGTTAGTTAGTTTTGTTAGGTTTTGTAATGTAACAATATAAATCCGAACCGAACGGAAGGGAATCCAAAATACAATTGTTCTGGCGTTCTAGTTTGAAGATACATTCTAGACTGGCCGACAACATTACCGACCGCGACACACTGGCTGGGCTGCTCAGTTCAGTTCAGCTCTGCTGCTGCTGCTGCTTTAGACGACTACCCTATACAATACAATACAATACAATACAACAACGAAGCTTCGTTGCGACTGCGCTGCTCACGAAACAGCAACACAATAAAAATAAGCCAAGCATATGAATGAATGAATGAACTAAAACGAGCAAGCGAGCGCGCAATAGATCAGTGTCGACCACAAAACAAAAAAAAAAAAAAAAAACAACAAAAAGAGAACCTGTATGTGTATGTGTTTCTGAGTACAAAAATATTACGCATACAGTGAAACAAGTTGCTGAGCGCGCGAGAGAGCGAACGAGTGCGAATGAATATGTACGCGGCGCACACATGTTAGTTAGAACACTTTGAGAACAACAACAACAAAAACAACAACAATTTCAAAACCCACACAGTATGCGAAATGAACGCATGAAACGAAACAAAATGAACTGTACAAAAACAAAAGCAACAACAACAAGCAGCAGAAGAAAAAAAAACACACATAAAGATACAGATAGATTCTACAAAGAAACGGGGAGACGAGACAAAGCACACACTCCATATTCACATTCACAACGCCATAGTCGTCGTCGTTGTCGTCGTATTGTCTCCGAATGCGCATTCATTCGATTCTAAATAAAGGCAGTCCCAAAAGAATGTAATTATTTTTCGAAATTTAAAAAAAATCGAATTTTATTTTAACTATATAATCCGGAATTTGAACCTGTGACCCATAGGTGGACCCAATATAGATTTTTTTGACCAATTTTTTTATTACAGCTGAGCACTAAGATGGGACTTTAGAAAATTTTGACCTGTGGCCTAATGGGAGCCTTGAAAAAAGATCATATCTTTGGATTGAATTGACGTAGAGACTTGAAACTGGTCGCATTTGAATGATGGTTAGGCGTGTTTAGGGGAATATTCAAAATTTGGACCCAAATTTTTTGACCAATTTATATTTAGCCGACAAATAGAAGAAAAAAATTATTACAAAAAAAAAAAAAATTAAAAATATTTCATTTAATTTTGTTGCTCATATATAAAGTTTTCAGAAGAATAACTGTACTGAAATTACGAAGAGATACGAAATTACGTTCTTCAATGTTTTTAGCTAAAATTTCGTAAATTTTTACATTTGAAATTATAATTATTCTTAACCGAAGAAATTAATTAAACCAAAACTTGATATATAGAAGACATAAAAATGTAACCAAAAGATTTAATTACATTTTTCAGGAAGCTCATATGTATCTATCGCTTTTAGATTTTATATATTTTTAATTTTTCAATTTTTCTATTGGGTCCATTATTAGGTGGTATTAATTCCATGATTTGTTATTAGGTGGTATTAATTTCATGAAAGTGCGGCCTGCCTTTAAAAAGGTGCCTCTTTTCTCAATGTCAATTATGGTTTCTACCCATTCTTTTTTCAATATTTCAGATTACTAGACTAATAAATAAAAAAAAATTGATAAATTAAAATGCATTTTTTCAATTGAATTAAAAAGTACTTTCTAAAAACAAACTTTATCTAAGTTTTACTTTTACTGGGACACCCTGCTTCAGTGCGCCTATGTATGACTGGGTGAGTTGGCGTATATAACTGTGTGTGTGTACGTTTATGTATTTGTGTGGCGCACTGGCTGGTTGCGGTTGCTTTTGGGCTTCGATAACTTGTTGTTAATATTGTTGTTGTTGTTGTTATTGTTGTTGTAAGACATACACACAAAATTCATTCTTTTTTTTTTCTGTTTTCATTCTTTCTCAGTTGTAGTCGTTGTTGTTGTTGTTTTTGTTGTTTTACTTTGCTGCTTTGCTTTGTAGACGTACTGACGACGGCATTTAGACACCTATTGGATAGCAGCAACGTCTGAGGTGTTGGCGGCGGCGCTATGAACAAAAAAAAAAAAAAAAGCAACACGAACAACAACAACAAAATGTTATAGCAAATGCGGCGCAGAGTGGGGTGCGCAGTTGTTTTTCTTGTTGTTTTTGTTGTTGCTATTCTACTTGGTGTTAATATATGCGCGCACGCGTTTGTATGTATATGTGTGTGTATGTGTGTATTGGCTGTTATTTTTGTGCTTTAGAAGTTGTTTTTCAAGCGCGAAAACCACGTTTTGGTTTTAAGCAAAAAAAAAAAAAAAAAAAGAATTATGAAAAATAAAAAATCTTAAAAAATAAGTATAAGCAGATATGCAAGCAAAGATACTAAGATATAATATACATATGTATGTATGTATATTATCTAGATACATATACATATATATGTATGTATATAACATTATTTATGTATACACAAACATATTTATGTATGTTTGATTGTTTTTATTTTTTTTTTTTTAATAGTGGCCGGTCTATCGGTCGTTCAGTCGTTCGTTGCCAGACATTCTGGCTCTAGTAACTCTCACTCATGTATCTATGTATGTATGTATTGTACATGCAATGATAAAAGCACAGCAGAGCACAGAACCGCACCGCACCGCACAGCAACGCACCACTACATACGCAAATCAACTGTTGCTTTTATGTTGGCGCAACAGAAGCATCGCATCAGGCAACAAAAGCAACTGCAGTGCAGCGTTTTTTGATTCAATTCGTTTTGGCTACTCGGCGGGCGCTTTAACTGGCGCTCACGCTCTCTTTCTCACTCACTCACTCACTCGCTCACTCACTTACTCTCATTTTCTGTCTTTTACATTATTGATAGAATCCGAACATAATGCACATTGGTTTGCAGGTGTACAAAATGCAAATTCCCACACACACACACTCGCACACCTTGCCTCCCTGCATACTTTAGCTTATTTATTCTTTTATTTTTATTTAAATATTTTTAAAATTAGAATACTCGATAAAATAGTTGGCAAATAAATTTTGCAAACGTTTATAAGAAAATCGTGTAGTTTGTTCAATCTGGGAGTTTTATACATTTTTCTGAAAAATAGGTTTGTATTGTATCTTTATCTTATTTTTTTTTAACAAAACATTTTGTAAGTCTTTTTATATTTACATTGTTTTATTTCAGGTCTATGTAACATAAATTCCTCCATAGAATTTAGCTGAAAAAAATAACCCAGAAAAAAAGCTTAACTAAAACCCTGCAGTCAATATCTGTTTAAAAAATATGGAAAACACGTTAGCTTCGATGGAACCGACGCATCTTGGAATTGTTTATTTATTATCAGGTTAAATTTGGAGAAGAGATAGGTGGGAGTCGATAGTCCGATACAACCAAAGTTTAGACACAAAAATGGTACCAAATTTTTAGCTCAGAACAGATAAAACAAACATTTTCTTGGAAAAAAAAAATCTGAAAATGGGATGTGGAAATGGAAACAGAAATTGAGGAGAAAATAGTATATGGGGGCTATATGTTATAGTGACCATTAGATGATATTAGAAGTGTTTTTAGCCAGTTTGAATAAATAATTACTATTTTCATACAACAATTAGAAAATGGGTAATTCTGACCCCACACAGATTAGCGCCCAGCGATACTTTGAAAATACATTTGACGAATTCGTTTAATCGTAACCCATCATGATAGCGGATATCTGCGTCTTATAAAGCGTCCAAAAATAATTCTTCATCTAATTTTTTTTTTACCCGTTACACATTACCTGTCGGAAAGTATGTAACGCACTAAAGGAGACGAGGCGAGTCGATCTAGCCATGCCCGTCTGTCTGTCCGTCTGTTTATTTTATAACGCGATTTACTCGGAGACTACTGGAGATTCTTAACTGAAATTTAAAACTTAAGCTTTCTCGACAACGACCAGGTCAAGTTTGAATATTAAAGAGCTACGCCCATTTATAGGTACAGCCCCCATACAAACTTACAGCCCATTTCCAATTTTTTATATGGAAAGAGTTATTATTTATTTATGTATATATTCACTCCAAATTGGATGAAAACACTTTCAATGTCATCTAATGTCAAAACAAATGTGCCACGCACATTTTTAAATATATCCCCCATATAAACTTACCGCCCATTTTCGAATTTTTGATAAATGAGAATAGGTTTAGTGTATTGACTCCAAATTGGGTACAAATACTTCTTATATTATCCAACATCAACACCAAGGCGCTACGCCCATTTTTAGGTATAAGTATTAAATCGATTATTTTTGATTTTTGTGAATATCTGTATTTTTAGCTTTCAATTTGGTATAAATGTGTCTAAACTTGAGTGACCCAATGACCCTCTCCCATTCCATCTCGAAGTTATATCTAAGCCAATGAGCCACTGATAACACATTAACTATTAAAAAATACGTGTGACAGGTATTTAAGTTTCGATTCCACCGAAGTTAACGTTTCTCCTTGTTTTTTTTTTTTTTTTTTTTGTTTCTGGCTAACTCTAAATCTAATTAGATAAAGAATTATAAGATATTTAAGTAGAAGTTCTTCATTCGCACAGGTAGTCTAAATTATATAGATCTATTAACCAAAAGTTTTTTCTTTATCTCTGCAAAAACAAAATCGATATTAATGGGATTGGAAATAGTAGTACTAGTAGACATGAAATATTGAAAAATTGGACAGTAACACGCCCTCATTTAAAAGCTGTTACAATGCAAAAAAAAAGTTTATTTTTTGACGATTGGAAACCAGTGTGCAATATTGTTTTTTTAGTCATATTTTTTTGTGTCTTCAGTGGTGTGCTGTCGTTTTATTCTTTATGTAGCTCTCTTATAAGTGTGAATGTGTATGTGTAATTTCGTTTATGTGTATCTGTGTGGGTGTTAATGTGTGTAGTGTATAAACCGGCTCATATAATGCAAACCAAACTTAGTTAACCATTCGTTTGCTCATATAACGACAACGGATGATACAACGGACAGTGGGCGGCGGTAGCAATACGTAATCGCAAATAGCGGCAATAGTAGCATGCTGTGCTTTTTTTTAAGATACCCTACATTGCTTACCAGGCGTATGCGTAATATGTGTGTGTGTGTGCATTTGTATGCAGTGCAGCCAAAGCATTGCTGACGAACTTTTCTTGGTAGCGCCGCAAAAACGGTCAATTATATTTGTATTTAGATACACAAGCACACAAACTTATTACTTAGCCGCAATGCATTCGTTTGTACGAACGTCAAAATGCTTTTATAGCTACACACATAAAATAAAAACATTCAGATACATTTTGCTTCGATGTACAAAAAGAAATATATTGCAAGCAAAATCAAAAGAATTTTTTTTTTTTTTTTGCTTAGAAGCCAAAAAAAAGACTTGACTCAAAAGAAACAAATAAAAAAAAGAAAAGAAAATAAAAGAAAGAACTTCATATTAAAGGAATTTTAGCAGAAGACAAAAATCGAAATCTAAACGCAAACACACACATACACAAATATGCGTACAAACATACACATGCAATTATGTATGTATGTATGCATATAAAGTGTATCGTAAAATTATGCTTCCATCAATCAAAATATAGCCTACCTAAAAAACTTTTCTCTCCGAGTGGTTCAAAATCAGTTGAAATTCAATTACCAGAAATATTATTGTATAAGGGGTAAAGATTTTTGGAGTCAGAATTTATACATTTTGAAATCTTAAGATTTTATACCGACCCGCCTAAAATTTTGGTTCATATCAAAAATGATATACATGAATATAGACTCTTTACTGTGGTGTGGGTTCTGGAGCATACTAACAGAACCTGGGCATCGAGAAACCCTTTCGACTCCCTGGTTTCTGCAGTGTTTTGCAAGCGGAGGTTAAGGCAATTCGGTGTTCATCAATTCGGACGGTCAAGCTGCGATAGTTGATGAACTTGTCACCAAATCAAAGTTGGTAAAGGGACTGCAAAAACAGGCTTAATGAAGCAGGTCGATACAATTCCAATATTCTCTGATGGATTCCGGGGCACAGTGATGTCCCTGGTAACGAGCACGCTGATTCTTTAGCCAGAGAGGTCCTAGTGGATATCCCAAAGAGTTAAAGAATCTTCGCCATTAAAAATCACTTCGCCATGTTGGCCATAAACAAATGGAAAAATCTGCATAGGTGTAGGAGAGCTAGATCAATTTGGCCTAGGTTAGATACAAGCCAGCTGCTACATAACTCTCGAGATGATCTCGCTAAAATTAATAGAAACCTTTACTGCAGTCAGACTGAAAATCCCGTATAATAGGTACAGCAGAAGTTGCAAGGAAGAAAGTGAATCAAAAATGTAACAACAATTTCTGTGCACCTCCCACCAGACCACATAGACTGTGGTTTCTTGGACAGTGGAAGTTCACTAAGTGAGCTGTCCAATACTTGCCCCTTTAAATTACGCACTTTCCTCAACTGCGCTGGCTGGTTTTGAGTATACATAACAAGCTACGCGCAGCAGGATTCTATATACGAGATACTGAGACATTAAAAAAGGAGCTTCTAGCGCTATTATCATGGGTTTGTATTATATTCACCCATTAGCTTTGGTTTTACCGAAATTCAAATATTATCTCTGTTCTATGAAAGTTTTGTTTTGTTTTATAGGCCATTTTAAAATTTATCGATCGGAATGAATGAGCAAAGTCTAGCGAGTTCAGCAGGCCAAGTGACAGGACTATCAATAATTAAAATATTGTACATAATTTTAAAATTTTCAATATTTATGTGTAAAAATTATTCAATTTCGTTATCTATTATTACGACACACTGTGTACGTTTCTACACCGATATATATGTACATACATTCGATCGTTTATTCTCTCAGTTTGCACGTTCGTTGGCCAGACAAAACCGATCCGATACGATGCAGGAAACAGCTACAACAACAATGTCTGCATACATAAATGTATGCAAGGAGCCGAGTCAATAGTCAAAGCAAGTGCAAAAGAGTAAGAAAGAGAGCGTTGAGATGAAGTGTAGTAGAGTAGACCTTTATGTAGGGACGAGAAAGGGAACGCATGCGCCTCTTGAGATCCAACATTTAGGGAGCTGCCAGATAGAGTAAGGAGTAAAGCGTAGGTACATATGTGCATGTGTGTGTGTGTATGTATACGTATCTATGTAGTGAAATGCCAACGTCGCCGCCGTACTGTCTGCGTTTGCAGTATAAAAGGCACACATGGAAAATAAAACAAAAATCAACAACAACAAAAACTACAAAACAAAAAAAAAAAAAGTAAGAATGCAATAATGCGTTTAGTCGTTTTCGTTGTTGTTGCTGCTGTCTTTTACCTTATTCTGACCAAACCGCAGACCCAGTCTGCTCGTCCTCTTTTTTTATATTCTACCTCTTTCAAATATATTTTTGTTGTTGTTTTTGTTGTTCTTTTCGGCTATTGCTTTGGCAGCTAAAGTTTAGCTGATCGATCGCGCATTAAAAAAAAAAAAACGAAAATGGTGACTTGGCCCAAAACTAATGTGCAATGTTGTCGATGTTAACGACGACAGCATCCCGAAGGGAAATAAAATAAATTAGACAAAAAAAAAAAAAAAGAATTTATACTATTGAAAATTCTTTATAAAAATAGAAGGTATTTTGTTTTGAAAATCCTTTGAACTAAATTTGAGCAAAATCTAAAAAAAAAAAAAACTGTATAATAAGTCACTCGAAATCAATTCTTGAAAATATTTGAAATCATTTTTTCTTTTTAGCCGTCCAGGAAAAAACCCATTTCGTATCTCCCGAAAAAGCCAAGCTCTAGAAGGAATTTCCAGCAACGGGCATGTTTGATTATTAGAAATTCTACAATTTTTCATAGAACCTCGTACCAAGAGCAAAAGTTTTCAATTCTGATTTCAAAAAAGTTATCTTCGAAAAATGTTGAAGTATCAAATGAACCCTAATACGATCATACGCCAACATCTGATCATTTCTATTATGAATATCAGTGCAAAGTGCATGTTGGTCTCAACTTTCCAAAGCGTCGTGACTCATTTCTGACTAGACTCTATTGTATCAAAAATATAGGCGACTACAAAAAAAAAAAAAAAACAACCTTTACAAATGCTCTTAGCACTTCTGAGTTTTTAGATATTTGGTTTTTTCAAGAGCTTTACTCATTCATGATATTTATTTGAAACTGATTAACTCAAAAAAGGTACGAGCTACGAGGGAGTACGAGCTACGAGGGAGTACGAGCTACGAGGGAGTACGAGCTACGAGGGAGTACGAGCTACGAGGGAGTACGAGCTACGAGGGAGTACGAGCTACGAGGGAGTTCGAGATACGAGGGAGTACGAGCTACGAGGGAGTACGAGCTACGAGGGAGTTCGAGATACGAGGGAGTACGAGCTACGAGGGAGTACGAGATACGAGGGAGTACGAGCTACGAGGGAGTACGAGCTACGAGGGAGTACGAGCTACGACGGAGTACGAGCTACGTGAGAGTACGAGCTACGTGGGAGTACGAGATACGAGGGAGTACGAGATACGAGAAAGTACGAGACACGAGGGAGTACGAGCTTCGGGGGAGTACGAGCTACACTGAAGCGGTACATAACTTCGCAAAAAAGTGTGTGTTTTTTTTTCGTCTTCTACTAAAGTACTTTGTTTATGGATTTCTTACTTCTTCGCTTTTCCAAAAGTAAGAAGTAACAAAGAAAAAAAGCCTACTCACAAAAAAGCTCCCCCGGTCTCGAATTTTCTCGTGGGGAGCCTATATATTGGTTTGTTAAACTAAAATTCAAAAACCAATAGGAGAATGTGTTAATGGTTTTGTTTTAAGATTATAGAAGTGACTATGGGACACTACAGTTCCCATTCAAGTAGCGATTCAATTTTGAATTTAAAAAAAGTTGGCTTTTCTCCAGAAAGGGGTGTTCAAAACTACATATTTCTTTTACCTTAAAAAAAAATATTGTACAAAATAAATTAAGAAGCCAAATCTCTAAAAATGAAGTGAAAACAAAATGTATAAAGATTCTAAACTTAGCTTTGAGTCAATCAGAATCGACCCGGTTTTTTTTTTGTATTTATTTTTATTTTATTTATAATTATTAATATTTTTTTTAATAAATGCTTTATCTGCAATAAAAGTTCAGTTTAGTTGTTGCTTGTGTGTAAACTCTCTTTACTCCACCCCTCAACACAGCAGCGTTACGATCAAACGTTGTCGTCGTCAGCAGCAGCAGCAGCAACAGCATCGACACCAATGGAACACACAACTCAGTCATGAGGCATGACTGACATAGGCGACCCCTAAACTTTTCCCCCATACCCCACAATCATCTGACACAACAGTTCGCATGCTGCTTATCAATCGTCCGACAGGCGGCATAGATCAAAAGACTTGCGGCGGTGGCGGCATTACTTTTTCTTTTTATACTCGTCATAAAAAAATATGAAATGGGTATTATAAGTTCTCTTGGAGAGTTCGTAACGTTCTTCAAAAAAAATAATAAATTCTTCTTTCAGAATTTTTTTTCATTTTTAGAAAAAAATAAAATTTTCATTCGATGCTCGAATCCTCTACATCAATTCAAATTATTTTGATCAAATTATTTTCGCTCATTCTTAGAAATTTCGTATGATGAGTATTAAAATTTCGGTTGCAAAATCGTATACAAAAATTGTTTTCATCTATCGCTTCTGACCGCTTTTAAGCAAAAAAAAAAAAAAAAAAACACAGAAAGAAAAAAATACAATAAATATATTTTATTTTGATTGCTTCTTTTGATGACTGATCGCAATTAGTAATGCATAATTCCACTTGATTAAGTAAACAACAGAACAGAAAATAGCAAGGCAACAACAACAACAAGAAGAAGAACAAGAAGAAAGACGGCGACAAACGATCACAAGCGTCAAGCAATCTGTACCGGAAACTATAGACAAACTATACACACGCAAAGCCCTTTAGACACCCGGACTTAAGCTTAGCAACGCGTAAGTTTTTTTTTTTTCAGGTCACGCTAATTTTTTAGCTACGAGGGTTTGCTAAAATGAACAACCCAAATGCTAACAACTCAAGTGACTATGGCGCACAATCATATTTTTTTTTTTTTATCTTAGAGAGTTGAAAAACGTTTGGAATATGGGTTTCGAAAATATGAAATTAAAACCCCCAAAAAAAAAAAACACCAGCGGAGAAATTTTTCTTTGATGACTTAGTCACTAAAGACTGATGACATGTCATTGGTTGTATTACCATTTGTCGAGTTTATAACACACAATATGTTTACGCAATTATTTCATAAAGCAGAATGGTCACAGATTGGGTAAATTAATAATTGAAGATTACTAACAACTGTTACTGGCGAACTTCGTTTGTAAAATCTTAATCGACTTATTTTTGCGGTATTTTGACAGAAATGCGGTAAAAGACGCACCCAAGACAAACACACAAAACGTCTTTCGAATCATGTCATGCATGAAGTCTTGCAAGACTTGACATCCAAGAAGTCTTGCAAGACTTGTCATCTTAAAAGTCTTGCAAGACATGACACCCAAGAAGTCTTGCAAATCAACACATCCATGAATTCTTGCAAGACTTTTCATCCAAGAAGTTTAGCTAGACATGTCATCCAAGAAGTCTTGCAAGACACGTCGTCCTCTAATCGTGCAAGACATATCATCCAAGAAGTCTTACAAGACTTGTCATCCAAGAAGTCTTCCAAGACTTGTCATCCAAGAAGTCTTGAAAGACTTGTCATCCAAGAAGTCTTGCAAGACTTGTCAACTAAGACTCTTGCAAGACTCACCCAAGACAACTGCGACATTTTTGATTCTATTTTGTCCGCCCAAGATGCTATCAAATGGTCAAAGTAAGTAGTCAGTTAGTTACGAGAAAGATTCAAATTGGTGGTAAAGCAGTTTGTATGCCGTTGGAAGCTCTCATCCGGTCTATAAAAGGGTAAAAATATTTTTGTGAATGTTCTTCCATGCCAAAATCGGCACTTCGAATGCATTAAAAATCTTACGTTTCACAATATTTCATCAATAAAACTCTATAGTATGAAAATTAGCATACATTGAAATTGCGTTAACCTGATAAAGTGGTTCAGGTATTTATTAAAAAGTTATAGTGACAATTCTGGCTTCAAACTATTTTTTTCCAATTATTATTTTATGACACCTGTTTACCTTTTCAAATATAAATTTTCTTAAATGTTTCGATTGTTTGTTGCTAGGCAAATTTGTTACCTAAAAATATTTTACCATAAAAAATGATGAAACTAATTGGCTCCCATAGAAAGACAACCAAAAAAAAAAAAAAAAAAAAAAAAAAAAAAACATAAACTTTAAGCTTTCTCACCAAACGATCAGAACAGTCCAGAACAGACCAAATTCATTTTAACCAGACCAAAAGATCAACAAAATGCAGCAGTAAAATTAAAGAAAAAAAAAAAAAAAAAACGAACGAAAATGCAAACGCAAACGAAGAAATCAAATAAGGGCAAACGAAACGAACGAACGAACGAAAGAAAGATTTTTAACTTTTATGAACATTTCCGAGAAATGGATAAATTTCTTGGATCCTGCGATATATGTACATACATACATATCGTCATGTCCATTCGAAGGTGAAGGCGTCGCGTCGGCGGTGATCTTGGATGTGATGTGGACGTGCAACGCAGCAGACTCGTTGGCCCCTTCTACTGATTGTCTGTCCGTCTGTCTGTCTGATCGTCTGTCTTAATGGTAACCGACTGATTGTCTGTCCAGGTTTCGGACGCGGCTTTTATGACTTTACGAATATGTGTGAGTGTATAAAAAGACAAAAGGGAAAGAAGGAGGAAGAGAAAAATTTTGTCGATCTTTTTTCAATTCGTTTTCAGGTGTTTTCGCACTAAGCATTAGCGTTGTCGTCGTTTTCGTCGTCGTCGTCGTCGGTCTGTCTGTCTGTCTACATACAGCAAAGTGAAGCGTGTTTGTGGAGACAGTTCTAAGGGCACCTCCACATACATACAGACATACATTCGTATGTATTTGTGTGAGTGACAAGGCATTATTTAAACTTAAACTTACGAAAGGGAACTCAGGGTAGAGTAGCGAGTAACGAGGTACCAGGCCACACGAAGCACATCTTACATTCAATCGAAGAGAGCCGTCAATTCCATTTAAGCCGAAATTGAATTGAAATCAAACTCGATGTATACAAAAACAAAAATACATAAATATATTTTATATTAAAAAAAAAAAAAAAAAACAACAACAACAACATTGTTCAGTTCAATTCGGTTCAGTTCGTTTTTCTTTTTTGGATTCCATTCGGGGCGGCTTGGCTTGACTCAATTCGGCTAGGCGCTGATCCCTCCAACGCGAAAATAAAAAGATCGTTACGAACTTGTATACAAACCTACATACTCGTACATACATAAATATGTATGTATGTACAGTTGAAGCACACGCGCCTACATACATGCAAATACATAGATGGCAATATTTATACGAAGAGCGACAGAGAGAGAGAGAGACAGAGAAAGAGAGAAACTACAATGGATCAGTTACACCGAAAAAAAGTTAACAAGAAGCTTTATTACAAGCTTATTGACATTGCAAATGAAACGAAATTGTTCAGAAAATTATGCGGTATATTTAGCCTAATATTAGAAATATAAGTCAATTTTTATAACGGAGGCGCATTGTCAAGAGCTTTATAGAAACTAGTGTTGGCAACAAAACACTTTCGGTGACTTTTTCACAGTGATTTAAAAATTGTAGTGATTTGCGATTTTCTTGTTTCTCAGTAAACATGTTCAGATATTGGCGATTTTGTGTATTGCTCTTCGCGAACAGTGAAACTGTTTATTAAAAGTTATTGGTGATTTTATCACTCTTCGAGAATCGTTTATAAACGCTGGAACAACGAACCTGTTCAAATTCGTTGGTACATTTGTGTGACTAACTTAAACAAAGAAAGCAACCAAGAACACAACTGTGTTTCGAAATATTTTTTTTTGTGCACTTTCAATTTTTACAATTAAGGCAGTGTTTTAATTTTCAATGAATTAAAACCAAGTCGGTTTGTTGTGTTGGTGTAACAAAACAGTTTAGTTAGTAGCGATTTTGTAAATCACTCTTCCCTAACAGTGAACCTGTTCAGAAGTCGTTGATTGTTTTTCGCAAACGGCGATTTAATCACTGTTTGCAGTCACTGTAATGTTCAAGTCGCAGTGGCTAATCACACTGCGACTCAAAAATCACTCTTTTTGCCAACACTAATATCAACATAGTAATAATGCTTATTTGTAAAACTTCTTAGTTTTTAAAGAATATTGGTCAAATCTGAAATTTTTTCTGTCATTTTACAACGATAATTTATGGGTTGTGGTCCGACTCATTCTCAGAAGAACTTGTACAAGTATCTTTGAAGTAGAAGATTATGTTGCACTAGTTGCCTAATGTTAGAAATATACGATACTCTCTATGTGCTTCGTGCTATGCGTTTTAATTACGAGGGGACCTGGCCGCTATCACAGACATTGGTTCATAGGGGTTCACATGGTTAACTTAGTGACCATACTCAATGTACATATCGTGTATCGATGACCTGACTTTGCTATGTCTCTTTCAACTAAGTTCCTTTTAAAACTTTCATTTTTTCATGATCCAGCTATTCTGGTACCAAAAGACTATTTTCAGGTATTTATCTACATTTTTTATAATATATACAAATCGAAAAATACTTTCTGGTAGATAAGTCTTTTAATGCTTCTACTTATAAATAAAATGTGTAGCTTCAAAGATTAGCGACAATAGCGACACACTGCGATACATGTTTACATACATACGTAGTTCGATTAGTTAGTGAGATATGGTGATATATGTTAGTTATTTTTTACATGAAGGCGTGACATCTCTTCACTGATGCTTTCACGGGACACTGTTACACATGCTAGAAGAGTAGAAGGCCCTTTCACGACTATTGCATGTAGAGGTTGTAATAATTAAGACAAGAAAGAATATGCTGAACACCTGCTCTGATACTGTTCAGCCCTAATTAGATAATTCGAGTAAATGGGAAAATACTTCTAAGAAGATCAGAAATAACCTCGATCGACATTAGAAAAATATGTACTAAATACGACTAAATGGTGGTAGTGTATGTTCCAAGGTGGTAGGACTAACAAGGAACACTACGGTACCCGGACTCACGAATTCGATTGAATTAAAATATGGAAAAATATTTTTTCTTACGTGCAAAGGCTCTAATTTAAACGTAGAAACCAGCCCATAAGTAGTAAACTTTAATGTATGTAGGCACTTAGCTCTGTACAGAAAATTAAAAAGAGGTTAGTCTAAGAACAATTAATGTGTTTTGGAAAACCTGTTAATAGACTTTAGACTTTTAAATATTTCAAAATAAAAGTTGTTTTGGACCACTCTAGCCTACATACCAATTCAGCCTTTGCACATAACAAAAAAAAAAAATACCTATGCAATATTTTTTCCATATTTTAAAAAGAAAAGCCTTGATTTATTCGAATCGGTGCGTCCGGGTTCCGTAGCGTACCTTTCCGCTACTAGCCTAAGTTAAAAAGTCTAAAAAGTTAACAATTTCTCTAAGTGTACAAACGAAAAAGCGTTAGAGTGAGACAAACAATATTCGAACGAACAAAACGAAAGATCGAATGGTGCCGTATTAAGGAGTGTGCGACGCAACATACGCGGTACACACGTAAAGAACAACAACATCGCGCCATGTCTTGACAGTCAAGCTGGCCGTACGTTGCTAAACCTAAACTGTATTGTCGGGATGTACTCTTAACTGGCAGACAAACTGGCAAGGCAAGCAATTGCACAAACACAACCAAACCCACATCACGCCGCACCAAACCGCACCACACCATACACACAGACAGACTGACAGACAGACACGTTTCGTTTAGCACACCACACCACACAACATCACAACACATCTCACCGCAACACGCCTCTTAAACAATCTTTTAATCATCATCTCAGTCTTTTACCCGGCACTGCACAAACCGGCCCTGGCGTTGCTTTGCTGTTGCCTTTGCTTTGCTTTGCGTTGCGTTGCGCTGCTCCATAAATGCTTTTCCTGTTTCGCCTTCGCCGCTGTTATTTCGTTCTTCATCTGCTTTTGCTTCTGCTTCTTCTTGTTATTGTTTTTGTCGGCATTTTTGCCCAGCACGTTACCACATGCCTCCCATCCCATTCTTTCGTTTACACGTTTGCCTACTACTGCAATGCAATGCTTCCAAATTATTTTGCGCGGTGTTGGCAACGGCGGTAACGTCGACGGCGGCGGCAGCGGTACCACCGACATTTTTGTTGGGCATACAAAGCGCCACACAACTAATACAAATGCATTTTTCATTTTTTTTTATTGATAGACAACAACAAGAACACCGCGCACGCCTTCGATGCGTTTTATTTATGTGCATGCATGTTCATATGTATGTGTGTGTGTGTGTGATGTATCTAAGTAATTTTTTTTTTTTTAATATTTGTATGTATGGCTGTTTATATACATATATGTATGTATGTATGCATATATCTGTTTATGCATCGTATTTTTAGTAGATGATTGTTTAAACAAACAGGTTTTCTATACGACGGCAACCGTAGCCGTAGCCGCAGCGGCAGCAGGCAACACGGTGCGATTTAGCTCAATTCGTTGCGCCCCGCAGCGCCACTTCACAACAGTTTGTCCACGTCCACTTTATCTGGCATGGCATTCCATACACTTTGCTTCTGATTCTTCTTCTTCTTCGTCGTCGTCGTCTTCTTCTTCTTTTTCTCTGCTCACCAACCATGTTCATTCGTATGTTCTGTCAACGCTTTCGGTGGTGCTGTGCTGTGTTGTGCTGTGTGGCAGACAATGTTGTCGATTTTCAATTGGAATTGGAAACGACGTCAAGTAAAGTCAGACGAACTAACGAGCGAGCGAGCGAGCGGGTTTCGGTTTCTAACATTGCTTGTGCTGCTTGCTGCTAGTCAGACGGGTAATATGTATAACAAAAACAACAACAAGAAATGCAAGAGCAGACAGCACGGCAGCACCGAGCTAATTCTTCATAAACAACACCAACAACAACAACAACAGCAGCAATGTAAATGCACATAGAAGCAGCAACAAAAAATAAATAAATAAATAAAAAATAATAAACACGCCATAGATAACAGCCAAGTAAGGCGAGAAACACAAACAACAAATGCATTAAAAAAAAAAGACCCAGTAGCTATGTATGTATACACATACATACATACATATATGTATACTCGCACTCGTTTGTATGCCCGCCGTTTACACCTTCGTTTCGTTCCTTTCGTAACCCTACAAAATGATCTAATCTAACACCTAACACCACTACCACCACCGTATACAGCATATTTGCTAAAGTCATACCCGACACACTCCCAATCATCATAGTTCTTTTCTGTCCCGTCCCGGTGTTAGCTTGTTCTTTGGTTTATTTATATAATCTATAAGCTTCTTTGCCTCGCAAACACCTGATCTTAAGCGTAATAATCTTAAAATGATGGTTATTGTTGTTGCCAGTGCAGAAATTCCCTTAAAAAAAAAAAAAACAGCACCAATACACATAAAAGCTACAGCGCCATGAATTGGTATTGAGCAAATTGACACGTTTGAAAGCTACAACGACTTTTTAATACTCTACGTAGAAAAGAAACCCAGATAGAACGCTGAAATATGCTCGACTTCAAGATACACTAGATTTTCGTAAAAAAAAACCTTGAAAAATGGGGTAAATTTGTATGGGGACTATACAGTACAATTTTTTGGTCCTACCCATATTGGAAAATTTCATTGGGACAGTAAGAAAAAAAGATGTTTTTATGCAAAAACCCAACATTTTGGTTAGATTAAAAAGGTGCTAGAGAAAAACCGTTAGCAAGTGCACACTTTTACGGCTTAGGAGGGCGTAAGTTTTAAATTTAGTAGCTCTATCTCTAATAGTCTCCGAGATCTTTTTCACATAGCAGACAGTATGACGGACGGACAGACAGACATAGCTAGTTGGACCCCCCTTTCAATGCTAATCAAGAAAATATATTCTTTATAGGGACTATCTCCTCTAGCCTCCTTCTATGTGTTACATACACTCGCACATTTAATCGTAAAATACTATTTTTTTAGCTTTAGCGACAAAATAAAGTCAATTAAGGATCTCTGCCTATAATATTTCATATCAAAAATAAAACAACACGGTGGAAATATGATCGAACATCTAAAATCGTAACATAAAAAGCAAGCATGGTATTGTATAATATCAAAGTCAGACGCAGATCTTAAAGGGTGTCCATGAAATCAAATGCAGAATCCGTTAATTTCATCCGATTACATTATGTGTCGGTTTGAAAGCTATTAAGCTGATTTAAAAAAAACTGTTTTTACGGATTTAAATTGAACGAACCCATTATATATTTTGTAGAGAAAATAGTTTAACACTTGCTTTGCATTATCCCTAACATTTTGCCGGTTTTGAAGACTGGTTGAAGTTGATGATCAAAACTTGACATGATAACATGAAGAGTGTATTTTGACAGAACAAAATTTCAGGTCAACTAGAACCGTCATAAATAAATCTTTGTTTTGGAGCACCAGAGCTAATGTATTTGTAGAGTACTTTAGATGTATGTAGTTAAAGTTTTTGTTTATCTCCATCTTAAACGAGCCGAACTATTTTCCATTGGTTCGGCTCAGCGGTTCGCAGTACCTTTAAAGCACAGGTTTGGTTCACAAACCGGTATTTTGCTGGTGTCGAAACGCGGCTCGGTTCGGTTCTAGTGGTTAAAATAATATGTATGCAAAAAAACTGTACCCTCAAATAAACTAATAAAATTTTTACCAACTGGATTTCAACATATACACGCAAATATATTTTTTAGGTTCACAATATTTAATATAAAGTTTGCGAACCAGTTCGAACTGAACCACTTTTGCCGCTTGTTGTATGGTTTTTGGTTTGAAAAGTATTTTCTTTTGGCAGAACTGTTTCGGTTCATGGTTCGGAGCAAACACTCAAAAATGGTGTGATTCGATTCAAAGTCCGTTTCGGTACAAAACCGGTTTGCAACCTTGACATATACATACTTATATATGATTTGGTATTTGTTTTCCTTTTTTTTGGTTTTTGAAAAAATCTTCTAAGAGATGATTTTCTCAAAATTTCGACTGTGGTCATTCATTGTGTCACAATTTTATATTATTAATTGGTACAAATTATATGTAGGGTATACAAAAATTCTTTATTACTGTGTCGAATCAATACAAGTCGCGACTTTTGAGTCAATTTGTTTTTGTTTTTCACACGCTCCCCTTTGTAAAGCTATGTGTGTGTGTGTGTGTGTGTGTGTTCACTGTATGTATGCATTGCAATAAGCGCGTGCGCTTGTGTGTGTGTATGTATGTGAAATGCATAGAATGCAGCAACGACAACGACGCCACCTAAAAGCGTAGATTTGAAGTGCTTTTTTTCTGGCAGTGTAATATGCATGTATGTATGTGCATTGCAGCTTCGTGGTATTCATATTCTCTTGATGTGTTGCAATGTGAAGGTTTGAGAGAGGAGAAAGAGAATAAATATAAATACATAGCAGTCGTTTTTGGAGACGCCATTTGTTGTTGTTGTTGTTGCTGTTGTATTCTGATTATTTGTTGCTATCAGACTTATTGTCTTCTTTATATCTATATATATGTAAATATGTATGTGTATATGGCGACATGGAGAACAAGTATCTGAACGAAAGAACGAACGAACGAACGAACAAGAGAATTTAATATAAAACAAGAATGAACATTTTCTCATTAACTCATTCATTTTATCTGCGTTCATTATTATTTCTGATTTGAGCCCGCTGCGCAGCTGGTTACTACTCTCTCTCTCTCTCTCTATCTTTTATTCTCTTGCGGCGCGTTCATTTTTGGGCTCGGCTATTGCGCTGCTGCTCAAAGTCGTTTATTGTTTTTGTTGTTGCTTTGTTCTCGTATTCGTCTCTTGGCACGAAAATTTCTTTTGTGGATAACAACGGGGGAGCTGTGCAGTGCGATGACGCTGTATGCAAGTGCTACTTGTCGAATGCTACGTCGTGTCGTTGTGTATTTGTTGTTGTTGTTGTTGTTGTCTATGCCAACGCGCGCGCATACGAAACATTGTTACGTTACGAAATATGGCAACAGCGCATTGATCGGCGCAGACAGAATGTCGCCAGTTCATGCGGTTATGCCAGACACACTGTCGTCGTCGTTTTAGCTTTTGCTGCTTGCTGTTGTTGTTTTTCTTGTTGTTGTTGTTCTTGTTGTTGTTGCTATTGTCGTCGCATCTCGTATACATGTACGTCTCACCCGGCGCCTTCAATATTTCCAAAAAACAACAACATCAAAGACATTGCTGCCACCTCCCAAACAAGCAACCAATCGACCAACTAACTGACTGACTGACTGAGTAACTAACTAAGAGACAATTCGTCATGTCGTCACTTTTTTTTTTATTGTTGTTGTTGTTGTTTTTGTATGTTTGTTTGTTTGTGTACATTTAAAGTTATTGCTTACTCTTTTTTCGTATGCAGTTTTTTTTTTTTTTTTTCTACAGCGAATGCACTTTTTTTTTCCGCTACTGCTTTACTTTACTGCTTGCACCTATTCAGCATTTTTTCATGCTTCATCAGCATCTCTCCACCACATTCACCACCTTAGCTCTTATGCATTTTGATTTGATTTATTTTTTGTTTTTGTTTTTTTTTTTTTGTAGCTATGTCGACTGTTTGGCTCCGCTTCGTCTGCAATTGCGCGCGCATTTGTTGCTTTTTTTATACACACATAAATACATAAATATGTTCTTGTATATATACGTATGTCTGTATTTATGTACATACAAATGTATGTGTACATACATATGTATGTGGTATTCCATTTTGTATGTCCGTCAATCAGTCTTATTGTCCAACTCTGCCCATATGGATGCATGTAAATTAATTTTTAAACATTTAAAAAACAATTTTACATACTTATGTATGTATGCATATACATATAGATATGTAAGTACATATGTATGTACATACATGTACATATGTATGTATATACACATCAAAAAGAAAACATAAACATAAAATCATAGTTTTTGAAATTCCATTTTTTATGAATTTATTTGAAATTATGTCGATTCTTTTTTTTTTTTTTTTTTTTTAAGAAGTTATTATAGCCTTCACTTTATCTGTGGTGAAAAGGAAAGAGTACTTAAGTCGACATAAGCAAAAATTTAGATAAGAATACTACGCTGAAAAGTACCTCCATGCAAAATTTAAATTATTTTTTACGATTTTTCAGGAAGTTATAGACAAATTAATTTTTGATTAATCTTACTTTTGCGTACAATTTCAAATTATTTTAAACTTAAAAGTCCTCTCCTGCAAAACTGTAAAATCAGACTTAAGCAGTTTTTCCTTTTTTACCACAGATATTTTAAAATCTATCGTATTTTTACAAAAATTACTGTATCTGCCAACTAGAGCTCCAATAAAATTCGACGTTTTTAAGCCGTTTCTACTTATCCCAGATTTGTCAAAGACGTCCCAATATAAATTTTTAAAATATTTATATTAAAAATCACATTTTGTTGTTGTTTTTTTGCTCTATAAATTAAGTAAACTCGAGAGCTAAACTGGGCCCCGGTACAGACCGCGCTCACGGTCCCTCATATATATAATAAGAATGTGATCCAGGAATAGGGCTGTGTGATTGTTGGAAATAATTGATTGCTGAAGATTGTAAAAATAAATCGATTGTTGCTGATTAATCATGATTATCAAAAAATATATTTAGATATAAGCGAAGACCTTTTTTTTTTGCTTCTCACCTGGGAAAAGCTTGCTAATCAATGCCGATACTGACCTCTATCCTCTATTCGTTTCCTATTTTCATTTGAAAAAAATTTCCCTCCCGCAGCCGGGCACCGGGCTTTTGCCCCGGCTGAACCCCCCCTCTCATCGGGCCTGGGCCTTCGGTGAACTTTCTTAGATGGCATCGATCGACTCAAAACGCCGCTCCCGAAGAGGCATTTTTAGTTTCAGGAACAGTAAAAACTCACAGGGGCGTCAAATCTGGCAAATACAGTGGCTGCTTGATGGTATTTATTGAGTTTTTGACTTTGCACTCCTGTAAAATCACGTCTCAATGAGGTGGCGCGTTGTCGAAAAAAGTTACATCATTTCCATAGACTGGATTTCTCAAAATACTCTGAGCCTTGATTATTTTCTACCCTTGTCGTCATGGCTTAAAGTCTTTTACTTATTATGTAAATAATATACAAAAGTCTCAATGTAGCTTATATGGGTGTTGGGTTCATTGATCCGATCTAAACCAAATTACATATTATGATGGCGTTAAAATACATAGTATGGTATGGTAGTACCCCCGAAACCAACATAATTTGTACTGAAAATGTGGCTTAAAAAAGTAGTGATTTTTTCAAATTCGATGGCGATGGATTTTAATGAGGGCTAACCTTAAAATTAAGCATACCTAGGATCTAGAAAAGCTTTACTTTGATTGATTTGGCTTTGAGCTGTTTCAGGGATACTGATTTATCAGCATAAACTTTTCCCTTCAGATATTGCCTCAGGAAAAAGTCTGGCGTCGACAGACTATATTCAATGATATACTATATGGTCTATAGGGCCTATATTGTTGCCATTTTCCCCCATTTTTTTATGAGACTGTCGATTTTGGAGACAATAAGCGGATATCTTAAATAAAAAGAGTTACCATCCTACAAGGTCCCAAAGTGAGTATAGAATTTGTTAAGAACTGACAAACAGTTTCAATTAAATTAAGTGAACTACTATAATAAAAAACTAGCAAATAACCCAGGTCGACAATTTTGAGATATTCTAACATAAAGCATAAAATAAATCTTGTTTTTTTAAGTTTTCCGGTTTAAAATATCTCGAAAACCCTGCATGATGAAATAATTCTGAGCTCAAAATCGACATTAACGTGCGAAAATCATTCAAACGCGCTAAATATGTATGCCCAATCTAGGGTAACGGTCATTCGACAAATTTTGTCGAATTGTGTAATTAAAAAAAAATTATTTAAATTATAAATAAATAATAATAAATAAGCAGAAAAGCTAACGAATCAGTTCAGGTGCTGCTCATTAAGATACGACCACATCCACATTCACATTTTTGTTGCCAATCAAAATAAAAGAATAAAAAAAAAATTGACATGAAAAGAAGTTGACACCTTTGCAAGAATTCCAAAACAAAAAAAAATTAAATAAACGATACAAAAATTGTATTAAAAGTCTAAGCAGCAACGATCATGAGATACGCTGTAGCCAGCCTGTGGACGAAGTCTTGTGGAAAATACAAATTTGTATCAGAATCAATTTTTCTTTAAAAAAAAAACTCTTTTAAAAATTGTAAGATCGACCGATAAAGGCGTGGGAAAATTATATACTTCTGGGCCCCATTTATTTTGAAAATTATTTATTTATTCTTTCAAATCCAATTCATCGCTCTCAAAGTACTCCCCTCCCGGTGCAATTTCCAATTTTAAATACAGTTAAAAAAGTAGATTTTAGGTAGGGCCTTTAGCTCCTTCTTTGCAGCGGCTTGAATCTGCTCTATTGTTTCAAAATGGTGACCCCGGAGCCAGAAGTCGTACGATTCCAGAAAAATCACATAAAAAAATTCAATGATTTTTGTACCAGTCGAGATTTAAAAAAATTGAGGTCGAAAACATCCTTCAACATTGTACTGACTCAGCCTTTCGATATGCCAATATCATCATCAAGTTCTCCAATCGTTTATCGACGGTTTTTCCCTTTACCACTTTTAAACACTTTTTATATATTCTAATCACCAAAGACTTCGCTTTTGTTGTTAACCTAAAACCATGAATGATCTTCCATGATGATCCCACTAAAACGAACAAAGTTTTGCTTACATAGAACATTTTTTTCGTGGTTCTCATAACAACCTTAATAATCTCTGAGACCTCTTAGAGACGTTTTTTTACAGTTTTCTGTTCTTATTGTAGCACATTAACACTTTGGTTTCTGTAAAAATTTAGCATTTTTTTTTGTTATACGTTAAAACAACTTTATTTAGCTTAATTTTGGCGCTGGCCTTTTCGGTTACATTTTTGTCGCTTTTGTTCATTGAAAAATCCATTCCAAAAAAAAAAAAAAAAAAACGACAATGATGCACAAAAATGTTGACGTTGTCACCTATATCGGGTATAGTTTATATTTAAAAAAAAATTTATTGTATTATAAATGAACCAACACAGACACACACATACGAAGTATTTCTGTTGAAGTTTACCAAGCAAAAAATGTAAATGGTTGTCCTAGATGTGTGTTTAATTAATTCAATTATTGTATTTTAGTATTAATTGAGGCTTATCGTGTTTTGTGAACTAGACAAGGGCGTTGGGACGTAATCCCGTGGATCCCGTTGGGTCCCACTGGGTGTCGATAACTTTAAAGTACGCAACTGAAAATCTGAATATATTGGCAAAATTTATAACTGATCAGGCCCTTTCCATTTGTGGCCGGCTAGACTTTTTCCTTTGGGAATAACTGAAGGGAAAAGTTCAGACCGATAAACCAAAGTCCCTGGATTAATTCAAACCCAAAAGTGCCCTCATTCCCAAGAAATGTGATGGAAAATGACGAAAAAAAGGTCGAATCATTACGTGGCTGCTGAGGATGGATATTTGCGCGATATTATTATCAAGTGCCGATCAAAGATATTAGTAAAACATTATTTTGTGTTTTACTCAAGTCATTCACTAACTAAAACTAAAGGGACCCCCAATCGGAGCATCCTACATTATGACAAATAGATGAGGAAAACCCCATATTCCCCACACAGCATATAACTGAGCCGTTTTGCTACCATTAAAAATCTCGTTAAAGGGTCTTAATCCGTCATATGCTTGTAGACTAAGAGTCGACCAGTACAGTTAAGAAAGGACCTTAGTTTGGAGGCACAAAAGAAGGCTAAACATAACAGGGATAGCAATCCAACTTTAGCGATTCTAACTGCCAAGTCTCTTCTTTTTTACAAGCTACTGCAGCTTCTATTAAAAGGATTACCTAGACTGACCTTGTGTTCTCCGATGGGCCAATGCCCCGTAATGGCGTTATTATTTGGAGAAAGAAAGAAATTTCAGTGAGAAGAGCCTTAGAAGTAGTAAAAACATTAAGGTTGAATTATCCAAGCGTATGTAGAGAGGTTTTGTCGATTGATCCTATAAAGGGTCGCACATATATCAGTATGGTCCTTACTGATACTGAAGGTGGAGGTCGTAAAGGGACTACTGTAATCTTTTAGTATTACTGCGTGTTTGGCAAATGCCAGAAATTTGTTGTGAGTCCTACTGGTCACACTTTTAACGATGCGATTCGAGGTTTACCTAGATATTTTATTCTTGTCCTAGCAATAGCTGGACAGTTACAGATGAGGTGTTCCAGAGTCTCCACGAATCCCTGCATCCGTCACTGGATATCCTGCATAGCGTCTTCGCTGGAAACCGCAACAAGTAGTGAGCTAGTGTTTCATTTGGTCTTGGGTACATTATTTTAAATATTTTACAATCAATTGCATTGCTCAACTTATCCCAAAACCTGTGGAGGCTATCTTCTCCAGATTGCTGTGTAGTGTGCGTAAGGAAATTGGTAAGCATAATTCTTACAATTAGAATCGGAAGATGAAAAGGCTTTTTTTTTTAGTTTGAGCATCTATTTTGTAATCGTCTATTTTAAATAATTTAAAACTTATTAAAATATATTGTAAAATGTGCTCCCATGTTGTAAAAGAAGTATGTGTGTGTATTGGCATCTAATGCCAATACACAGCTTCCATCATCTGAGGCTACATTTTCGTATCGTAGACGTCTCGATATTACTGACACTCATTGCGTTGCTCTACCAGTGCCTCATCAAGAAGAATATCCAAATCAGCGCTAAGTTCGTTCTCCACCAACTCTTCTTTAGGAGTCAGACTTTGTGGTGTAATGTATGGCCACGGTTCGGGCTCTAAACAGAACGAAATGCATTAGGTAACTTGATTAGGAAGGGAGCGGGTGGTGGGAATATCAGAGTACTTTAGGGAAATATCAAAAGTGACACAGATTTTCTCTAATCTGGATCTGAACTGCATTATATAATATATATAGTATATATAAGTATATATCAGAGGTTTATACTTACGCAGTCCAACAAAAAAGACAACCAGCCAGTAGTCTTTGTAGAGTCAACCTTTGTGGAAGAAGCGGATTAATGGTAAATCCATGGAGGACACCTAAGCGCGATGTTGTCTGAATTTCGATATCGATATAAGCTTGGCCTACATCGGTATTTTCGTTGTCAGACATATTTTCGATATTATATAAATAATGTATTGTATATTTTTTACGGATAAAATTGTTTTTTTGTTTAAATGTGTTGTTTTATATTTAATGTAAAATATATTTATTATTTTAAAAAATAGTTTACTTTGATTTAAAGAAATGTAAAAGACATATCTATGTCTTGCTTGGTTGAGCTAGAATAAATATAACGTATATGATGGGGTGAAGTGAAACATGGGATGCTGTGTACAACATAGATCTTTGTGCGTATTGGTCTCCGGACAAATGAGGTATACTTGTCTTGCTCAGCTGATCTAGAGTGAATATATTATATGGAATGGAGTGAAACATAGGGTGGGGTGGAGTAAATCACTCTATTTATATCAGCGTAAATGATTATGATTAAGTCTCAATCATGCTACATGAAACGTAGTGTCTGGACCGGAGTCTTAAGACAAGCAAGTGTTCAAGGTGAAGGAGAAGACTTAAATAAATCTTCACACACTCAAACTAAACCCCTTAAAACAGTTGTGAGATAAAGGGAACTGCGACTCCTATTAGAGTCTTTTGTAATCGAAATCAAATAATGGCTAGTTTATGTGACTAAGAGTCCTCTCTGCTTCTTTGATAAGCCCTAGAATATCCTTAGACAATATATCTTTGATTAAATCAGTGATTAGGACACATTGTCTATGCTGTGTAAACCAGAAACGGACTAAGGCCGAACATTCGCTGAGTAAATGCAAGATTGTTTCATCGTTCTCAAGACAGATCCTATTTTATTTAGATGAAATCTCAGACGATTATGTCTGGTAAGGTAACCAGTGAGTGGATTGAACGAGCTAACTGGAGTTCTGGATAGTGCAACCATTATTAATCGATATAATCTGTAAAGAAGACCGCAGAAATGCTCCGGACCCAGCATGACTGAAAAGAAGGAAGCTGATCGGCCAAGTTCATTAGCTTCGCCATTAACGTAGAATTGTGATGTTCTGCATTTTGGAAACACTGAAGAGTTAACCTAGAGAAAAAGGTGCATGCGGTTAGTGCTCTTTGCAAGCTGCTTGGCTAACTGGGAAAATAGTAATGTTTGACCCTACCGATAATGGACTAGAAGGAGACGAGCGACGACTTTAATGGCATGAATCGCAGATCGAAAAACTGTGGGCCAAGTACCTTTTTGTGTTGGATTCATAAATTCCAGCACCAATGTCTGATTCAGTAAGCGAAAAATCCATTCAGGCTCTTAGCTTGGGCAGTTTTTCATGTGGTTCTTTTCACCCCAACGCTAAGTCAAAAAAAAATCATATTTTAAAATTCTTAAAAAAAACCAATAAAATCCAATTAATAGAAATTTATATTTGAAAAACCCACATGATTAGCCATGTCCGTCTATGATCCATTACACTTTAGTAAAATTTACAAGAAACATCCAAAACAAGTGCAAGAAGGTGTATTCCTCTACTTCTTCAGTTTGTTTCGCCGTCCGTCTGTCTGTCCGTTAGTTTAATAACTTGACATGCCAGACGAATTATGGTTTGTTTTGGATTTTCCCGCGGATTAAGTGCAATCCTTGCAAAAACACAACATATGAGCGCAAAAAAAAAAAAAAAAAAACAAAAAAAAAGAAAAAACAAAACAAAAAGGTAGGCAAGTATGCGTGAATTTATAATAAACGGACGGACTAGTTCCCTAAACAGTTCCGACGCGTTAAGCTCTGCGACACGGCACTGGCTAATCCTAATCGTGGGAAAAACCATTCAGACGCAACATTTGCACTTGTGTAGGTTTTTTTTCTGGTTGTGTGTGTGTGTGTGCGTGCGCTTCGTTTACATTTTTATTAGGGCCAATATTGGCATAATCCACTTTAGGGCCTGTCAAAAGTTGTAAAGAATCTGGCTTCGGTTTTACGACCACATCATAAAAATGGTTGAGAAAATTAAATTCCGTAATCCGTCAATGCGAAGGCATTCTCATCTCATCTTATCACATCTCATATTATTCTGTTCTCTTCTCAATTGAAGACAAGTAGGCAGTGTATATGGATTAGTTGTCTATGCCCATAATAATACATATATGCTGTCTCTTTCTTTCTATATTTCTGCTCTACTCTGCTCTATCCCTTTTTATTTGTTTTTTTTTTATACAATTTATAGATTTAGTACCTGCAACCAGAAGAGTTCACTCTGTGCATTTTAATTAATAAATTTTGCACACTCCTCACACCTCGTTTTGCCTGTTTTACCATTTTTTTTTTCATTGTGGTTTGCTTATATTTTACATTCAATAAAAGAGGCAAATACAAACAAAAAAGGCTAATCTAAACATGGAGCAGGACATCTTAAATTGAACTTCATTCTTTTTGTTTATACGATTTGCTTTCATAACTCTTGGTATGAACATTCGAAAGAATTCTGTATGATACCAATTGAATCTTTACTTACTTCCTGATTGCTAAAGAGGTACATAACAAAATAATCTTCACCATATAAAAATTGAACAGAAAATGATCAACATTCTTGCTTGAATAATAACCCAGTGGATCAAACGAAATCCTTCTAGCAGATTGTTTAATGCGATATAGACTTTATTTTGGGGTTCACGCAAGGTGCATAAATGGAAAATTTGAGCTTCTCGAATAGCTCTTTTCATGTAACTGAAAGAACGTAACGGGAAATTTTGAAGAGAGAAAAAAATTCAAATCGGTGATAATTTCGGATGCAACCATTACAGGTTTCAATACCGATAAAGACAGAATACCACCAAACGATAAAACACCAAACTTTCCGTTCCCTAAGTTAGGAGGTACCCGCTTAACTCTGTCCAACAGGGCTAAGTACGTTGGTCTAATTCTACATCCCAAGCTAAGCTGGAAGGATAATATCCTAGAACGGGTTAAGAAAGCAACTGTTGCCTTCTACTCCTGCTCTAAACTAATTGGCAAGGGATGGGGCCTAACGCCGAAGATGCTCCTTTGGCTCTACACAGCAGTTATCCGCCCTATTTTGTGCTACGGTGCCTTGGCCTGGTGGCCTGCTCTGAGGAACCAGTACAATATAACTAAGCTAAGCAGAGTTCAGAGATCGGCTTACATGGTTGCTACAGGGGCAATGCGTACTTGCCCCTCAGAAGCTCTTAACGCACTGCTCAATCTTCTGCCCATCGAATATTACATTAAGGATATGTAAACAAAAAGAGCACTTCGCCTGAGAGAATCAGGCCATTGGTCGCCAACAAACTATGGCCACAGCGCTATTCTGTCAAAGCTCCCTGCGGAGCTTCTAGGCTCGACAAGAGACCCCAGAACACAGTGAAATCTACTGGCCAGGTAGGTTCAGGTAAAGACTCCAATGGGTGTAGTAATCTAATCCATTAGCAACCACTTCCTAATTTAGCCTATAATAAATGGTCAAATCATAACAGCTGTAGGAAAGCTAGAACGATTTCGCTTAAGTTAGACGCAAAATGCTCAAACAAGCTTTTAGAAAAACTCACGTAAGGACCTCGCTAGACTAACAGCTACCAGAACGGGACAATGGCCCATCGGGGAGCATGCGCCCAGACTAGGAATCCCGTTCAACAGGCATTGCAGAAGTTGCAAGGAAGAGAACGCAACAGAAACGCTGGTGCACTTTCTGTGCACCTGTCCCGCACAGAATGCGATTACTTGGGAAATGGCAATCCAATACCTGGATAAATGGCTGCCCAATACCTGCCCCTTAAACTTCACACTTTAACTGCACGGGCTGGTTATGAATTTACCCGAATTATTATTTATCTTCTACATATATGAAAAATGATTCCGTATAGTGCGCCACCTATATAGTGTGCCATATCGAAAACTTAAGATTTTCTCGGCAACGACCAGGTCAAGTTTGAATATGAAAGTGCCACGCCCATTTTTAGGTACAGCCCCCATACAAAGTGACCGCTCATTTTCAATTTTTTATACGAAAATAGGTATTTCTTATGTATATATTCATTCTTAATTGGGTTGAAACACCTTCAATGTCATCCAATGTTAAAACAAATGTGCCACGCCCATTTTAAAATATATCACCCATACAAACTTACCGCCCATTTTCAAATTTTTGTATGAAAATGGTTATTATTGAGCAGTGTATTGGCTCCAAATTGGGTAAAAACACTTCTAATATCATCCAATATCAACAATACGGTGCCAAGCCCATTTGTAGGTATAGTCCCCATACAAACTTACCGCCTATTTTCAAATTTTTATATGGAAATGGTTGTTATTTAGGAAAGTATTGACTCAAAATTTGGTAAAAATACTTCTAATACCATCCCATCTCACAACCACTGTGCCACGCCCATTTTTAGGCATAGAACCTACAAACTTATAGATTATTTTTGAATTTTTTCTGAATATCTGTATTTTAGCTTAAAATTTGGTACCAATATTGTGTCTTAACTTGGGTTAACCCACTGATCCCCTCCTATCCCATCTCGAAGTTTTATCTAAGCCACTGATGATAACACATTAACTATTTAAAATTACGTGTGACGGATATTTAAGCTTCGGTTCCACCGAAGTTAACGTTTTTACTTGTTTTTTTTTATGCCTGTTACACATAGTGTAAACAGGTATATTCAGTTTGTCGGAAAGTTTGTAACGCATTAAAGAATGCATCGTATATATATTATTGATCTGTCTGTCTTTCCGTCTGTCTGTTTGTTGCTGCGCGATTTATTCGCTCAGTTTTAAAGATATTGGGCTGAAATTTTAAGCTTAAGCTTTTCTAGGTCCTGTGAACTTTCTATGTTAAAATCAATGTGACACGCCCACTTTTAGGTATAGCTCCCATACAAAAGTGAACATTTCGTCAAGTTTTTATAGGAAAAAAAATGGATTTATAAAGCGAATGGATTCAAATATGGTACAAATGCTTCTTATATCATGCCAAATCTTCAGTTTAAAATTGGTTCAAATAGGACCGCGAATTTCCAAATTTTTAAGAATATATTTCATTTGTTTACTATTTTAAAATAAAACTTAATACAAATGCTGCACGTCAATCAACGTCAAATGATGTGTAACAGGTATAAGCTTCGGTCCAACCGAAGTAAACTTTTTGGTTTTATACCCTGTACCCAAAGGGTAAAAGGGTATATTAAGGTTGTGCGAATGTATGTAACAGACAGAAGGAGACAAGATAGACCCTATTTAGTATATATATTCTTGATCAGCATTGGAATGGGAGTTGAACTAGCTATGTCTGTCTGTCCGTCCGCCTGTCTGCCGGCCGTCCTGCTGACTGCCGTAAGAAAACGATTATTTCGGAGACTATAAGAGGTAGAGCTTTCAAAACTGAAACTTAGACTCTCCTAGGCCGTCAAGTGTGCACTTACAAACGGTTTTTCTCTAGATCCATTTTAAGAAGTAAAAATCTACTCCAACATTTTGGGGTTTTGCTCAAAAACGTCATTGTTTTTTATTCTAAGAAGTTCAAATTTAGTATAAATAATGTCTATGGTAGTCCCAATAAAATATCCAAATATGTGTAGGACCAACAAAATTTTAGGTATAGCCCCCATACAAATTTGGCCCAAAATTTTTGGTTTTTACATAATAAAGACATTGTTTTTTATTCTAGGAAGTTCAAATTTAGTACAAATTATGTCTATGGTAGTCCCAATGAAAAGACCAATACGGGAAGGCACAACAAAATTTTAGGTATAACCCAATTCAAAGATATACCCGATTTTTTAAGTTTTTTTCATGAAAATCCAATTCAATGAGGTATGGTAGTAAAATAGAACCTAGCTTAGATTGGGTACAGGGTATCTTGCAGTTGAGCATACTCGACTTAAGCGTTCTTTCTTGTTTTTCTTTTTATTTATAAACTTAAACTATATTTCTAATTATGGAACTTACGGCATCAAAAATAGTTCTTATCTGATTGCATTTTATTCGTTCGTAATCAAGTATTTTTATTTTAGCTGATAAACTTCTAAATTAACAATTCGCAAAATCACTTTTAGTCATAATCGCAGATAAAGATAGAAATTTTGTTCATTTTTTTTTTTTTTGTTGTAATTTCGTTGCAGTCTATTAAAAATCATGACGATACTTTTAAAACAAAAAAAAAAAGTAAATAAAATACAGAAGTACAATATATGAAATCATTTATTCAAGTCAACAATTGTTCACTTATCAAAGCGACATTCTTTATTTTATCAACACACAAAAAAAAAAAAAAAAATAAATAAATAAAATATCTTTTAACTTAGTCAGTTGTAAGTGAAAAAAAAAAATAGAAAACGACTTCAAGTCGTAAGCAGCACAAATATTGTAAAAATGTATAAAGAGCCCCCCCCAAAAAAAATGACTTATGTATAACTACTTCGAAATTGAATATTAATATTCGGAAATGATTTTTATCTTTTGTCTTTGATTGACAATGCATCTGGATTTTTACCTTTGTAAAAGATTTATTGCTGTGGCACCTAGAAATTTTCTTTATTAATATTTAACACTTGTCTTCGCTTTTGGTTATTTTTATAATTTATGTCAGAATTTCAATCAGATATGGCAATAAATTATTTTATATAAAGAAAGAAAAAAATTTAATATTTACAACGAAAACGTTGTGCTACTGTTAATGGCTACCGAATTACTTTGAAAATGTTGACTCTATCGTCGACTCTATCAGCATTTAATCATTTTGAATAAAAATCCAAACTGCATTTGTAATGAGGCTAAAAAACAAAAATAGATAAATAATAAAAAAGAAAAAAAGAAAGAAAAAACGATGCAGTTGAGTAAACTCAAGTAAAAGATACTCTATAGCTCCGAGGTATTTACTAAAAATCTTGAAGATGAGGAAATAAGGGAAAACAGTTGTCAAAAAAATCACATTGGCCTGCTTTACAAGACAAAGACCGCACTATCTGCTCCGTGCTATAAGCTTCTATGTAAAAAGCTGATATGAAAAATCATAGATCGGGGACGTCAGAGCCGAAGCCCCCAAGGGAAATGCTTTGGGCCCGATTCTTTTTACTGCTGAAGAGCCGAAGTCCCCCCAGGAAAGTGTGCTGGACCCGATCCTATACACTGCGGACATGTCAACGATTTCTGATACTAGGCTGCTAGCTGCCATATTCGCCGACCACAAGACCTTCTTAGCTAGCGACATCTTTCCACAAACTGCTTCAGATGCAGCTGGATATGCTAAACTCCCGCCTAAAAATGTGGAATACAATGATTAACCCGAAGAAAACTACGCAAACAACATTTTCCCTAGGAAGAGAAGGTTGCACCCAGGTACAACTGGACGGCTAGCCTATTCCAACTAGTAACACAGCCAAGTACCTGGGTCTAGAGCTCAATCTCACCTAACCATTAAGAAAAAGCAATAGAATGTTAGGTCTTAAATATACCTATGGCTTCTGGAAAAATATCCATCCTGAGGCTACGTTTTAGGTTTATTATATATAAGTTTATTTTAAAGCCCATTTGGACATATGGAATCTGAATCTGGGGCAAAGCCAGTCATAATAACTGTTAATCTCCAATGTGTACTTAATGCGCAGTTATATACACAATGAGCTCGGAGTCCCTTGGTCCAACAGGAGACTCCCAGGTTTGCCAAGGCCTACCTGGAGGGACTGGATAGGCTCACCAACACCATTGCCATAAACCTGTTGGGTTACAGCGCTATCAATAGAGACCACACATTGGATCTTCCTCGACGATAAAGTTTCTTGTTTTACCTAACTAAGGAACTCCAAGGATAACCTTACTTATCTATGGATTTCGAGACATTTCTGAGTTTCTTCGCACTGGAACCGCCACTGCTACAGAATATTAAACTATTAGATTTGACTGAATATGGTTCATACCGAATTATTGGTTGTACAAATGTAAAATTTTACTTCGCCAGGAGACACCTTATATCTTGAATGATCTCTAAAGCATAGTAATACATACAAATATAAAATAAATGTTTTGTTTTATTTTTTTACTTCTTTTTTATGGATTTATTATACATTTGTGGACTTCCAATATTTTAACATAATTATCGAAAAATTATACAAAATAATAGAATAGAGCCTTTACTTCCACTACAGAAAAAACTTAAGAATATTCAATTTTGTGCAGATTTCCATTGCTTCAGCTGTACTGGGCTTGACAACCTTTTGTCAATCGGTCCCAATTCTCAAGTGCCTCATCGAGAAGAATGTCTAACTCAGCGCTGTGTTCGTCTCCCATAATCGGTACATATGCAGTTAAAAACTCTGGTGCACTGTCTAGAAACGTTGCTTATATTGCAATAAAAAGAAATGCTTTAGGTAATTTTAAATATCAGAATCTGGTCCGACGAGAGTAAGAGGCCGGAAAGAAGGAATATCATCTGGTCATATCATAATGTATTATATATGTATGTTATGAAGTATTCGCGCTATAAAAAGGTATTCGTGATTTTTTTTTTTTTCATTTTTAAAACTACTTTAAACTACTCTGAAGTGAAGAGCAAAGACAAATTACGAAATAGTTTCTCAAGGTTGGATTATCTCCTCTCGTCTCTCGGCCAACCTAAAGTAAAAACTCTAATAAATATATTAGTTCTCATGTATTACAGTTTTGTACTGAATAAAATAAATGGAATAAAAATGTTGAAGAAGGCTTACGGGGATCGAGCTCTACCAAATCAACAACATATGATTGGTATAAATTGTTTAAAGAAGATTGAGAACGTGTTGAAGACGAAGAGCGGCCTGGTCGACCATCGACCTCAACGGACGATGCTTACATCCAAAAAGTAAAAGAATTAGTGCTTGCACACCATCGATAACCTATAAGAGACATTGCTGATGAAATTGGCGGATCGAAAGGATCAATTAATACCATTTTTAAAGATGTTTTGGGCCTCAAACGTGTCAAGTCTCGATTGGTGCCAAAAATGGTGAATTTCCTTGAAAAACAGCATCGATTCTTCGTGGCTTTTTCTCCAAAAATGCAACCAATATCCTTCCGCAACCACCGTATTCGCCTGATTTGGCTCCGTGTGACTTCTGGCTATTTTCAAAACTCAAGAGACCACTTCGGGGAACGCGTTTCGAGTCGATTGAGGAGAGAAAAGCTGAATCGAAGAAGGCGCTGATGGCTATACCGGCAAGGGTCTATTTGGCATGTATCGAGGATTGGAAAAAACGTTGGCATGAGTGTATTTTATCGGGAGGGGGATTACTTTGAAGCGGATGAAATAGATTTACAAGAATAAATAAAGATTCTTCATTTTACAAACGAATTCACCCTACCTTTTGTTCACAGTAGTATATACTTACTTGATTCCACACATGGACAGCCCATCATTACACATTGTTGGGTCAATATTTTTTGCGACAAGTGGATTAACGGTAAAACCAGAGAATATTTTGTTTTCAATATAAGCTTGGCCCTCATCGGTATTTTCATTATCAGACATGCTTTCGATATTTTAAGCAAAATAAATATTTCTACGAAAAAAATGTACTATTGAGGGATGTGTGTTTTCTTGGTTCAATGTTTTTATTTTTTAAATTAAAAATATATTTTTATTTATTCATTTGAAAATAATTTTATAGCTTATTATAATTGAAAGTCTTATGAAATTTTTAATCTTTTTTTACAGGCAGATCATTCGCAGATCATTCATGTTCGGATTGCTTTAATTAGTCGGAGTCTGGAGTGTTGTAATCAGGCGCACTAAGAGAGGAGTGGAAATTGTTATACAATAGCTTCGTAAAAGGCGATATAGCGAAAAAAATATTTTAAACACTCTTCTCAGTACAGTTTGATTTCATGCTAATTAAAAGTCTCCAAAATATATAAGCCATGTAGAAAGAGATAGATGCGGAAAGCTACAGCTTGGGATAAATCTATCAAAAATGCTATGCTAGTAGGAGATTCGGAAAACGCCTTTTTGTTTAGCCTATTTATCAATTTAATCTTCAGTATCGCCTTCTTGGTGTGATTATTTTGCAATTTGATCTTAAGTTTTGAATAATTCCTAACGAACGTAAATAATTTAAGGAGTCTAAATTTTGTTTAATTTTTGTTGTGTGAAATATTGTTTTGTGCCTCAAATTATTTATTGAAAGTTCGCATAAGTAAGTCCGGTCTATATACTGTAGTTTAGGTTAAATTGTGTCGGCGGATCGCAGTGAGTAACATATACATATGTAGATCATATTTACCCTTTTCAGGAGTTAAGAAAGAAACGTAAGAAAGCTACAGATGAGGTGTTTCTCAGAGTCTCCATGGCTTTCGCTCCTAACGCTTCAGACTGTAATTCAGTGTTTGTGGGAGATGGGTATATACTAAGTTCGCATTAAGGTCTGCCGAAACTGTTCCGATGTCCCGATGGGTGGGAATCAAAAACATGTACAGCTTTTATGAGGTGCTGAGAGCTGCAATCGCTAATTAGGATATTTCTGGCAGATAATGGTTTTCTTGCAAGCTATTTTGTAATTCTAACTGTCGACGAATTTATTGACAGGGCTTTATAAAGTCCACTTTCGATGTGTTGGATCTGTTACGCCTCGTGTTTTTCAAATATTTGATTATAGGGCAAAAAAGGTGTAATATGAGTACTTATTAAATATTTAAAAAAAAAGTATATACATACATAGAATGTACATAAGAAAGTAGTATGCATAGCTACATACATACATGTACGTTGTACATATGTATGTAAGTATATAAACAAAAATAAATTTATGTATATGTGCCTAAACTCGTATACGGCAAAAAGACAGACAGTCGGACAGAGAGACAGACAAATGGACAAATAAAGTAAAACCCAAAGGAACGCGCCAAGTTAGCAATGCTAACTTCATGCATGCACACATACATACAAAGGTACATACTTATGTACGTAGTCAGCGGCAAAATGATGAGACATGTGTATGAATGAAAAAGAATTAAGTTCAAGTGAATGAGCAAGTGAGTAAGCAAGTCAGCATTCATGTGTATATACATATGTATGTACATACGTTCATATACATATGCCATATATCAAACAGCCAGCTAGTCAGTACGTCTGTCTATCAGACAAGTCAGACGGACGGACGGACAGACAGACACTCCAGCCAAGTAAGTAAAAAGCAATGCTAAACCAAGCCAAGCAGCCCAAATCGAGTCGAGTCGAGTCGAGTCGGGCCAGACAGTCTGTCGCCACACAAAACACTATAAGCAACAACAACAAACGCCACCAATAAGAACAACAACAACAACAATAATAGAAAATACAGTAACGAAAGCAACAAGCAAATGCCCGAGAGAGCAAAGCAGCAAAAAGAAACGTGTGAGGAGAGACGACGAGATGTGTGTGCGCTGTGTGTTTGTGTGTGTGTGAGTATGCTATACGATGGCATCAATCGGTTTTTGGTGTTGGCGTCGACGTCAAATTCGACGCAGCTCTTCTTGCTGTTTGTGTTGTTGTTGCTGTATCTGTTTGTAAAATCTCATACGTTTTTTTTTTCCTGTGTTGGAAGCAGCAAAGCGCAGAGGAACGAAACAAAACAAAAAAATTCCATTTGAATTGGTGTTGCTTTTTGTTGTTGTTGTTGTTGTTATTATTGTGCACTTATAAGTATTATTCGATGAGCTGTGGTGGCGTGGCGTTGACGCTAACGTTTTCGAAAGGTTTATACACACGTACGTACACACACATGTGTGTGGTTAGAAAATATAAATAAATAAAAACAAAGCATTTGTATACCCTACAATAAAAAAAAAACAAACACACGCACACCACTAGTTGCTTTAATAACCAAAACTTGTTGCATTGCAGTGTTTGGCTCAATTATCTTCAATTGATTAAATTATTTTTATTATTGCAATGTTTATTTGCGGCAAATAGTTGAAATTCTAGCTTTGCTACAACCACTTGTGGAGTTAAATACATGTGTATGTATGTATTTGTATATACAGTATTGAACTATTTTACAATATGCATACATACATACATACATACATAACTGCAGGGTAAAAACAAAAAACCACAAAAGCAGCCAGGCAAGTGTTCAAAACGTCAGAGTAAAAAAGCAAAAACAACAAAATGTAGATTAGAGCGCGGGAATGAATGAGAGACGTTAGTAGCAGCAGTAGAAGGCAGCAAGAGCAACAACAACAACAACAATAATGCGCTTGTCGCACCAGACTAAGCGGCGGCGCGCATTTGAATCCCGTCCATACGGCCGTCTGTCCGTCCCACACACCATTCATCTATTTGTCGTATACCATGCGACGCGTCGGTTTGTTTGACCCTCCGTCTGTGTGTCTATCTGTTCGTATGTCTGTCCGTCTGTCTTTTTGACTGTTTTTCTGTCGTTTGACACCGTAGAATCGAGTCGAGTATGAATTTATTCGCCCACACGAATACGAATGAATAAATACATACAGCAAAACCTTTCAACTGTCATCCAATAGTAAAAACAACAACAACAACGAAACCGTTACTGCGATCCGACCGGACAATAAACTGCTTAGAATTCAAATAAAACACACCTGCCAAAAACAATCAGAGTCAAATACGTACACATGCATACATACATATATATATATATATGTATGTACACACGACACACATATAAATCATATGAACAATCCATGAAGAGCGAGGCACTTGCATGCAGCAACTCAAAGAAATGCATACACTGAGAAAAAACGAACAGTTTGGATGTATACATTTGGTATGTTTTTAGTAGACACGCGCGTTTCTGTGTCCATCTTTTATCATGATTGAAGCATGCCAATACCCAAAGGAAACCATATTCCCAAAAATAGGAACTGAGCTTAACTTCTTTATTAATTGTTAAGGTGTTTCGCAATCTTGACGTATTATATCATGTATGTATTTATGAATTCTGGAAGTGACTGCGTGATGTGAATCAGCGTGAATCAGCTAGTGACTTCTTACCGGTCCAGGAGATCCCAAAGAGTGCATAAATTTTCGCCATTAAAAAGTCACTTCGCCATTATGACCACGAACAAATGAAAAAATCTGGATAACTGTAGGAAATCTAGGACCGGTTTGGCCAATGGTAGACGCAATGCGTTTAAACAAGTTAATACAGAACAAGCGAAAAGATCTCGCTAGACTAATAGCAACTGTAATAGCAAACCCATGGGGGAACATGCAGCCAGACTAGGAGCTCCGTATAAAATGTATTACAGAAGCTGCAAGGTAGAAGAAGAAACATTGGAACACTTTCTGTGCACTTACCCCACTCGCAAAGACTGCGATTTCTTGGATAGTGTCAGGTCAACTCGCTAAGTGAGCTGTTCAATACTTGCCTCTTTAAACTACTCTCTTTTCTTAACTGCGCTGGTCGGGTTTGAATAGTCATAACCATCTTCGCGCAGCAGGTTTATATACAAGCAAAAAATTTTGTGACAACAAAATGGCGCATTTAACGCTGCTTGTAAGGGATTGTCCTAAAGCCACTTCTATCTATCTGCGAAGCAACATATTATTTCAGTATCTGTTTTTACAAAACACTTATTTTTATTAGAAAGAATATAAGTGTCTTTTGATGATTGGAAAACGTTTTGCTCAGGTATCATTTGTTTTTAAAAAAATTTAAAAGATTCCTTATCTAATGCTACTAAGTGGAAAAACTAGAAGATATAGCATTTCTCGAGACAAGTGTAGTTTCTTTAATTTTCCCGAAGAGCACAGCTTTCGATCTGAACATTTGAAAATCCGGGGAGTATTTGAAGTTTTTCCTAAATTTGATTAGATTTGAGGGGAAGGGATAGGCCGGGAAGTGAAAAGATATCGGACACATTAACCTATCTCTATTAGTTTTTAAGCTGCAGCCGCTCCCCCCTCGAAATGTGGTTATAACTCACCTTCCAAATCAATAGATCTTATTGTTAAATCTCTCAAAATATAACTACGAAAAATTATACTATATCATAAACTCTTCGGCATTGTCACAGCTTCTACATACATAAGTCATAAAAAGGGGGACCTACTTCCCTAAATTATGTGCCTATAAGATAAGTCCCGTAGTCACTGGAAAAAGTTTTATTTTTCAACTATAAACAATCCGCAAATAGCCAAGGGTATCCTAGCCAAATCCTTTACTAGAAGGATATGGGCCGTAGTACCAAGCTTGGCTAGTTCGTCTGCTTTGCGATTACACTGAATGTTAATATGCTGAGGCAAGCAAATGATAGATTTTGACTTTTTTGGTGTTAAAATCGAAACGTCTTTAGGGGCCGCTTGACTATCAGAGAACAGAAAAACATGCTCTAGGCTAATATTAAAAATGCTAGGTTTCATTGGACTGCCTGAAAAAAACTGCAGTTGTCAGGAAGCCTGAATGATATATTTCCGAAGAAGTTACTATTGATCGTACCACTAAAATGACTATATATAATTT